>OZ005656.1:108854645-109252145 GCA_963930645.1 Salticus scenicus | reverse complement strand
TTTCAATATTTTTATAACCTGTAGCTCAATAGTTATAACATGAAATTATAAAAGTAGCATGGGTTTAGAGAAAAATAGATTGAAATTAATTATTCTGATTTTTGTTTATAATAATTATGATTAAAAAAATTAAAAGTTAAAATATTCAATACAACTTAAATCAATAATATCAATTATATATAAAAAAATAAACTAATAATAATAATTCGATTAAAATTACAATTTCAATCAAGCTAATTAAATAAATCCTGGTGATTATTAATGTAATACAGAATAGAATGCTTATTTTTTCCGATCAGTCGGACACAAAAATTTATCTGGATAATTTGTACTCTATTATAATGATTTATATCTTTCTAGTGTCTTATTTATTTATTTATAGATTAGATCTTATTAGATTAAATTACCAAAGCCTAGAGCACCAGGAAATGTGCGAACCAAAAGACTTTTGCCTTTAATGTTAATTTGAGTCAATATATCAGTTTATGTTAATTTCAGTAACTTCATAGTGTGTAATAAAATCCCATAAACCAATTTAACTTAAAAAATTTATTTACTTTCCATTTTCTTTTCTTTTCTTTGTTAACGCCAGACCTGTCCCATTCATCCCCATAGGTAGGGATGAATGGGACAATGCACATTCATATAAAAAAATATTATTAATTAAAAATGATAACTTTAGTTATCACGTTTCTATGTAACTGATTACTGAAGTGTACTTATGAGCAATGTTATAAAATTCTGAATTACTTATGGTGAACGTTATTAATAAAAACATGAAAAATGTCCCTTTCATCCCCACTCTCCCCTATATGTTTTATGTCACCATTGCACGATTTTTATAGATTTTGATAAGTTTAAACGTTATATTTCGTTTACAGGAAAGATAAAGTCTTTATGATTATGATCTATGATTCAATCTATTTGAAATGCAGTAGTATCTAAGCGCCTTATCTTATTGAGCTAAAAAATTGTAAGCGTATTATGGTAACTGTTAAACTATCACGTCCTATATTGAGTTATATGAGTGTAGATTTTATAGCTCATTTATTGGGACACAAAGAGAAATTCTTTATCATTATGGACTGTAAAGTCGAATTGTTTAAATTGCGCTAGATTTCATTGAGGTATAAATTGGTAAGTATATTATAGGATACCACCACAAGAACTGTAGAGATCTACATAAGTGTAGGCGTTATAGTTTTATTATTATTATTATTATTATTATTATTGTTATTCTTTTATACTAGGATAGAGGTATTTATACATTGCTGTCTATGATCTCAAACTTTTTGAAATAAATTTGTGAGGTCAAGACTATAGACCATCACCAAAGTTGGGACGGAAATCACTTCGTCGCCAGTGACTCGGCGAAAGTCTTGGTCGAGTTAGTTTTATGTCGGCATGGTGCTGCAATGAAAGAATTAGGTGCTGAGAGTTAGATGAATGAGAAGTGATTTTAAAAGGTTTTAATTGAAATGAAAGGAAAAGAAGTTGTAGAATGTAGTATAAGATGGAGATTGTTTTGATAGTGAATGGACAGTGAATTGCTGGTGAATATAGTGAATTGGTAGTGCTAGAGAATTGTAGCGGATTAGTGTGAGAGAAGGTGGAGTAAGGAGAGATGTTGGTGGTGATAGTTTTAGGCGTATGTTAAGTGATGATAGAGAGACGTAGTGTCGTAGCATAAAGTAAGAGAAGTATCTGTCGCGTCTCGAGAATCCAGCCGACAAGATCAGTAATGGTGAGATAAGCTACCTTTTATGTTATGCTTTGTTAAAGTTATTTCCTGGGGGTTTATTAAAAGTTAAAATTGAGTTGGCCCAACACCCTCCTTGATATTGAATGCTAAATAAACTTTGTTATTTTATATTTAAAACCTTGTCTCGAGCTCTTATTACTATCTAATTAAGTGATTAAGTAATTAAGTTAATCTTTAAGATCTACGATTGAGATATGGAGACCACTTATTCCTCACAAATTAGGCAGCTATGTATTGTCGTCAAAAATGAAGGTTTGGTGTACATTTTAGCTATAATACATGTAAAATGTAGGTTAATCTGGTTAAATCAGTGCTAGCTTAAATAAAAATAACTTTACCCTCTTCAGAATTACTCTGAAAAAATTGTATAAAGTAACGGGAGCACATCTAAGAATAGAAACAATTGTTTTTTACGTTATTTCTATCTCTCAATACAAAATAACATAAAGAAAATGCCAGGTATCAGTAAAAGAATAATCCCTTTCCTTTGATATACAAATTGATAAGAATTGCTTCTTTGAACACAAAATATTGCCCCTCGGGGAGAAATCGATAAAAGAATAGAAAAACAAATAAATAGAAAGCTATTTTCTTCGAGTTGTATTTTTATAATATGTGGCTGACTAATAAGCACTGTAGCAGAATAACATGGAATCATATTTTTCTTTTAGCTTTTATTTCTCCTTCACGCAGAATGTTGTTGTTTTTTATGTTGTGCGAAATTATCAATATTGGACATTTTTTGCTGTGTTTTTTGTTTATTAAAAATAGCGTAAGAAATTATGATGTATATTTTAAAACCATCTTAGCTTTACAAATAGAAAATAAATAAATTCTTTTTTTTTTTTTTTTTTTTAATGTAAAAATTAAGTAAGGTGTGAAAGTTGAAAACTAAGTATGGTCACAACAGTCATAAGATATAAAATAATCTGGTATGTCACTCACACTACTTTCACTTACCCTACATTGCTGTAGAGATACTATTAATATTTAAAGTGAAAGATTAAAAATGTATATTTGAACTTGTACAAACTATTTTTGAGTGAAAGCTCAAAATTATTTTAGCAATATTTCTTTTTTTTTTTACATACATTTTTGTATGAAGCGGTGTATTCTCTCTTTAGCCTCCCGTTCAAATATTGTAATTCATTAATAAAATTATTATTAATTATTATTAAGTTCAAAAATTATTTCGAATTAATTAGAGAACTGCTATTCAAACCACTCTCTCAAGCACATTCGACAAATCTTGAGTAGCACTGTAAATATATTCCTAGCAAATTATGTGCTTAAATTAAGCAAAAAAAAAAAAAAATCCTGATATAACTCGAAATGCACTTCCTGTCATTTTCAAATATAGATTCTCATATATCAGAAATATTTCGTATGGCCGTGTAAACGAAGGACAAATGATTATCAACCCTATTATATCTTATACATGCTTTTGTGAATAATAATAATAATAATAATAATAATAATATGTGTATGTGTCAATTTCGCATTGTTTAGTGCAATGCAAAGCTGTTAAACTGTACTTACATAAAATTTTACTCATGAACGTAATGTATTCTAAAACTTTTTTTATGTCCCTGTACATAAATATTTTGTCCGATTTCAATGAAAAGTTTGAAGTAGCAATCCGTTATACTGATTAAAATTTTACTCACAGACAGACACATACATAAACCGATTACAAAGATCTAGGATTCGGATTCAGGGGACTTCAAATCGTGTAAAAAAAAAAAAAAAAAAATAATTTGAAAATCTGACCAAAATTAAACTAACACTTTCTCTAAAATACACAATTTTTACTTTTTTCATGAGTAAGAGAAAATAAAAATTTATATAAATAAACTTAAAATGTTTGAACATAATCCTAAAGGGAGAAATAACATGGATATTTTTTATTACTTTTATTTTCAGTTACTACAAAATGCGAAGGCTATTTATAACATATGATTATATATTAACACTTTGGGTACTTTTGACGAGTGAGACTCGTCATGTGCTTACTTGGGCGAAGTTACGGTGGACGAGTCTGACTCGTCATCTGAATTTAAGAAGTAGGTGTTAATGTTTGCGGCACCCCCGCCAGTGGGTGTTGATCGCAAACACTTTCTTGGCGTTTTTTATGATATCTTACAACCATACTTATATCATCAATATAAGTATATTCCAAATAAAATATATTACTTTTACATATTAACACTTTCGCGACCGCTGACGTAGATTCAAATCATTTGAAAATCTGTAACTCCACCAGTGGGCGTTTCTTTTGCAATTTGTATGCTATTTTTTTCTTAAATATATAATTAATATTCGCAATTTTACATTGAAATATACTATGGATACAAATACATTGATTAGAAAGAATAAAATTATAATGTATATCCATTTGTAATATAAATGTGAATATAGAAAATTTTGTTCTGAAATATTGTAACATGGGAGAATAACGCCCACAGGCGGGCCTTACTGTCAAAAATTCAAAATCATTCCATATAGCGACAAATTAAATCCGTCCCTTGGGCCTAAAAATCTTCAAATAATTCAGTACTCAAAGGGTTAATGGTTTACCATTGTGTAAATAATTTACAAGCAACATTGGGTATAAGCAATTACCGCGTATCAAAGATGCTGATTGCTGAAATATAAAATTAAAGCAATGTTTTGCTTCGAATGCATTTGAGATAAATTTCATATTAAAATAATTGTGTGTAAATATAATATTATTTCAGAATTCATTTAGTGTTTTAGTGATTAAAGAAATTTTTTTAGCAAAAATCCGAATTAATTTCATTAAAGATGCTGATAATATTGAATTAATTTTTTAGTATTAAATATATAAATATATATACAGTTGAACCTCGTTAACGTGAACACTCTTAACGTGAATTACTTTTAAAATGAACTGTTTTCGCAATCCCTGTCAAAATAAAGATTAGTTTAGTTATATGAAGATTAGTTACTGATAGCATGAACTGCTGATAACACGAACAATTTTTTTACTACCCTTGAGATTCACGTTAACGAGGTTCGACTATATATAATAATAATACATGTGTAGAGTGCAAAGTACTTTTGTTATATATTCCTAGTAATATTCTTTAATAAATGTGTTATTGAAAATTTATAAAATTGTTCTTACAATAAATAATTATAAGATAAAAAAAATTTTATAAACCATGTTTTTAAATTTTCTGTTGAATCATATAAACGCTACTGAAGGCAGCCGGAACCCCAGCAATTGGATAAAAGTATTAAAAAAATTCCTTGCTGTTGTCTTTTGAGCTATTATAAAAGTTTCAAATGGCTATCTAGCCGGAAAGTTTGTTAAAAGTTGATTGCAAGCTTTGTACTGGAAACGCTGCCGAAGGCAGCAGGCTCCCGAAGCAATTGGATAAAAATATTTTTAAAAAGCATTTTCACCGTATTCTGAACTATTCCGAAAGTTTCAAATGTCTAGCTACTCGGGAAGTTAGTTAAATAAATTCTCTGTTGAATCATGTGAACGCTGCCGAAGGCAGTAGGGACCTGAAACAGTTGACTAAAAGTATTAAAAAAATGTATTGCCACCGTGTTTAGAGCTATCCTGAAAGTTTGAAATATCTAGCTAGTCGGGAAGTTAGTAAAAAATCGATTGCAAGCTTTGTACGGATAACGCTGCCGAAGGCAGCAGGAACCCGAAACAGTTGGCTAAAGGTATTAAGAAAATGCATTTTCACTGTGTTCTGAACTATTCTGAAAGTTTCAAATGTCTAGCTAGTCGGGAAGTTAGTTAAATAAATTTTCTGTCGAATCATATAAGCGTTGCCGAAGGCAGCGGGACTTGAAATAGTTGACTAAAATTATTAGAAAAATGTATTGTCACCGTGTTGTGAGCTGTCCTGAAAATTTCAAATATCTAGCTAGTCGGTAAGTTAGTTAAAAATCGATTACAAGATTTGTCCCTGACAAACACACAAACAAACAAACGAACAAGAATCGAAGTTAATAAAAACATGGTAAAATAGAATGAGAACAAAAATCAAATAGTGCAAAAACTTACAATTTAATTATTCAACAATTTTGTTCATGTTAAAATAAAAAAGAACACGTTTGTGTAGGGCTTAAACTTTAATAAATCTTATAAATAACAGTAATATTTTAATAAAGAATTTTTTTTTTTTTTTTTTTTAATACTTTGAAAAGTAAATAATAGGCATTTGTGGAAGAGAATTAAATTATAATTAACCAGAAATTTAACTAAAATTAAAGAGAATTGTGCTTCAAATATTCATAGGTAAGCAAATGTTCAGTTCTAACGAGAAAAATTTGCGCTTCTAACGTGCCTTAAAAAGAATTGTTTTACAGAGGCAGGCTTTAGTTACACAAATCCCTGTAGAACAATTGAAAATGTTATTAGAGAAAAGCCATTGCTTTAAGGTTACAACACAAAATCTTACCCTAGGCACAAATAATTTATGTGTGAAATAGGTCTTCACTAAAAGAGTCAGGGAAAATTAGATTAAATTTAACTGCCAAATATCAGTACACAGTGTAGTTTTAAATGTAAGAAGGAAAATAAAATTCTATATTATTTTATGTATCTACGGTATGGATTCAACCGTTTAATGTTCACTGTTTTCGAACAGAAACTGCAAGAAAATTGTTGATATCATGACAAAAAATCGACTTTGAGATTTTAGTGTATTTTTTTTTTAATTATTATTTTTATTTTTTTTAGGGGGAGGGAGTTCTCTGAGTTCCTTTTTGTAATTTTTACAATAATGTATGTATATGTATATATGTGAGTGAACACAGTAGTGTCTAAAAGCTTTGTTCAAATGAGCTGATAGTTTGCACAACGTAATCATCGTAGCACGAACTATACAGATTTTGGTAATCTAGCATTTATACTTTTTCACTGGGGCACAAAGAAAAATTCTTCATCATTATGGCCATTGACTCAAATTATTTCAAGTGCAATAGCATCTAAACTCCTTATTTTAATGAACTGAAAATTTTTATTAATGAACTGAAAATTTATATTGTAACATCGTCAAGGTTGTGTCCATTGTATTCGACTGTCCGTGTGAGGTCATGGAGCCACACTGTCTGCAGACTCATGAGAACGGACGTTGCATGCGGCTTTTCACCCTCCTACTTTCAAAGTTGCCGTGATTTCACGGTTCATTTTGATGTTGCCGCCTTGCGCTTCCCAAGCGAGGGTGGTACCCCACCTTTCTGGCGCCAAAGAAACACCAATAAACTGTTGCACTGGGTATGAGCGTGTATATTTCACATGACCAAAGACTGTTTGATTGGTGGTTATCGTGTGGGAAAAGGGTTCCCCCCATTTTTTTTTTTTTTTTTTTTTTTTTTTTTTTTTGCATATCATCAAGAGTTTTGGAAGAACTGAAAATTCAAATAATAAATCTGGAGATTTGGATTATGACTGTGTAGAGAACGGTCGTTCTCCGGAATTTTTTTTGTAAATGTTACACATGCTAGGGTTCACAGGTATCTGTGATGCATGCTGTATTTTTTACGATGTTAAAACCTAGTATTATTAAAGTTTTATTAAGTTTTGCACAAAAGTATTTGTTTTTTTTTAGTTTTACTAAAATAATATGTTAGATGTTTAACAAAAGTGCCAATGTAACCGGCACCTTCTACTGACTGTATCACAATATACATGTTATATGTCACTGTTGCGCAAACTGTATAATTTTTGGCGAATATGGCACTTACATTTTTTTTTTTTTTTTTTTTACATAGGCACAATGAAAAAGATTTTATCATTATTGCGTATCAAATAAAATTATTTAAAGTGTGATGGCGTCTAAATGCTTTATCCAATCGATGAGAAAAATTATGTACTTATTATATGTCATCATCATCGCACGAACTATATAGGTTTTGGACTGTCTTGCACTAATAGATTTTCACAGGACGAACGAAAAATTCTTTATTATTATGAACTATAGGCTCAAATTTTTTGAAGTACAATTACGTAAAGTTAAACAACGTACTATTTAGGGGAAAATATTCTGACACTCTATTATAATTTTTTCTTTTGTTTATTTAATGACATTTTTTACTTTATTTAAATAACCAGTAATTACTCATTGTTCGGAAAGTCGAGTGGAGTCACTCCAGATTTTATTTCTTGAAATGTATATTTTTCGATTAAATATGAGATGGTTTCATGCACTTACATTAATACATTCTAGCACGATGTGATAAGAAGTAGCCAAATCTCATTTGAAGTAAATGATTCTCAAATTGCAACAAACATGCAAATATTCGATAAGCATTAAATGGTATACACAAATTTGGCTTAACCGTAAGCAGATATTAATATCCCACTAAATATTTAAGAAATTGGAAACTATTAGGAAATTTCAATTAAAATTGTCATTTCAGATGTTTAGGGTTATTCCAACATTATAGTAACAGAATCGTTTTACCCTTAAGGACTTACGCGCCATAATTTCACCTAGTGTTCTAAGTGAATAGAATAGACCTAGAACGGACCTAGTTTTTTGGTCCTCATTTATTTAAAAAAAAAAAAAAAATCGTAATTAAGTTAATACTATAATATATTTTAACATTTCTCATGATAAAAGTATTCTAATAGGGTCACCATATACTCTAGAATATCTAAATAATCATTCTATTTATTATCACTCTGCAGTTTTATTCACATGCTTTTAATCCTGCACTATGTGTCAAAATTTCTTTTTTTTCTCTCTACCCTTTATTATACTAGATATTCTGAACCTTTTCATTTATGCCGATAGTATTCTGCTCAGAACAAAAAAGCTGTATGGCAGGGCGTATAAATAGAACCGTTTTTTTTCTGTCACATACATTTTCTTTATCCATATCTACCTAATGAAAGAAGACATCTGAATAACATTATTTTACGACTCATTTCCGTTTGGCTCTTGAAAAGACTGCAGTAAATTAAATCATAGCTTCCTTTTATGAAGACGTCAACTTTAAGTATGAATTAATTATCGTATATAAGTTCTGGCGTTATATTGTTTCGAATTCTTTTGATTTTTAAAAATTGGATTTCGAAAAATTTGAAGTTAAATTTCTTTTTTTATTATAATGTTTTGAATCACAGATTTCATGAAAGTATGCAGTTATTTTTTATGCTTATAAGTAATTTAATATTTCTAGCTATTTACGTTAAAAGTTGCACACACATTTATACAGGTATATTGTAACCATATAGGTATATTATAGTTATATATTGTAATAGTTATACAGGACTGCCATAGGCGACATTATATATATATATATATATGTATATATTTATATATATATTCGTACCACTATTTCCATAACATAAAATTTACAATATATTTATGTAGGCAGAAGGCAGATATATATCTACAAAAATACATTATATATTTTATATCTTGGGGTATAGTGGTACGAAAAGAATATAAATAAAAGTAGTCTGTGGCAGCCCTGTTATACAATATATATTTCCATATTGTATAAATACTGCATAAATATGCGTTGGATTTCACAATAGAAATTCTTAGAAATCAGTTTAATTTGTGTTATGTAGAATACGTCAAGCAATAAACTTTGCATATATTACACTTTATCTGTTTAAAAAAAATTAAACAATTAAAATAAGATTCGCGCAATGTAATGAAAGTAAATATCTACAAAGATCATAAAATGGAATAAATTCTAGAAAGATATAAGGGTTATTTGTGTTTTTTTATTACAAACATGCACAAACTAATGATTTCCTTAAACATTAAATATATTCCGAAAAACCTATATGATA
Source organism: Salticus scenicus (assembly GCA_963930645.1). Classification (NCBI taxonomy): domain Eukaryota; kingdom Metazoa; phylum Arthropoda; class Arachnida; order Araneae; family Salticidae; genus Salticus; species Salticus scenicus. The sequence goes on along the minus strand of OZ005656.1, from coordinate 109,242,585 downwards.
TTTTCTGTAACAATAAATGTTTTTATTTATCAGTTATATAAACCTTCGCAGAATGATACTTCTAGTACAGCATTTATTGCTGCATATTTCATTTTTGGTTACTACTTTAGATTAAGATTAATGAACATACAGCGTATTAATTTTGAAATATTTAATTAGCCAAAAAGTAGAGTATCTTTAGTTTCTACAACGTAACTATAATGCTCATTTCAGATAACAAATAACACTAATAAGACAGAAGTAGGTTCTAGTCGACGAATGTATTTCATTTAATGAACATTCAGCCCGTAGATAGAGCCTGTAATGATACTGATGATAAACGTTGTCGACATTTTAGCATGTAGAAAGTAATTCTTTAAGAGCTGAGCAAGTTCCAGTCGACGAATGCACTTTATTTAATTAATATTCAGTGAACAGTTCAATAAATCTCTTTTTTTTTGTGTGTGCTACAAAAATTAATATTATTGAAACAATCCAATGAAGAGGTCATTTTTACTACAGAAATTAAATAAACATTGTTAAAAACACTGCAGAGCATAAATTTCGTTAAATCAGGAACAACCGAATATTTCGAAGTTTGAATGGAATTTTAATTAATCGAAAGTATTGTAAGTGGTTTATGGAATTTTCAAGGTAGTTGTGCGCGAGAAACCAATGCTGTCATTACAAAATGTCCAGAACTTGACTCCTATTGATGTAAAGTTTCCAAATTTTGTAAATCCCTTCATAGCCTCCTTAACTAGATGCCTGTCGCGTGGCTCTTAAACTTGGCAACAGGTCGAATGGTAGGCAGCGCCACCTGGTACAGATTACGCGACTTTCTTATTCAACTGTCACCAATAATTTTAAGAAGTGATATGCGATATATATAATCGACATTTCTTCGATTCTATTCACCTTTTTTGTATTTCAAACCCCACTTTTAAAATTTTTTGGTGACAGTTGAATAAAAAGATCGCGAAATCTGTACCAGGTGGCGCTGTCTACCGCTTGAACGGTTGTCAAGCTTAAGAGCCACGCGACAGGCATCTACTTAAGGAGGCTATCCCTTACTACCACTTTTCGCAGCATTTGAATGCTTTTTTTGACGCTAAGTCAACGCCCACCTTCATGGAAATGAAAAAAGTTCATCTGTTTCCACTTTTACTGTAACGGCGTGTAGAAAGTAACATATAAAGATATAGACAAGTTCTAGTCTACAATCATCAACAATCACTCTTTTGTTTATATATATATACAGTCTTGTGAGTCATTTATAGATATTTCGAAGAATTTAGTTCTGCGAAATAAACCAATGAATTTTTCCAAAATATTCCAGAACTCTGTTATTATTGAAGTTAGAGCTTCCAAACTTTATCAACCCTAAACTACAAATTTTTGCCAAATTCGCTCACCAAGTCGCCAAATTCGACGCCGAATCGTCAAATTCGATGCCAAGACCAACACTCTACGCTGGCTACTAATTTGCAGTATGGTGAGATTAGCGATAAAATTTTGTCGCAAATGTTGTTTCAGGATATCCAGAAACCTTTTCTCAGTTTTAACTGAGCTAATTATTTTGGTAAAATTTATCGTTTCCTGCCACAAATTTTTGCCAAAGAGAACAAAATGGGACTATCTATTCTTGAATGATTTTCATTGTACTCTAAGCTGTACGTTTTACAATGACGTATTCTGTAACAAGCTCTTGGGTGCTATTCCTGAAAAAACTAGTATATTTGTCTCGGCGGCATATGTAATCGTATTATTGTAACGTCTTTAGTTCGAGTTGCAGTTTTTTATTTTATTTTTTTTTTTTAAAGGAATGTTCGTGAGGTGGAACCTGACTGTTTCTTTACAAATCAGTTGCCTCATACAAAAATGTCAATGTTTTCATAAGTCATGTGGTGTCCACATCAGAATTTTTTTTTTTTTTTTTTTTTTTTTTTTTTTAAGATGAATCAATTATTCTTTCGATTTATTGAAATTTTAACAAAAAAACTTGTTGATTTTTTTTTTTTTTTTGTGAACAATTTTCCCTATCAGCATTTTCTTGCAGAAATTGTTTTTTAAGCATTCTGTAATTAAGTAAAATCAAAAATTTTATTCGAAAATTGTGGTACTAAAATTAGCGCATGTTGCGATCTCTTATGTTTGTATTAATTATATACATTAGCGGATAAAATGTCCGATACACGCATAAGACTGCAGCAAAATAAAACTAAGCATGCAGCGTCTTAAAATCAAATTATATTAAAAACAAGGGTAAAATTGTACTAAATAATCTAAATTACTCGAACTACAGTTGAACTGCACTATATATATTATATATATATATACTGTCAGAACGCTTGTAAAAAACCTGTTCATTTCACAGAAAAAAAAAAAAGAAAAATGGCGGATTTTTTAGTATTTAAAGAGTTATTCTTGAAACAAAATAAGCATGTCAAATTGACGTTTTTAAAAATACGTTAAATTAATACGTCTCTAACCTTGTCCAACTCACACAATAATTTTTTATAGAGATTACTGCAATAAAAATGTAAAAAAAAAAAAAAAAAGGGGGGGGGGGAAATAATGACAATTTAATAATAAATTTTTTTGGGGAAATTGTCACGTAAATAATGGAAAAATATCATCCTTGAATTTTTACAAACTTAAATAACGCGTCCATGCTCGGCCCACCAGCGGCCGAGCGGTTCTGCGCTCAAAGCTGGTAGATGGGAGGTGCCGGGTTCGATCCCAGGTCGCGCTCATCGACCTAGCCGTTCGGAGTTTTCCGTGGTTTCCTCCGAAACTTGCGTAAATACGGGCTAGGACCCCTTAGAAAGACCCCCACGGAGGGCATTCCCCCTCTAGGCCTAGGACACATCAGGAGTCAATCGGCCTTAAATCCTACAACCAACCGCGTCCATGCTCACTGAAACAGTAAAAATCATTGTTTTAAACCTTTTTTTTTTTACCACTCACTAATTAAAATTAATTAATAATTAACTAATTAAAAAACAGAAAAAACTGCCATTTCATTGTATATATATATATATAGATATTTTTTAAATATATATATTTGTAGATTGTTTCTGAAAATAATGTATGGTTTTCAGATTACAAACATGCCTTTTTTTTACGTGTCATCTCTATTATCATTTTATTAATTATCCTCTTTCGTATATTGCATTTTGTTAAATCTCCATTGCTTGTAAATCATCAATTTTTGTAAATATATGGCGAAAAAAAAAAAAAAAACTATTTTGATTTATTGATTGAAACCAAGACTTTTCGGAATGAAACACAAAATCCTATTCTGTGTTTTTAAAATCTACTTCTATAATTATCTTTGCAAGATTTTCTTTATTAATACTGAAACAATTAAACATACACATTTTTTTCTTCTATATTCGGTAAATATAGATGTTTACATAATTATCAATAACAAAGTACCTTTAAAAAAAAAAAAAAAAAAAAAAAACAAGATTTGTAGTACCTTTATTAAACTTTTTCCCATTCAAAATCAAAATATAATTAACTCTTTCAATTGTTCTTTAAATATTTAAATTTTTAATAAATAGTAGTTATATCGCCTGCCATCCCTTTCTTCCTAATTAATTATATAATAATTGCAACAATTATAAATTGATAAAAAATTAAATTTATTTATTTTATAACACAAGAAAATAACAATTTGAAGCATTTCATTAATAACTTTAATTTTTTTCCCAGTAAAAACGATGTTAATTAAAATCATTACGATCAAAAGCTTTTTTTCTCGTCTAAATACTTTCATATCCTATGTATTAGCGAATTAATTTTGCATATACCGGGTGATCCAAAAGTCAGGACAAACTTTAAAAATGAATAATTCGAAAACGAATCAAGATACAAAGATACGGTTTGCACCAAATGGATGAAAAAGAAGCCGGGTTTTGTGTGGCTACGAAAAAAGATAGTTCTGTTGGAGACCAACAGATAGCGCTGTCGAATTTCTGATGTAGGATTATGCAAAGCAACAAACGATACCATGACGATATAAAAAGGAACAACTACATCAGGTAATGGCAGTCGAAGCTTATATGCATCGAAATATCGCATTCTCAGTCGCTACTTTAATCACGCATGGCCTCCAAGATCTCCCGATCTGACACCCTGTGACTTTTACCTATGGGGATTCTTAAAGTCAAAAGTGTACAGCGACCAACCGGCATCACTAGCACCACTGAAAGATGCCATCCGCCAAAATGTGTCTGCCATAATGCAAGAAATGCTACTAAATGCTGTGAACGATGTGGTGAATCGTCTCACATCTGTACTTCTGAATGATGGACATTGAACAGTTACTGTAGTATTACTAATTAACTGTAATTAAGCTGACTTGTAAGTTGGCAACATTTTTTTTTTTCATTTGTAAATCATCTTTTGGTGAAATAAAACACTCTAGCGCTATCTGTTGGTCGCCGACAGAGCTAATTTTTTTCCTTTGCCACACAAAACCCGGTTTCTTTTTCATCCGTTTGGTGCAAACCGTACCTTTGTATCTTGATTCGTTTTCGAATTATTCATTTTTAAAGTTTGTCCTGACTTTTGGATCACCCGGTATTTCAAACAGTTATAAAACAAGTTCTCCCAACTGCCCATTTACAGCTTGCATAGAACATTAAAAAGTAAAAAAATGGTATGTAATAGAAGACCTAAAATAAAAAACTTAAATAAAATAGGATACCACAGAAAATTCTGTAAAGCATATCACAATTTGCATATAATCCGTATATTTTCATGGCCGATATTTCTTCGACTAACAATAATAATTCTAAAATCATCTTTACATGTTATTCTATTATGCTGTCAGTACAAATTTACATTTTCTAAAAGTATTGTTTGAAAATTTATATTTTAATGGCTTCAGAATATAGAATAACTTTTTGTACAGGGAATATTATTGATCCATTGAAGTTAAACCAGCTGCTACCAATGGGTTACAAATGACTTTTCTACCCATTCTGCAATCTTTTCCCCTATTTTTTCCTTTTCTTCTTTTTCAAAATAATTCTTACGTCAAAATTTAAAATATAGTTGTTCCTTTCGACTTTTGTATGTTGTAGAGGAAAAATACAACGTATTTTTCGTGAACAAAATAGGAATATGATAAATTGATTAGTATTATAAATTCTTGATTTCAGGAAAATCTGACAAAGGCGCACCGAACTATTTTCAAAAGAACGGGTATGAAAATTGTGGAGGAGAAATCTGCAAAATACAGAAAAATATTGATAAAACTACTATGAAAAATTACATCTATATTAATAAAATCAGAGTTTTGTCTGTAAATTTGTCGGAATCGAAAAATTTTGCGATATCTTCACGTTTCACACCCCATGAAAGCCGAAAATGACTTCAGAAAATTTTGCCTGTGTGTGTGTGTGTGTGTGTGTGTCTGTGTGTATGTCATCGTGTCCGAGTGCCGCTTTTTTTGTCCGGGCATCACTCGAGAACGGCTGGACGGAATTCAACGACGCTTGGCAGGAATTTAGGTCTTCACCCAACTTAAAATTATATCTATCAACTTTTCGGAAATTCCCCCCCCGTTCCCCCCCTAGGGGGTAAAAGACTAAAACACGTTTGTCCGGGCATCACTTGAGAACGGCTGAACGGAATTCAACGACGCTTGGCAGGAATTTAGGTCTTCACCCAACTTAAAATTATATCTATCAACTTTTCGGAAATTCCCCCCCCCGTTCCCCCCTAGGGGGTAAAAGACTAAAACACGTTTGTCCGGGCATCACTTGAGAATGGCTGGACGGAATTCAACGACGCTTGGCAGGAATTTAGGTCTTCACCCAACTTAAAATTATATCTATCAACTTTTCGGAAATTCCCCCCCGTTCCCCCCTAAAGGGTAAAAGACTAAAACACGTTTGTACGGGCATCACTCGAGAACGGCTGGACGGAATTCAACGGCGCTCGGCAGAAACTTAGGTCTTCACCCAACTTGAAATTATATATATAGAAATTTTCAAAATTATAATTAGTGTTTAAATTGTGGGTAAAAAACGCCTGCGCATGCGCCATAAATATCTTTTCACTAAAATGCTTTGAATGAAAAAATGAAATATAAAAATAAATTTTTAAGTTAAAGACTTTTGTATTCGCGTGATTTTCACTACAAATTATGAAAAGATTGAAATGAAGTGTTGCCATCTAAGTTTCATACTTTAGTTAATTTTAAAAAATCTAATTGTCGTATCGAAAAACTGTTTACACCCCAGGATTCAGAAAAATCACCTCTTTCATTTGGTACTGAATTTGTAATGATAGGTCCGATATTTCTAATTTATTTTTCCCTTTATCCGTTTTTCCGTTGCCACTTAATTTTCATACTTTAGTTATTTTATAAAAATCTAATTGTCGCATCGAAAAACTGTTTGAACCCCTGGATTCAGCAAAATCGCCCCTTTCATTCGGTATCAAATTTATAAATATAGGTCTGATATTTCTAATTTATTTTACCCTTTTTCCGTTTTCAACCCAGATTCGATATGGAACAGCTTTAGTATTGGATCCCTTTGGCAAAATTTGAAATTCGGCACCGAAGTAGCTCGGACGTTTCTCGCCAAGATCTTCAATTGCACAATTGAGATAGCCAATTCAGTTCATCGCAAAATTGGCTTAAAATATTTAAAGTCACCAAAGGGTTCCGATATTTAAGCTGTGCTTTTTGTATTTATTAGTGCTAGAGGCCTATTTCAGTCGGTTTATTGAATGGGGATTTATTGAATGAAGTCCCCCCAAGGCACAACTTTGACATGAGTCCCACCCCCAGGCCCAACTTTGACATGACTCCCCCCCCAAGGTACCCCTATTTCAGTCGGTACAGCGTTGTCGAATTTTTATAATACACTCTTAATAGTGCTAAGGGCCTATTTCAGTCGGTTTATTGAATGTGGATTTACTGAATGAAGTCCCCCCAAGGCACAACTTTGACATGAGTCCCCCCCCCTAAGGTACCCCTATTTCAGTCGGTACAGCGTTGTCGAATTTTTATAATACACTCTTAATAGTGCTAAGGGCCTATTTCAGTCGGTTTATTGAATGTGGATTTACTGAATGAAGTCCCCCCAAGGCACAACTTTGACAGGAGTCCCCCCCAAGGTACCCCTATTTCAGTCGGTACAGCGTTGTCGAATTTTTATAATACACTCTTAATAGTGCTAAGGGCCTATTTCAGTCGATTTATTGAATGGGGATTTATTGAATGAAGCCCCCCCAAGGCCCAACTTTGACATGAGTCCCCCCCAAGGTACATCTTTGACATGAGTCCCCCCCAAGGCACACCTTTGACATGAGTCCCCCCCAAGGCACAACTTTGACATGAGTCCCCCCAAGGCCCAACTTTGACATGAGTCCCCCCCCAGGCCCAACTTTGACATGAGTCCCCCCAAGGCCCAACTTTGACATGAGTCCCCCCCAAGGCCCAACTTTGACATGAGTCCCCCCAAGGCACACCTTTGACATGAGTCCCCCCAAGGCCCAACTTTGACATGAGTCCCCCCCCAAGGTACAACTTTGACATGAGTTCCTCAAAGCCCAACTTTGACATGGGTCCCCCCCCAAGGTACAACTTTGACATGAGTTCCCCAAAGCCCAACTTTGACATGAGTCCCCCCCAAGGCCCAACTTTGACATGAGACCCCCCCAAGGTACAACTTTGACATGAGTCCCCCCAAGGCACACCTTTGACATGAGTCCCCCCAAGGCCCAACTTTGACATGAGTCCCCCCCAAGGCCCAACTTTGACATGAGTCTCCCCCAAGGCCCAACTTTGACATGAGTCCTCCCCCAGGCCCAACTTTGACATGAGTCCCCCCAAGGTACAACTTTGACACGAGTTCCCCCCCCAAGGCACACCTTTGACATGCGTCCCCCCAAGACACACCTCCCCCTCATTGGGAAAAAGAGAAAAAACGTTGTTTTGCGGCTATAAGACAGTTTGGACTTCCAACGTTATTTGTTACAATATCTGCAGCTGAAACACATTGGTTTGATTTAATGAAAACTTTATTATGGAATTTAGATCGTCACGAATTAACTAAAGAAGAATTTGTCGATATTAACAAGTTTAGCAGTAGGCCTCTGGCACTAAATTAAAATCTGTCAATGTCAGATTTTCATGTTTTAAATAATGAAATAATGTCGTGTCTGTATAATTTTTATTTTTTATTTATTTATTTTATTTATAATACTGTCTATTAAAGACTTCTGTGGTCACGAAATTTGGTGCGAAAATTGTTTGTATGCATCCGGCACTTATTGTAACTGCATTTCACGAAATTCGAAATCCCCCCCCCCCCTTCTCGGAGTCGGATGGCAATAAACATGTGTAAAAACATGTTTTTCCGTTTGAATTCGCTTTGAATTATCTTAGAATGGCGAATTTTGGTGTGTGGATATTGATTAAGTGTACGCATTATGTACATTAGTGGGATTTTGCAAAACTTCGAACTCACCTGCTGAGGGTGGGGAAGTAAGAAGTGGGTAAGTTGTGCCGAAGACAGTAGGGACCCAGACTCCTAACATTGGGAGCGTGAAAACCTCTACGAATCACAGCGAGAACTTAGGTTATTAATAAAGATATGGCATTTTGACAAATCATTTAAGTTTAACGTCCAGCGAAGCGGGCAAAACCTGCTAGTAAGACTATAATCAAAGAGAGAAATGCGTTATTAAAATCTCTCTGGAATAACGTGATAAAAATAAAATTATTTGCAATCTAAAATAAGGTACTACTGAACTTTAATTTTTGTATTTAACGTGATGATGGTCACCTGGCAACATTTATAATTTATTCTGTACAATTAGTATTAATACCAGAGTCCTTTTTTTTACAACTAAATTTAAAAGGACTTTTCCTTCTTATTTCATCGTAATTACATATTGGTAGGTATGTTGGGATTAATGTCGCACGAGTACTGCGCAATGGGCAATCGGCGACTGTCCAGGACGCACCCTTAAGGATGATCCGGAGACATACCTTCACATATTTGATCCTATATGGAGGGGATGGCTCCCACCTACAAAGACCCCCACAGGTATAAATTAAATGGGAACGGGGAGGCAATTGCGGACACGACGGATTTTACGTAAGGCGACCAAATTTTTGAAATCCAATTTGAGGACAAATCATCGCAGCATCCTCAAACTGAAGGGCCATTCGAAGACAGAGCTAAATTATGCTTTAATTTGAGGACATTTCAGGACAGATTTATAAATTCGAGAACATTTGTCCTCAAATGATTTTCAAATTGCTGAGGACATAGGTCGAAATTCGAGGGCAGTCCTCATAATTCGAGGATGTTTAGTCACTTTAATTTTACGTGCATTAGCCACCATTAGTGCACACGATGCTCCCAGCATCGAACCCTCAATCTTCCAGTTACGAGCTCGGTGCTCTACTACCGGGCTACAGCGACCCAAATTGCATACTGGAGAAAATTTTCCCAGAGCTCGGAATCTTCGCCCTTTTTTCAGGACACTTTACACTTTCGGGATTGAAAAATTTCCGCCTTTATTGTTTATACTATTTTTATACAGAAATCTTTATCACATTTTTATAGTAATGTGCCATGAATAAACAGGGTAAAGATTACTGCATACCTGCCAACATTCTAATTAATATTTCGTAAAATTTTTAGTTCCATTTTTTTTTTTTTTTTTTTTTTTTTAGTATTCTTCTTCTTATGTAATCGCAATTACATTTCGAGAAAATTATTCTAAATATTAAATAGTGTTGAAAAAGGGGAGGTACTAATAGTTTTATGGAATATTAATGGGGATGTTGGCAGGTATGTTACTGCATAAAAATAGTGGTAAAAATAAAGATGGAAATTTTTTATCCCTTAAAGTTTCTTGAAAAAAAGATGGAGACTTCGAACTCTGTTGCCGTCTAAATAATAATTCAAATAAATAAAAACAGACCATTTCAAACAAGAAACCCTTTTACCATTTTAACTTCTTAAATTGCCTTGAAAACTGTTAAATATAACGCCATATATGCAACATTTTATTCAAATAGTATAAAAGTATCTTTTTAAGACTGGCAACATCACGTCTCATACCAAAATTCTTTATATTTCCTATGAAGGAAATGGCTACATGCCAACATTTCATTCATCATTATTTCATCTTAATATATACTCTAAGCATTTTATGAGCGATAAATATGGTGAATTATTAATTACATACATGGAAATATGGTTATAAAAATAATTATTTACATAACCTTACAGGATATTATTAATTGCTTACATGAAAATACGGTTATAAAAATAATTATTTATGTAGCATAAAGACACACAATATTATTCGTTAGTCTTTGGATAAAATAAAACGATCTTTCATGCAAAACTAACATTACTTTTCATGAATATACTTTTAATGTTACTTGAATTAAACTCATGATGAAAAATAGCAATAAAAGAAAAGGTAATTAGAAGTTTACCTAAAATAGTTATCATGTATAAAACATTTAATTACGAAGTTTTTTCAACTAATCACTTTTCCGTTAAAAAATCTTTTCTTATGCACAAAATACGATGAATACGACTGTAGGTTCTACAGAATTAGATAATCTGGATTTTTTATAAAAAGAAAATTTAAATGTACTATATAAATATAGGTGTAATGTTGGAAAGATCACACATCCCTTTAAAATAATAATAATAATAATAATAATAATAATAATAATAATAATAATAATAATAATCTAAATTACATTTTATTTATCGAAAGATAGACAATTCCAACTTGCTTTACATGCTAACGACCTGTACATGCTAAATCCTTAAAAATTTTGATTTTACTTCTCCTCTTGATCTATAGAAATACACATTGTACATAATCTCTAAAAAAATACCTTTGAATGGCATGTCTTCCTTAAACGTAAATAATAGTTTCTTGAAGATTATCTTTCAAAATAAAAACGAACATATAAATTCTTCAATAGTTATTTTCTTTTGTATTTTGATGGATTGCTTTCGAGATTATTATTCATACGAACAATGAAATTTAATTTTCTTTCAATGGAGATCAACTTCGTATAACTCACAACAGCGATCGAACCTCGGTTCATATATATTTTCACGGTCAATTATTTCTTTGAACTTCATTATCTAGTTTCCCCACTATAAACATGTTATAATAGGTACAAAATTTTATTAGGTGTAATTGAACTAAAATTTATTATACTGTTTTTTTTTTTTTTTTTTTTTTCTGTTTGCTCTTTATAATTTTTTTTTCTTTCCTTTTATATGATTATTCTTTATAATAAACTATAATTTGATTGCTAGGGTTAGTGCATATGTTCAGGTGTGAAAGTATTTAGCGTCTTCGTGCTGTTAAAAACACACGGAATTTTTCTAAAAATGATTAAATCATTTTCAGGAGATCTCGAATTGTGACAGTTCTTCGAAAACCAAAAATTGAAACTATTTTCTTATCCAATTCTTTTTTCCTGTAAATTTCCTGGTCAGTAGAGAGCGCTGAACTCGCAATTGGAAGGTTGCGTGTTCGATATATTGAACAGGGGAGCTGCAAAGACTATTGTGTATACTAATGGTGGCTGATGCACTTAAAATCGGTCGTGGTCGTAATGTCTTAAATGTTCTCGGCCCGCCAGCAGCCGAGTGGTTCTAATCTCAAAGCTGATTGATGGGAGGTGCCAGGTTCGATCCCAAGTCGCGCTCATCGTCTTAGTCATTCGGAGATTTCCGTGGTTTTCTCCGAAACTCGCGTAAATGCGGGCTAGGACCCCTTAGAAAGATCCCCACGGTAGACACTCCCCCTCAGTCCTGGAACCTTATAGTAGTCAATCGGCCTTACTCCTAAAACTCCAAAACACCTGCAACCAACCAACGAACCTAAATGTTCCCATTCAAATTATACATCTGAGGTCACTGAAGCAGGGAGCCATCCCCTACGGGAAGGATGAAAATTGTGGTGGCATGTCTCTGGACCAAACTTAGAGATGTGCCCCTGAACGTCGCCAATTGCCCATAGTGCAGCACTAGGGCGATGGAAAAACCCACTCAGCTCAACCTCAACTTGTGTATATAAAATAATGTCAAAAGAAAATAATCTATCAATTTGATACATATTAAATCAGATACTTTTTACTTCCATTACCCTACTACCGTAGGTAATGGAAGTATTGCATTCGGTCTGAAAATTCGATATCGGGTTCTCACCTGATTTACACGTTTTAAGGTCCCCTGAGTCCAAAAAAGTGTTTTTTGGCAATTGGTCAGTGTGTATGTATGTTTGTGTGTGTGTGTGTGTGTGTGTATGTATGTGGAGAATCTTCTGGCTATTATAGCTCAGAAACTAATAAAGATAGAGCTACGAAACTTTAGAATTGAAATACGTTTGGTGTACAGATGAAATTTCCAAAATTTGGTGAAAATTGAAGAATCGGAAGTGGGACCGTAAGTCCGTATCTCAAAAACGGCTCTAAAAATTTTCTTCAAACTTGCTATATAAACACTCCCTTAGATGTCCTTTCGAATGATATAGTTGGTTAGTTCAGGAAAATTGATAGGCATCCTGTATAAATAGCTCAATTTCAGGCCTCGCAAAGGCGTTCCTTTAAAAACGGTTGTACGGATTTTTTTCAAACTCGCCCTTTTAACACACTTTTAAATATGCTTTTGTATGTAATTATTGTTTTCCTGTCAATGATTGAGTTTAACCGGAAGTGGGACATCGGAAACCGGAAGTGGGACCGTAAGTCCGTATCTCAAAAACGGCTCTAACGATTTTCTTTAAATTTGCTACATAAACACTCTATTAGATGTCCTTTCGAATGATATAGTTGGTTAGTTCAGGAAAGTTGATAGGCGCCCTGTATAAATAGTTCAATTTCAGGTCTTGCAAGTGCGATTTTTTTAAAACAGCTGTACGATTTTTTTTTTCACACTCGCCATAGTAACTCTCTTTTAAATATCCTTTTGTCTGTAATTATTGTTTTCTGGTCAATAATTGAGTATGCCAAATTCTGGTAAAAGCTGGTATTTCAAAAACGGCTCTAACGATTTTCTAGAAAATTGTTACATAAACCCATTTTAGATATCCTTTCTCATGCTTTACGTGGTTATTACAGGAAAATTAATAGTCACTCTGATCAGATAGATCAGTTTTAGATCTCGTAAATTGGTGTTAAAAAAAAAAAACTCTACCTTTTTTTTAAATTTTTTTTTTTAATCGCTATGTAAACTCGGTTTTATATGTCTTTACGCATGCATTAACTTTCTCTTACCAGAAAATTTTTAGTTGTCTATTTCATTAGGCCAATTCTATGTCTTCTGATCACATTATCTCCAAAAAGTGCATATAATACATGTAATAGTGGGTAATGGAAATCGTGTGGCTGTTTCACACCAGATTTTTTTCAGTTATGTAACCCTTTTTAAGTTTATGAAAATGAACATGTATTTTTATCATTTTATAACACTAATTACTGGTTACTAGCTATATTGTATTAGAATATAAGGTTTGCGTTTTAATTATACTTTCCCGAGGTTTTTATTTTAATGACTTTTAGAGGTAGCGTTTTTTTAACTATTATAATATGTTTATTTATTCTGAAATAATTAAGTGTACGCTGATAAGATTTTAATGATAAGAAAGTGTCTCGCTATAATTAAAATTTCATTTTACAGCAGCATATTACGCCGTGAAAAATAAGAAAATTAATCCCGTTTGATATTAAAACGCAGCTGCCATCAGTTTCGATTTTTATATATAGATTTTTTTTTTTTTTTCTTAATAGAAATTTTTATTTTATTTAATCATAGAACGAAGTTTATACAAAATACCTGTAATGAAAAATACCGGTGTTCGAATATTGGAACGGCTGGTAGCTATGTTATTAAATATTTCTTTTTTAAACATTTAAACAGATTCCTTAAATGACATTGGTTTATTAATTCACATTCTTTACGAAAACTTTAAATATTTTTTACTTAGGTTAATTTAAAAATAAATTAAAAAAAAAAAAAAGTTTAGTAAAATCAACTTTTTTATGAATGGAAATTTCATGCCTAAATTTTACTTAACTTAAAGCTAATTAACAAGTGTTCACTGAAGAATAAATTCTATTTTAGCAAAAGGTAGAAGAAAATTAAATGCATTCTTAACTATGAGTTTTCACAGCTTTAAATTTAAATTAAGTTTGTTCGAAACAAAATTTAGCTGTGTAAAAAATTAAGGAAGATTAAGTTTTAATATTATTACAATGTGAAATATGTTTCTTTATAAATGAAATAATTTTAGCACTATCTTACAGAAAAATAGCCATATGGAACTTTGAGAAATTTTTCTCAATAGTTTTATTAAGTTAATCTTGAAATATTATTATTACTTTTGCTTGAAAAAATAATTCAGCGGAATGAAAAATAATAGTAAAATTTTTAGTAGCGTTATTTTTGTATATCGAATAAGTTCTTACACTGTAAAAAAATAACTATTACCATCTGCAAGAAACTCTCTGTGATTGGAGAAAATAATTATTTTCTCCAATCGCACAGAGAGTTTCTTGCAGCTGGTAATAGTTATTTTTTTACAGTGTAATCGTTATATATTCGGAGCAGGTTCCTGAGAACAGGGAAACCGTTCCTCCTCCATCAATCGGTCCTGCTTTCAGAAATGTAGTATTATTTTTAAAGTTGTATTTGATAGTTAGTGATATATCAAAGCAACATTACTGGCGAGTTACCTATTAAATTAGCTACTAAACTGGTAAATTATTACGCACGTTAGTTGCCCAAAAATACCCAGGAAAATACTTTTTTTTTTTTTTTTTTTTTTTTTTTTTTTTTTTTTTTAACAGTGTTTAATGAATTTCAATTTAAATATAAAAAAATTAAAATAATGAATAAATTTTAAAATAAGCTGCTTTATATTGAAATAATCATTCAATATTTTACAACAGATGTAATAGACAAAATAAGGGGGCGTGTGTGTGTAATAATGGATTGAAGCCCACTGTGTTTGCACTAACAATCTAACTTCTTTGAATTCTAAAATGTTCTAGTGGTGTTATTCTTATACAAGTCAAACATTCTTGGTTAGTTGATTGAGTTTAACGTCGCACTAATCCTGTGCAATGTTCAATTCAAATATTCCTGGATTTTATAAGTTTAGTACAGGTCTCTGAGAATAACAGGTTTTCTCTGTGAAACGAGATTGATATCAGGAATACGTCTAAATTTTTACTGATATATTTAATGATTACTGAAACATAAAAGGAAAATTACTGGTAAATATTTAGCAACTAACTACCCCAAAATTGCTATTATTTAAAACAAAATTTAATTAAAGATATAAGAAAATACTGTAAGTTTTTTTCTTATAATGATAAAAATTTTACCATTACTTCAGCCAACGAATAAGATCCAAACGTCGAAACATCAATTACCAATTGTGCAAATATCTCGAGAGCCCATTCGGTCCCTGTTAGTAAACCCAAAACATTTGAAAACTCGGCGAAGTGATAGGCCCGCCCCTAGGCGAGAATCACAGCAAATTTTGGCGCTCCCAAAATTACAATTACCCAAAATTATTCCAGGAAATTTATATCTAGAGAAGAATTTGTCCCAGGGTACTTGATTTTAATCTACCTGAAACGCCCGTGAATACTGACCTTATTAAGGAGAGCGACAGTATCGAACACATACTGTTACGAAATTGTAAATAATTGTGTTTATTTTTGTATAAATTCTTTCAAAGAGGCTTAGTAAGTTGATAACGTGCTAATTTTGTGCATTTCTAGTCGTTTTAGCGTTGAAATAGCCTTATTTTCCCTTAAAAACGCATTAAAAAGCCCCAGTAATGCAGATAATGGATTTGGCGCCAAATTTGGCGACTTTTTCCCACCTTGGCGATTTTTTGGTGACCTTGGCGAGAAAATCCTTATATGGGATATACCAAATATGGAAGCTGTAAGTTGATTGGTTGACCACTTTCTAGAGTTTTCTCGAAAAATCTGGGTTCCATGGAACAGCATATAAGGAGCGCTTCCTCGCCAAGGCAGTCAGTTCAGTTCAGATCTCAGCCAGCTTCGCTAGTGCTTGCATTGCTCTTGAGCCTCTTTGAAAGAGACTTGCTTCAAGTGTTACTGCTATACAGTTTGTACTGTGGATTTGCTATTGACAGCTGTTGTTTAAGCTGTGGTTACTGCTTGATTTGAAGCTGATAATTGGTTTATTGACCTGTATTTTTCTGGAACTTTCTGTGAATAAATTACTGAATTTTTGTAAGTTTGGCCTTTCATTCCCGGACAACTCACGAACCCTCAAGTACGCAACAATACATTGTGATGGTTTGGTAGCGGAAGGTTAGGGGAAGGAACTCTTCAATGAGTATTTATAACCCTTCGAGGAGCACAGAAAATCACCCTGCACCCAAGGACAGGTGCAGCTACAAAGGGACCGCAATCCTTAGCCTGCTGCTCTCAGATAATCGGGAAAGGGGAAGGTACCGTTCACTGAATTATTCCCATCTGAAGAGCGCGGAAACATTCCTCACATTCATAGACAGGTATAGCTTGAAGGGATTATTGTCCCAGTAGATGCAGGAGTGTGCCTAGATCACCATCCCAGAAAACAGAGGTGTGAAAGAGGTACAGCTACCAATGCCCTGCCAGGTCTCAGAATCACCAGAATACTTTCAACTCCTGTAATGTGACTAAAGAATGCTGCACTACACGAAGGTGAAGACGCCACATTGTTATGTGTCTACAGCTCAGGCAAGTTAGGGACACACTGTGATTTGTCCGCTGTAGCTGCTCTCCCTGAGAGAAACTCCAGGGAATTGGCTAACATCCATCTAAACTCTATTTGCCCTTGGACCCTAGTAATCTACTATTCCGTTGGGGTATAGCTAAGATGTTAAAGGCCTCTCTACTTATCGTCCCCAAAAGCCAGAGCCAATGTTATTCTATGAAGAATTTTGCCCCATTAAAACTTATTAACTAATATATATTTTTGAATTCCGTTTTCCCATTCAAAAACTTCACACCTATTAAACAATTTATCGCTTTCTAATAATTATTTTTTAAAATTTTTAATATTTTATTATGAGGTTGTAAAATGCGAATTTTCAAAATGTCAAATTTTTCATTTTTGAGCTTAAAAATGGAATCTTAAAAAAAAAAAAAAAAAAAAAAAATAATTTTTAGAAAGCGATAAATTGTTTAATAGGTGTGAAGTTTCAGAAAGTGAAAACGGAATTTAAAAATATGTATTAGTTAATAAATTATAATGGGGCAAAATTTCCCATAGAATAACACTGGCTTCGGCTTTCGGATACGACAGTTAGAGAGTTCCCTTAAGAACTGCTGATGTCTGTGTAGAACCTGGATCCCGGTCATATTTCCCACATAAAGGATCAATTCAGGATCAACTGGCGATGACCTTTCCTCCCCTTTTTCCTAGGAAAATACTTATGAGGAAGTTTAAGCTGTATTGCTTAATAATGTTTTAGTGTAATATCCTTACATAACTTGTTTAAAATAATATGTAATTAAATTAATACACACGAAATCTAGTAGTAACAATAAGATATTGTACATTTAAATGGTTTCTGGTATTATTTTGTCTTCAATAATTGTAAAATATCGGAATTATACTAAGTAGCCCAACAATCCCTGACACATTTTAAACTTTAATATAAAATGAAGTAATTGGCCTACATGAGCGCGGATTGTACCATAATGTATTTTACAATGAAAAGATTAAAAAAAAAAGTTTATAGATAGCTTTTTACGTTATAAACAGCAAAGAAAATATCAAAAACTCTAGGCACGTGATTAGAGAGAATTTATTTTTTAGTTCACTCCAATGTTTCAATATGTGAAAACTTTCAAACTTAAAACACATCCAAACAGTTATTTAATTCAATCACCTGATTCGTAAACATTGATTATGATAGACTTCGATTACATTAAGATATTAGGGTCTATTAAGCGCTAATTCTATTCTATTCTGCGTTAATCTGCATTATTAGCGTTATACATTGGAAAACCATGCACATTGTACTTTACATAGTACCAGAAGAGGAAATCAAAAGGGTTTAAGTCTGTGGATCAAGGAGAATGCAGCAAAATGACCAGAAACGTTGCAAAAACAAAACATATTGATGAGTACCGCCATCTGAGGGATAAAATTGGAACTACTTATTTGGTTAACTTAAACCAAAGTTTTTACTATGAGAAGCATTGTAATGCAAAACGCAATTTATTAAACCAATTATATTCGAAACTAATTTAAATACATGAAAATAAAAAATAATTCATTTTAAAACTTCTAACTGTTTAAAGTAACAAGTTAATTTATAATGAAATAGTTTCTGCATTATTTTATAGCACATGGTGTAAGAAATTAACGCAACTACATTTCTTTATTAATTAAATTAATTGCATACGGAATGTGACATTTTATTTTATTTGAAACAAAATTTAACAAAATGAAAATATAAATTTAAAAACCGTAAAAATGTAATGTAATCCTGTTTATAATTATATAGTTTCTCGCATTATTTTACTATAATTAGCTATAAGGAGTTTAAAACTATATTTCTAAGTAATTTTATTAAACAAATTTTATACTATTTAATCTTGTTTCAAAAGAGGAAGGTGAGATGTGTTCTGAAACTAATTGGGTAGTCCAATTATCTATTTTCTTCCGTAAAATGCAAATTCTATAAAGCTATTAGCCGTTTGGTTAACTTACTGTAAGCTCTTGGGAAAATTCTCCAATATCTGAAAGTACAGCATTCATTTGTGTTAAGGAGTTAAGTATAAATAAAAGTATTTAAGTTGATAATTATGGGACATCGTTTCATTAAGAGAAACTGAATTTAGATGAGGAATCAGAATAATGTTATTTTCGCTTAAAGGCACACTCCTTTTATATTATGACAATACCATTAAAGTTTTGTAATAATATTCATTTTGAAACTTGTAACAGTTATCGTTTGAAAGTTACGATCTGCAAAATAATCATTGTATTAGCCAAGATTCTCAGCAGTCATTATTTTGAATACCAGTTTTTATACAAACCAATCTTTGTACTTTGTTAAAAATTTCAGTTCAAAAAACTCTGATTTGAAAAAGTAAGAACACCACACTAGTAAATTTGAAGTGATTCAAATGTATATCTATGTACTGGTCATTAAAATTGGTACACCAGTAAAGAAAGCAAATAACAAAGTGGTATTTATTGGATGCGTAAATTATAGAGGGGAGAACAGTTGATTAAATTTCAAGAAATTTGGAGGTTAATATTCCAAGAAATAAGTGCATAAAGCAGCGACCTCTGTCAGCAATAACAGCTATTATGCGTCAAGGCCTTGAATCAATCAGTAATTGGATCACATGTACCGGTACTTCAACACGGTGCCACATTTCATCGAATGTAGTTACTCGAAAGTTCTGGCAGGCCAGTCGTTTGACTACGGTTGTCCAAACTTTTTCAGTTGGTTCATGATCAGGAATACACGCTGGAGAGAGTAACAGTCGCATATTCTATATCGGAAAAGGTCAAGACAACATGCGGACGTGCATTGTTCTACTTAAATGTTGCTTTACGGAAGCCTCGAATAGAGGGAGAGCAAAAGGGCTTTATTTTTTCAGAAATGTAATGGCCGCTATTCAGAGTGACATCAATGTAAACAAGAGGTGATCGAGACGTGTATGAAACGACACCCATACCATCATTCCAAATGGTGGGCCAGTGTGACGATATGGGCTTTCTGCACAATATCGTCAAATGCAAATGCGATCATCTTGATTCTGTAACAGAACTGTGATCTGTGTGAAAAAATGACGTCACGCCATTTCTTCTTCCAGGTACGTCGTTGATTACACATTCAAGGCGCTCTTGCCCGTGATGCAGCTTTTCGGGTAGCTGAAGTCATGAGCGCCACCTACATGCTCACCTAATGAAGTGATGATTTGTGGTTTCAATATGGATACACGTCTCGCTCACCTTTTGTTCTCATTGCCGGCACTTTGAATAGTGACTGTTACATTTTTGATGTAAACCCCGTGGCTCTATCTTATATTCAAGACCTCAGTATTACATCATTTAAGCAGGACAATTTAGGATGTTCGCGTTGTCCGTACTTTCCTTGATACAGAATGTGTTCGACTGTTGCTCCGGCCAGCGTGTTCTCCTGATCTTGCATCAGTTGAAAACATCTGGTCAACTGTTGCCAAACGACTAGGTACAGCACCACATTCTATACATTCTACTAACTACAATTGGTGAACTGTGGCATCATGTTAAAGCTACATGGTGTGCTATATTTGTACATGTCATTCAATCGCTGATCGATTAAATTCCTAGGCGGATATGTGCTGTTATTACTGTCAGAGTTTGCAGCTTTATGTTCTGATTTCTCAGGATATATTTTCCAAATTTCCTGAAATTTTAATCAATCTCTTGTCCCACTATAATATATGTGTCTAAAAAATATCGTTGTGTTGCTGTTTGCATTCTTTCCTGATCTAGCAATTTTAATTGCCAGAAATGTATACATAAAAGCGAGCAATTTATTACATTGGGCAAAATTACGTCATTCTAACTATGTTTTTAGCCTATAAACTTTATTTGTCTTATATTTAACTTTATTTTAAACGGTAAGAACACGAATATAACCTTATTTTTTTATAATCTGGCTGACATACAATTAAACTACAAAACATTAAAGTTTTAATTAGGTTCCTACTGAAATTGTAAATGTATTGTTCTTATATTTTAATACAACTTAAAAAATTCACGTCTTTTCTATTCGGCATTTTAAAATGTTTTGCGATAAAAATGGTTCGTTTAACTTCTCATTTTAACTGTCTTAACCATTCAGAAAAGATATATCCCTTGAAAGAAACTGAATTCTATTCGAAAAACCTAAGTATTTTTGTTTATCAAGAAAGACACTGGCACTATTCCAACACATTTTATCTATTAACGCTTCACTTTGGATATGTAGGCGGAAAACCTATCATCAGATACGCAAATCTGTGTAGTTGATGTAAGAAACGTGGATAAAATAATTTATCAGTTTAAAGTTTTCGAATTTGATACTTTTTCCATGGAATTATATTTTCTGTTCAAGGAAAGATTCTTTGTTTTTATAGGCCTTTATTCTTTCTTTTGCTTGCTATATATAAACCACGAAGAAATTTGCTTGCTATATATAAACCACAATTGAAAGTGCAATAGTAAATTAAAGAACTTGGTGTGTATAAAACATTGAAACTTAAAAACTTCTTCACACACACATAAAATTAACGAAAAAAATTACCGGTTGAAAAGACGTGACTTTCCTTCTTCAGATGTAAAACAAGTACTACTGCATTGGAGGCAAAAGCAAGACTTGCTTTGAAATATTTCAGATGTAGAGTATTTTTTATTTTTTATTTTATTTTTTATTAATTTCGATGTACACAGTTTTATTTATTGTTACTATTTATCTGTTGCTTATAAGCCACAAATATATAGGAAATGACCATAATTATGTAGCTGAAATATATAGCTGAAACAAGCCATTTCAGAAGTAATAGAATTGTTTTACTGCCATAAATTTTCAAATATATTTTTTAGCTGCCAAATTAAACTTTTTTCTTTGCCTCGGTAATTTTTAATTGGATTTTTTTATAATTTTTTATTGAAGTTTACTACGATTAAATAAAGCGAAATTTTTACTTAGAAAATGCTCGCAGCATATAAAGTTGGCATGTATTTATTTTTATTTACAATTGTAGATTACGGAGTGAATTTACCTTGATTATTTAACTAATAAACTTTTAAAAAAAATTATTGAATATATCTTCGACATGTAATATATAATTGAATATCTTTTACGTGGAAAAAATAAATTAGAATATCTTCTTAGGCCAAATAAATAAATAAATAAATAAATAAAAAATAAATAAATAAAAATGACAAAAAAAATATAAATAAATAAAATAAATAAATGAATAAGAATAGTCGTTAATATTGAAAGTTCAAAATTAATTGACTAAATAAACTCAAATGAATGGCAGATATCTTGCAAAAGCAGAAACTACAGTAAAAGTGACATCCCCCCCTACGTTCTAAATACTGATATTTTGAATAAATTTTCTTTAATTAAAAATATAAATATTTTCATATAAATTCTGAGTTACAAATATCAACTTTTGCCATGAAAAAGTCAGTTTTCACATCTGACACCCCATTTCTTTAGTTCTAGAATCGAATGTACGTACTTGTTTCGAAACTACCAAATCTTTAAATATTGTAGGGCAGATATCAAGCGATAAATTGTTTTCAATACTGCAGTGCAGTGTTGGGCATAATTGGTTAAAAAATAATTGAATTACAATTAAATTACAATTATAATTATTTTACTGTAAATCGATTAACAAGTAATTGATTACAAATAAATAGAATAAGTAATTAGATTTATTTGTAACCAATTACTTGTTAATCGATTGACAGTAAAATAATTATAATTGTAATTCAATTGTAATTCAATTACTTTTTAATCAGTTATGCCCAATACTGTTGCAGTATCGTTTGTATACACCGTCTGATAAATAATTTCCTTTGGCTTAAAAATAAAACATCTTTCAAATCGAAAATTTTAAGCTTTTTTTTTTTTTTTTTTTTTTTTTTTTTTTACATTTTCTAAATTTTGAATGATTTACATAAGATCATTAACAAAATATTTACGCAATATTGTCTTTTATATAATATGGCACTCAATCGTTACTGTTTCAAGCGTTTCGTAAACTTTGAATATGAAAATTTAAGGTATGTTTTAAAACAAAGCCATTTTAATTATATATATATATATATATATATATAGTATATATATATATATATATGTGTTTAATTGGTACCAAATGATATACAGGCTATGAGAATAATGATGGCTTTCGCTCTTTCCCCCCATATCGGTTAAGAAATGCGGATGATACTAATTTTTAGCCGAAAAAGGGTTAACTAAGGGGTTACCGATCACTCACTTGTTTTCAACAAATAAATTATCGGTATATTATATTATGTCCACCCTTTTTGTTATTTTAATAAATATCCAAACGGAATCGCAAATCTTTAAAAAACATGTTTTAACGGAGTACTTTAATCATTTTTTCTATTTATTTATTTATTTATTTTTTATTTTGCTTTGCTTTAAAGTTGTTAAGAATCTTTTGCTAAAATGTTGCATTCTAGTGTTATAATATAACCAAACTACCCATGAAATGCATAAACTTTTAAATCTAAATACGCGAAGTATCTTTCTTTATCTGAAAGGGAGTGGTATATTTAGTCCAGTCAAAATAGGAAAAAAAAAAAAAAAAAAAAAAAAAAATCGGGTAGTTTTGAAATTTAGCACAGTCATAGCCGAGAGTGTCCTGAACAACATACTAAAAGTCCTCTCCCGTGGAGGGTGAGCGGGGAGCAGGGGGAATTTAATGGGGGGCACTTTTCAGTTTTTATTAAATATCTTGCAAACTATAGGATTTAGAGAAAAAATCTCATTTACAAAATTAATCTACATGAAATTTCCTACAAAAATGTTAATTACGTTTTCTCGTATGAATAATAGTTTAGAAAATATAGGGAGATGAAATATCACATTTTTTTAATGTTTTTTTTGCAATAGTAAAATCAACTAAAATGTGTAATTAAAAGGGTTCAGGTCACGTATTTCCTTCTTATGCAAAAATTATGTACGAAAGGTCAACGTAAATGTAATATAGCAAGTTTTTTATGTTTTTAATAACTTTGAGGCAAGTAGGGGCAAATGACGTTTTGAGTTCCAATTCAGAACAAAGACCAGTATATTTCCTTTATTAAGGTTTCTTTTCCCATGCGTAGTGAGAAAGTAAATCGTAAGTTTAAAAATCTTTAAAAGTGAAGCTAGAATAAAACGATATTTATTAAATTTAGATTTGTTACAGTCCTGTTGAATAGAATGGTATTTTAGCTTTTAAATATTGTGCCAAGTACTTTGTGACAGATATTAATGCTGCTTTTTAAATACGTTAACTTGTATTTATACCACAAAAAACAATGTTTAATGCTTCATCTGATTTTAAAATGACCATGTATCAGAGAGGGAAAAAATTAAAATTTAATACTTTTAATTTATATAAACTGTAACATTGAATAATCACTTTATTATTTTTTTTTTCAAGTTTTTAAGTGAAAAAAGTTAGTATATATATATATATATATATATATATATATATATATATATATATATATATATATATATATATATAAACTTGAAATTCAACAAACATACTAGCTTTTAATTTGTTGATAAAATTATAAAAAAAAAAAAAAAAAAAAAAAAAAAAGAGAGAGAATGATAACACATGAACATGATTGTTAAATATCACACATATTGAGTATTCCCAGACATACGAACAAGTACTAGTATTAAAAAAAAATTACACATAATATTCCGGGATGAACTACTTAACATATTCACTTAAACAATGTCAACATTTACTTGTTAGTACTTCATAAAGCAACACACTCTTATTAAATTCTAGAGTAAAATGAAAGCGATGTTTTGATGTTTGAGGTAACACATAATTATGTATACGTGCGATCAAGACTTGGCTAAAATGTTCTCCGTGGGGATGTTAATGAGGTTCATTTTCAGATTTCGAAGGTCCCCTTCCCCTGCATTGCCGAGAGGTTCAAAGGAAACTACAGCAAACTCTGTATAACTAAGCTGACATCAGCGGCCTGGGTTCGAACCCAACTTCTCATTTTATCAGCTTTGAAAGCAAAACCATTGCTGGCGGGACGACAAAATTAAGAACAAACACGCAAAAACTGTTGGCATATGTTTATGGGATAATGCTTATGTACTTATTTCTATAAAAATATAGAATAAAGAAATTTAAATGAAATTTGTTATTATTATAATGTTTAAATGTAAATAATTAATCACCTTTGAAATCTTTTACCTTTTGTACTGAGAAAAAAAAAACAAAGAAATAAAGAAAAAAAACCACTGTAATGAGAAAAATTCATTTTAAATACCTACATTAATCTTAACACATGTTCAAGAAAAATACCTTGAAAGATTACAAATTTTTACTTAAACACTCTGAATAATTTCATTTAAGAGAATGAACAGTGGCAGAATGCCATTTTTTCTTATTTACTAAAGTTTCATTTCAGATATCCAACCGGAAAACATATTGCCAGATACATGAATCTGGAAATGTAGATTTAGTCTAAAATATAATTTATGAGTTTTTATGATTGTTACATGCGTTTTTTTTTTTTTTTTTTTTTTTTTCTGAACTTTACTGTATCTTGATATTTATATATTTATTTTAAATTTATGTTTATCCAATTTATCCAATTTAAAAGAAAAAAAAAAGTAATCAACAATTCTTTAAAAGATATTTATACAATTACTTTTTTAAACAATATTTTCATTTGCTTAAATAAATATATATACATTCCGAATTGTATTTATATGTAATGATTTATTTAAATTTTCCAAGTCTGCTTATACCATTCTATAAACAGACTAAATTTTTTTAGAAATATAATTGAAGTACATTAAAGTCTAAAGAATGCATTATTTAATTTATAAAATGCATTATTTAATTTCTAGAAAGCATTATTTAATTTCTAATTTTTAAATTTTCTTGCTTTATACAGGGTTATCCAAAAGTCACAGAAAAGTACTGACTGTAGCTGTATGCGGTTTTTACTGAAATGTACGGAAAAGCATTGGATTTGCACACACATATACACATATACAGGGTGGGCAAAAAGTCCGTAAATACTTTAAAAATTCATAAAACCCGAAAAAAAAAATCGAAATAAAAAATGGTTTGTAGGTTTAGCATTGACAGGTAATGGGATTTTTTTTTAAAGATTAAAAACAAAATAATAATAATAATAATTATTCAAAAATCAGCCGACAGATGGTGCTGGTACGAACGATTTAGTTGGAAATATCTAAATGAGACAGGAGGTTATAAATACTTACGATCTTGGTCCGGCTATGGGGATATTTAAGATCCTGGGTGTATCGAGCCCACCCATCCAATCTTTTGGAATTGAAAGATGCAATCTACCGAGATCTGGCATGTATACAACCGGGCATGCTGCACTCTGCCGTTGCTGGATTTATGACACGCATGCAAGCTTTAGTGTTCGTTGCTGGAATCAAACCATAGCCGTTCTCACCGATATTTATTTATTTATTTAAACACAAGTTAGTTGACATTTTGAAAAATCTAAATATAATTATCGTGATAACCGTAAAATGAGTAACCCATCTGTAACACGTTTAGATTTAGATATAGCAGATGACACTATACATGCATGATTGTCATACACGAATGATTACAATACATGCATAATTGTAAGCATTGAAATTGGATTAGTATAGTTTCTAAAAATGAAGATTTTGCATAATTATTTTCTAAAGACTTCATTCAGTCGATGTCGAGACATCACCAATACAAAAATCGAAAAAGGCAGTATAACAGAGATAACTAAATGCATACATATCAATGATATACGGGTTTGAGACGACATAAGCATTAAAATCTAGTAAGTACCGATTAATATCCTGATCCAGCTAAATATAAAATTTTATGAGGTTCTGCATATTAGTTCATTAACTTACAGTGCCCAAAAATTTATTTAACGTATTAAAAAATAAGTTGAAGTTAAGAGGATTTAATACCGTATGTCGTACAAGCGCTGCGCAACGGATAATTGATGACGGTCTGGGATTCAACTCCAATGGTTGTTTACAACATAAATAAACTGAATGGAACTAAATAGTTTACAGCAAAAACTAATTATATTATTAAATAAACTCCAAAAATTTTGAAATTTAATTTACCCGTTTCTTTTAGGTATTTCTGCTTATTATTTCTTACAATAATAATTTTAAATAATAATTTTATCTTTTATTTATTTATTTATTTATTGAAAGGAAATATTCGAATGTTATCAAAATATTTACAATAATTAGCAAATCCATACATATACATTTCAGTCTTGTAATTTTTGTAGTATTTTAGGATAAATTATAAAATTAATAATAATAATAATAATAATAATAATAATATGCGAGTTATATAGCATATAAAAATTTTTACTATTTCCGATTTACAAATGGTTTTTTTACAAAATGTGCAAAAGTAGATAAAAAAAGAGAAAAATAAATAAAACCTTGCTATTAAAAAAAAAAAAAAAAAAAAAAAAAAGAAAAAGAAAAAGAAAAGAAAGAAAGAAAGAAAAAGAAAGAAAGAAAAAGAAATAAAGAAGAATAAATAAAGAAATAAAGAAAAAAGAAAGAGAAAATCGTACACTAATTACATCAGAAAGATTATCGGACATTTTATAATAGAGGTAAAAATATTAGATTTTAGTTTTAAAAGAACAATTTAAATCTCTTAAATACTAATCGTCATAAAAATCAAAAACCTTGTAATAACGCTGATTTATGTAATTTTCTTTCTTTCTGTTTTCGTTTATTTTTTTTTTACTTTTGAAAATATACATTTATTAAACCTTTCTCTTGAAATTTATTACACATAAAATGCCAAATACTGGCAAATATACAACAGTATATTTGTAATAATTCGATAGTGTTATTTTTAAATACCTTTTCTACTTACTTAAATTTTATTATATTATATTTTATTTGAAAGTATAAAGATAATCATAGAAAAAGAATTATCAGATTTAAGATCTCAGTTGATAGTTTTTAACAATGTAAAACTTTTTAAAGGTAAAATCCAACTATGCCATTTCTTATCTAATATATATTATCATATTACTAAAAACTAAGTGCTATTTTTTTTTTTTTTAAGGCAAATTGAATTTATCGAAAGAAAATCTTGATAGACGATATAGATTTTTCATTCGTAAAGTTTATAAAAACTTTTCTCAGCGGAATTTCACAATGGCATGCCAAAGCTAAAATCATCTTAAAGATTGTATTGATTTCTAGAGGCAGAAGTTCAGAAGATTGTTTCTGACAAGTGTCAATTTAATGTCAAATAACTTTCATTTCATCTAAAAAAATATCACTTAAGCACATTTTTTCAGTTGTTTTCGTAGCAATTGTCAGAGAGAAAACAACTTAGAGTAATAAGCCTGGAGATACCAATCATGCTATGAAAAAGTAATAAACGGAAATGTCATTATTGCAATGCATAAGATATTTAATATTTTTATATTAGACACATTGGGTTTTGGTAAAGGTTACTTTGGAAAATGGTTATTTTCTATTTATTGATATTATTTTACTTGAAAATGTTGGAGAAGAAGACATATTAATTAATGGGTTACATAAATTTCAAAGGTTACAAAAAAGAAAAAAAAAACTTTTTTTCCCCCCTATTTAACATAATAAATTAGTTTTTATTGAGTTTTTTTTTAGAATCAGCATATACAGTTACGCTCATCACTGACTGACTGACACTGTCCACGCTTAAAAAGGCTAAGAGATTTCTTTGGACTCTGTCTGTGTGTGAATGCAAGTTGCTACCTAATTTTCATACTTTAGTTAATTTTAAAATATCTAATTGTCCGATCGATAAGTTCTTTAATCAGACGATTCAGAAAAATCTCTCCTTTCATTTGGTACCTTATTTGTAACGAATTTTTTATCAGAATTTAAAAAAAAAAAAATTCAAATATGGAAACAGACATAACTTTAAAATAGACATTTAAATTTTTAATTGTTGCATTTTTCCCCCACCATAAAAGGAAATATGCATTTACATGAAAAATAATAATAATAATAAATATTAATAATAATAAATAATAATAATAATAAATAAATAATAATAATAATAATAAATAAATAATAATAATAATAATAATAATAATAATAATAATAATAATAATAATAATAATAATAAATAAATAATAATAATAATAATAATAAATATTAAATTTGCTCATGCTTATGAAAAAATGACGTCTATAAAATAATATTAATAATTTTAAATTTTAAAGGCAACGAAGAGATAATTAAAGTGCGAAAATTCCACACGGGCTGGCTAGCAAATAAATTATTTGAAGCGAGAAATAAATAAAAAGAAATGCTCATTTTTCAACCAGTGCCTTAGTCGCCCTACAACTAACTAGTATAAAAGAACAATATTTAAACAATATTTTATAAAATTCTCATATACATGTACATATATATCTAACTTGGAAAGTTCAATCAGCGGGTCCTGGTTTACGGAGACCCTTCAGAAAAGTTGTAGACACGATTTCTCAAAATCTAATTCCACGATCACATTGAAAGTCTGCACTCTTCTTTAAAATAGATTTGACTTGCACTTGAACGAAGGATTTTTAAAAAGATTGAAAATTGAATTTTTGTTAGATTTGTATGCAAAATTTTGGTACACTATCTCTCTTTCTCTCTCTCTCTTTGTATATATATATAAAAGAAACTTTTAAAACTAAAATATATATGATATAAAATTAAAAATTATTATATTATAATAAAATGTAAAACAGAGAAAACTAGCGCTAAAAGCTGCTTAGCTAAACAGTGAATGAAAATGTATATGATATAAAATTTAAATAAAAGTTTAAAGATTAGAGAAGTCAACAGGAAAATTACAAACCAAAGCGCAAATTTGCTGTAAAATGAAATGCAAAATTTTAATATAGGAATAATTTAACAAAGGAATGAAAAGAAATATAATAAAACTCCAAATAACACAGAGGTCTTCATCAGGGAAGCCCCTCCGTGTAGGGGATAAAAGAGAAGTTTTTGAAAGGATAGTAGCAATTAGCTAATAACTATCCTTAGCCCTCAACTTCTCACCAAACAGAAGGGTTTTTTGGGGTTTTATTTTATTTTATTTCATTCATTTGTTAAATTACTCCTGTATTCAAGTTTTGCATTTCCTTTTGCAGCAATTTTGCACATTGGTTTGTAATTCTCCTGTTGGTTTTTCTAATTTTTAAAATTTATTTTAATTTTATATCATATACATTTTAATTTTAAAAGTTTCTTATACATATATATATACAATAAAAATAGTGTTATATTTTAATATAAAATGTATTAGTAGCAGAGTTCATATATTTCATATAAAAATGAGATAGCTGCTTTTTGTTTGCTTTAAGTATTTTCATGCAGAAATCTTTATCGTATCTTATAGTACTTTTCGTTATTAAATAGGATACTGATCATTGTTATAAAATAACGGTGCAAAAGGCGGAAATCTCATCCGTGTAATTTACTCTCTCTCTGTATATATATATATATATATATATATATATATATATATATATATATATATATATATATATATATATAAATGATATAGATATCGTAATAAAATTTATTCGTAAAATTTAGCAATTAATAGATACAAAACAATACCAAAAAAAAAAAAAAAAAAAAATAGAACTAATTTTAACTTATAAGAAAGACTGACACAAAAATGTTGCAATGCGATACAGATTAAGAACCAATAATAGACAAAAAAAATTTTAATTACTTACGCCGACATGAATGATAATAATAAAAAAAAGGACCGTTAAACTTAATGATAGAGAAAATAAATAAATGACCACAGAAATAATTGGATAAAAATGCATAAAATTAGAAGTAAATACTCATCAGGGGGCATGTACTTCATAAAGCTGTGAAAACTGCATCGATTTCGTAAAACAACATATCTAATCATAGCAATTTATATTGTTCCAGCCCCGATCGAAGCAGCAAAACCATATTGAATGAGAAATTAAATAAATTATTAAATTAATTCTTCATGGAATCCAGAGAGAAAACTAGAAAAAAAGCATAGTAGCCACATGTAAAACATTTACACAAACTGGAGAATAGGATGATGCCAACAAAAAGAAAAAAAAAAAAAAAAAAGAAATTAAAAATAAAAGCTTTGCAAACATCGATTAATCGATAAAGAATGAACGAATGAGCATTTTCATTAACGATAAATTACACAGTAATAACGATAAATTACACAGTGTAATTATTTAATGTTTAAACTAGTTAAATGTTTATTTAAATTGTACGTAAATCAAGAAACATTAAAACTTTCAAAGAAAGGAAATTAAAGAAAGAAGATATTATGTCAGCAGTGAGCAAGCGCCATCTAGTGTTTAGCTATATAAACAATAAGTCAGTTAAATTAATTCAGGATCAAACAAGCCAGTGCTATAAGGAGTGTATTTAAGAAGTTTTAACTGCATGTTTAAGAGAATATGTGGCACCAATTAAATAATTAGAGTTATGATTAGTGGATCTTGTTAATGTTAAACCTAAAATATTTAAACTAATAGTTGATCTTAAAATTAAACCTAAATTAATTAAACTTAAAGTCAAAGAAGAATTAAATGTTAAGTTGTAAAAAGACTCAATCACAAGCAATAATCCCAAAAAGCACACATGTAAGGATAAGCAATACAAGGCAGTCTTCTATACATACATACTTGCCAAGACTTTTAATTTTTAAATCAGATTTGTCACCACTATCTTTTAATAGAAAAATATCCTATTATTTTTCTAGGACTAAGTAAAGTGAAAGATGCTGTACAAAATTTCTGGTGTAATGTCTCCCGCAGAAATCGGGTGACTTGGCAAATATATATATAAATAAGGCTCCAGAAATTTGAAAAAAACTGGTCGCCAACAAACATTTTTGATAGCCTGTAAAAATTCCCCATACCTCTTATCTTTTTATATTTTCAATTTTGAAATTTATTTGAACACAGAAATTAAAATTCTAAGCATAAAAACCAAATATTTACTAGACTAGGATGATACATCAGGTAACACCTGTTTAAATTTAGTGCAAGATTCTTAAATTTAACATGATGAAACTGGTTTTATTATTTACTCTAAACAGATACACCATCAGCTTTGATACATCATTACACTGGTCAACGATTCAGCACCTAAGCCCTAAGTCAACGCTAAGCATGCGCAAACAGGAGCAGCGTAAATCACTTCGGTACTACTGTGCACAACACCGAATTGTGAAACATGCATGGAGAAAAATGGTGTAAAAATTTGATTCAATCAAAATTGTGTTTTGATTCAATACAGTGTCTCAAAACATATAGTGAGGAGCGGTAATCAAAATGGCGAGAGTTAGAGTACACCGAAAGTGGAATAGGAGCCAGATTCTGGGATAAATTTTTTCCTTAAAATATTAAAATTGAAAGGAATATTTCTTAAAGCTAAAAACATAAATTAATAGTTTTCTTAAAGTTAAAAACATATAGTCGACAGTTAAAATATATTGGTCGCCAATGGCGACCAGGCGACCGTATTTCACGAACCCTGTTTTTCTGTAAAGTCTCAAAAAAGTAAGTGACTTCATAAGAAATATGTAAAAATTGTACAAAATGAAGAAGAAGCATGTAAAAAATGTATTATGTCGTAAATTACATAATATATAACCTGTAATAAAACATACTCTTTATTTGTTTTTACTCAAAAGGCTTTTTATTTAGAAGACCTTCTTTTCGTATGCGTTTAGATAATGCGTTAAAATAAAGTTTTAAAAATTTGAACATGTTTAAAATTCGCAACGCATTTTAAGCTTCGGTTTAAATATTAAACTATTTTTTTTTTCTAAAACATTTTTAATATAAGAAATTTTGAATATAACTATCCATTTATATTTTCGCAGGTAACTTCTCTTCAAATAGAGTATTTACATTTATCATAAAAAATGGCTTGACTTTTTCTCGAATAAGAATAAAATTACCATTTCAAAAATGACCATCTGAAACTGGCAATGCAAAGTAAAATGATCACGAC
Source organism: Salticus scenicus (assembly GCA_963930645.1). Lineage (NCBI taxonomy): Eukaryota > Metazoa > Arthropoda > Arachnida > Araneae > Salticidae > Salticus > Salticus scenicus. Next base: position 109,209,750 of record OZ005656.1, on the reverse strand, counting down.
CATCGGCCTGCTAAGAACACGAAACTCTTGAATTTGTAATAAGAGAGATGATATCAAGTGTTTTATTATTATTATTATTTCTATTATTATTGAAAATAATATAGCCAAATAAAAAGAAATTGTGTTATAAGTAATGCAAATGTCTTGTAATTTTGACCATTTAAAAAAAATGCATGACTACTTGGCCAATATTTTTAGAGTGTAAGCACAAACTCATACTGTATAAAACCTGTTTGATTTTTACAGGGCTTGTAACATTCCTAATATTTTATTATCATTTTATGATATTTTCGCCGCTATTTTAAAACAATTCTTTTATAGTAATATCATATAGGTGCCAACAGCTAACTTGTATGGAATTTGAACACTACTGTTTCTTTGAAGAACAATTCATCTGGTTTAACCGCAGAAAACTGGTAAAAAAAATTAGTAAAAATTTCTGGTACAAAAAGAAACATACAAGTTGGTAGCTATGATATTGTAGCATTAAAATATAAAAAAAAATATTTTTGATAATTGTAGCGACAAAAAAAATAAAAAATAAAACAAGCGTATGTTTTTAGAAACGTTGCACTAATTCACAGAAAACTAGTTGGCATAGGTGGACTCTGCTCAGTTCCCCATCATGTATATGTTCTCATAAATTTCTAGTGCGAGACATATTATAACCATGTTAAAAGAAATGAATTTGACCAAAGCTTGGTACAGTGACAGAATGAAATTCCCGCCTAATAGGCTATCCACCGTTCACTTCGATATATTTATCTCATTCTAATCTATTAATTTATTTTATCAGGGTCAATTCCGTTGTTTAGTTTTCATGCTACTGTTTCCAATGCAATAATCCTCAAAATTCATATTTATATGAAAAATTTACAATTTCGATATGTTGATAAAATCGTAAATTACGAATAATTTACGAAATTTTCCTATTAGAATATTTGTATTCAATCATGTTCAAACAAATATCATAAATGTAATTTTGAAGTTGTCTAATGTATTTATGATCCTCAAAATGGAAACTTATGCTCAATTTAGCTTTATTCTGACATGTTAAGTAAATCGTAAATTCCAAATACCTTACGAATTTTTTAAAATGGAAAAACCATAGTCTATGATATTCATGCCAGTATCCTAAATAATATTTCGAAAGTGGTTTGACATCTTTACGATGAAAATATCCCTCAAAATTGACGTTTATGTGAAATTTTGCCCTATACTGCCATGTTAAGAAATTCGTAAATTTCCAATAACTTACGAAATTTTTATATTGGAAAATTCATAGTCATTAATATTTATGCCAGTGTCCTAAATAATATTTCAAAAGTAGTCTGACATCTTTACCATGAAAATATCGCTCAAAACTGACGTTTATGTGAAATTTTACCCTATACTGCCATGTTAAGAAATTCGTAAATTTCCAATAACTTGCAAAATTTTCTATGTAGTATATTTATAGTTACTTATGTTCATTCCGACATCAAAACTGATATTTTAAAACTGGTCTGACATTTTTACAGTAAAAAGTTTCCATTTAAAGCACGTTTAAGTGAATTTTTGTCCTATTCTCCCATGTTAAGAAAATCGTAAATTTCTAATAACTTGCGAAGTTTTTTAATTCGAATGTTCCAAATACATAGGGTTCTTGCCAGTATCGAAAGTAATATTTTAAAACTGATCTGACCTCTCTGCGATTATTTGTTCGTGAGATATCGTGTTAACAGACTAACAAACTAACGGACTAACACACTAACGGACTGACCCACTAACACACTAACAGACACCATAGAAATTTTGTCATTTTTGGATTCCTCACACCTGAAAACGTGTAGAAAGGTAAAAAAACCGAGGTCGAAAATTTTCACGATTACCTAAGTTCCCCATACCTATAGTATGATGGGGAACTAAAAATATAATAACGTCTTGGCTAGCAGCTTTTTGTTTCTAAAGTTACTTTTAACTGTTATTAAAGGACCTTTCTACCATCATTTGTTAACTTAATAGTTAATCTATAATCTGTATTTGAATTATTGAAATGCAGGATAAAATAACGTCATGTGAGTGACATACAAGATTATTTTTACGGGACAGCCATGATAAAATGAATAAATAAATAAAAAGTGGTAAGTTTTTGACGGAAAAGGAAAAGAAAAAAAAAAAAAAAAAAACTATCGTAAGCCTTCAGAAATGTTCTTTATCACATTTCTACAGGAAAGAAAAAAAAAATCATTCCTGTTTCTTTATATGCATTCGTCAGTGGTACAGTTGGTAGAACGTCAAGTTTTTAATTGGAAAATATCTTTTTCGACCCTCGATCCCGCCAAAGCCCATCGTACACATGAATGGTGGCTGGTGGACATAAACCGTTATGGTCATATCTCCTTTTCTGTAAAAATTAATACCACTGGGGGTTACTAAAGCGGGGAAACAATCGCCTTTAAGGAGGATAAAAATTGTGTAACGCGACTCCGTATATTAGAAGTGAATACCAGACCGCGGACAATTGACCACTGCGTAGCTCTAGGGCGAAACTAAATCCATTCAGCCTCAATTTCAACCCGTTTGCTTATATTATGAAAATATTAGTTTGGTTAGCGTTGGAAATCTTTTTTTAACCAGAAATTTGTAGTCAATGATAATAGAATTTTGGCAGAAATGATTAATGAAAGCTTCATGTAAGTAATACGTGTAGTACAGTCGTAAGAACATGATTCAATAAGGATTTATTTATCAAAACCGTATGAAGTGTGCTTTTTTTACATAGGAATTTTTGCTAGGTTTCGGACACTTTTGTTACCGGCTGTACGTACACATATGCAGGTAAAATGTAAATAAAATAAAATAAACCCTGATTAAGAGACTGTAGTTACGTATTTCCCGCACTATGAAGCATTTTTAATTTTAGTCAAATTGAAGCATTAATTAAAATAACCGAATTTCATATTAACTGTAATTTGGTACCTAATTTGAAAATAATTTATCCCGTATTATCAAGTTATATGACTGATCATAGCCTCCTAAACTAGATGCCTGTCGCGTGGCTCGGAAGCCTGGCAAAAGTTGAAGCGGTAGACAGCGCCACCTGGTACAGATTGCGCGACTTTTTTACTCAACAGCCACCAAAAAATTTTAAAAGTGGGATATGATATGCATAAAAGGCGAATAGAATCGAAGAAACGTCAATTACATATATCATATATTACTTCTTAAAATTATTGGTGACAGTTGAATAAAAAAGTCACACAATTTGTACCAGGTGGCGCTGTCTACCGCTTCACCTGGTGTTAAGTTTATGAGACACGCGACAGGCATGTAGTTAAGGAGGATATGGACTGATGATACTTGCAAGCATTTTATTAATAATAAAAGTCCAAGTGTCCCGAAACTAACTTTGAAAATGATGTCATAGCTAATACAATGTATTGAAACAAAGAAAGTAAAATTTTATCCATGGTTGCCATGAGAGTATTTCAACTGAATAAGATAATGAAAAAAAGATGATTTAAGGGAAAACTTACATCACAATTGCATCAAGGTATATAGAAAACAAAAATAAAAAAATTTCCGTGATTTGCAAGGTTTCGGAAGATTCGTAGGTGATTCTATATAAGTGAAATAAAACAATGTTTACTATAAAAATATTTTATTGCTGCGGAATTTCAATACGTGAGAGAATAATAATAATAATAATAAAATAAATATATGTAAAATTTAATTACGTCGATAAAAATAATAATATAAATAAATAAATAGATACGTGCTTACGAAATTTAAAATAAATGTTTATGTCATTTTTAATTTTTTGGAGATGTTTAGACTTTGAAACATATAAATATCATGATGTAAAAAATGAATCCATTTGTTTTAAGTATCATGTAAGTGTAAACTAATTTTTAATAATTTGAATTGGCAAGGAGAAATATATTTAGAAAAACGCAGGTGAAACTCGAGCGGAAACCGACTAGTATATTAAGATGCATCGTAACCAAATATTCAATACACGCCTTTTACTTTCTTTTTTTTTCTTTCTTTTTTTTCTTTCTTTTTTTTTCTTCTTTTTCTTCTTCTTCTTCTTCTTCTTTTTTTTTTTTTTTTAACAAAAATTAATAATTTCATTTTATTAATATTTTATATTGATATTTTGATATTTCATATCGACTTTTACAATGTAAAAGAGAAACAAATCAACATTGTTCTTATATTAGACCCAAAAATATTAACGTTCTATTAATACACACACATACAGATATATATATATATGTATGTATCCTTAAAATTAATTTCCTTAACACTATTTCAATATGAAATTTTCTAAAATTAAAATTATTAAAAAATCTGCGACTTATCAAAAATATATGGTATGAGTTTCAAACTGCAGTGATCCGAACTAGATTTTTTACAGTAACAATAAATTTTTAAATGATGATTTCTCAAAATTAAAATCTGTGTTCCATTTTTGAACTAGATAGTAGCTACGTATTTAATATTCTGTTTTATATTGTTATAACACAGTGACTAAAAAGTGACCAAATTTTGCTTTCATTTTTTTTAAATAGTTGTTTAAAAATTTAATTTAAAAAGATTAAAACGATAGTGTAAAATAGTTTCATAAAAAATTATTGGGCGAAAATGTGAGATAAATTTTAAGTTACACTGTGTTTAAATATTTTTTTCACTTTCGTAAAATGTACATAATTCAAGAATTTTATATACTCTCTGTATTTTATTACCTTAGATAACTGAACTTAACATATATATTTCATTTATCATCATGCCCATTGACGGGTTTCACCTTCCCTTGAATCACATTGCAATTTATCATTTTATAAATAACAGGTTTACTTCTAAATATGAAGTGTTATGATTGTAGACGACAGAGACATAACAATAAATCTTTAGTTATCACTTCCAAAACCCAAAATGAGGAAAATATGTATCCTCAATATCTCTTTCCCTGACATGAAACTATTGTAAAATTGCGTAAGCAGGGGTGTATTTCCTAACCAATAAATTTACAAACGTGTAAAAATTTTGCAGCATTACAATTTTTATATAGATATTTCTGACACTAGATTAAAAAAAAAAAAATGTATATGGAAAGTGGTACTATATATATAGTATGTATATATTATTTATATAAATCAGTCGGTTTGAAATAAAACTGCAACGATTTCAGTATCGTTATTATAAAAACTATAAATTTTGAAAAATATATAAGTTAAAATTTGTAAAAATTTTGCAGTGCGAGTGAACTGCATGTTACCTATTTTAATAATAGAGAAAGAACTTCTAGTTTACAGTTAATCTTTCTTGAGAAAGTTCCAGTGATGGAAAAATAGCCCGTTTCAAGACGAAATACTGATAGCAGTACTCTTTATGAATTACTAGCCGCCTTTGGCGACCAGCTGGTTCGCGATCCCTGAAAAATCCGACTTTACGAAATTCCCGCTCGGTGGCGACTGCGGCGCCTTTTTCCCGTATCAGGTCTAATAACAGCTTATTGATATATCGTGAAAATAGCTTATCTAAATCGCAGTAAACTCCCGTGCGATAGCGCCTTCGGCGCTGATATTTCAAATTTCTAACTTTAGCTAAGTCCCGCTCGGTGGCGCCGCTTATCCCCGTTTTAGAACTTACAACACCTTCCTCGCTCATTGGAACTATTGAAGGTGTCATTTGAATCGGCTCATTTGAACTATTGAAATTTTAAAATATAGCAGCGCCATCTGGCGGTAGAAATTTCTGTAACATATTGTTCAATTCCAAATCAACAAAGCTTTCAAATGATGTATTACTTATGAAAATATTTTAATTAGTAGCTGAGATACAAAAGAAAACCTAAAAAGGAAACCTTAAAACGTGTAAAATCTCGAATAATACTTTCGATAATATAAAAGAACTAAAAGAAAACCAAATACCTTGCCTACGCTGCAAATCTTTTTTTTTTTTTTTTGCCTTTTTTCCCTGTTCCTCAAGCCTCCCTAATAATCGTACTCTTTCAAAAATATTCACAATCGAATTATCGGGCATTAAAACTACATACTACGAAATTTCGACTACTGCAAATACTGCAAAAAAATAAAAGAAGACAATCTTTTTCCAATAAATATGTCATTTTTTTAATTATTCATATATTTTCATGAAAATTGAACAGTAGCTTTATAATATGCTGTCTAGGCCGAATATTAATTCAAATGTAACGTGAATGAAAATTTGAAAAAAATTGAAAATTGCAATTTTTCCCCCCAGTATAAAACACATGATACCTTAATTGATTACAACCATTTCCGTTTTCATCACAGACATCACAGACAGTTGTCTCGTATGTGTTTTGTTTCCGATCGAGACCGCTTAGAAAATCGTCTGCCTGTTGGAATTCTGAGTCATTGAGATCGCTTTTTGATTAAGACATAGGTCTGCATTTTAATTAATATCTCCGCAACTAATTAAAATTTTTAAATTCTGTTTTGACTATCCCCTCGGGCAGGCTTCTGAGCACCCGTATGTCAAATTTTGTAGTTCTGCGTTCAGTAGGGGCTGAACGTATAGATGCTCAGACAGAGAGACAGACAGACAGACAGACAGACAGACAGACATCTTCTTTTATTATTATAGATTATTATAGATTATGGATGAATTGAAAAAATAATCCATGAGTTATTACTATCATCGGTATCAAAAATTTATAATAAAAAATTGTATTATTCACTAAAAATTCTTAACTTGTTGAATTTCCTTTTTTTTTTTTTTTTTTTTTTTTGGTGGGGGGGGGGGGGGGGGAGCTAAGGTTAAAGCAGATATACATGTATGTTAAAGTAACGTTTTTAGGATAAATCCATATTTTCCAATTTACACTTTCTTTTCGTTACCGGTAATTTTTAATAATTTTTTTTTATAATCTTTAAGCAGTTTCGATGGTTAAACAAGGTTAAAATTTTTACACAGAAAAAGTTGTGTTAAAATGCCGTACATGTTGGCAGCAATGTAAGTCCAATATCTTATTGGACGGATTAAAACCCGTGCAGGTTTAAATTCATTATGGAAACAAATATACGAGATATTACCCCAAAATCACAACTAAAATTCCATTTATAGAAATTTTATTTATTTATTTATTATTATTATTAAATGCAGGCTAACCGCATAGCTGTAAACATTTTAATTTCTTCTGGAGTATTTTTAGCCCGGCTTTTATTTCGTACCCCTTCATTTTTAGAGTATTTTTTTCCAATATATAACTTCGATAAAAAAAAAAAAGTATGGAATAAAGGTGGGGCTAAAAATGCTCCGGACTAAATTAAAATTTTGGCAACTCTGCAACCGAAATTTGTGAATATAAAACATTTTTAACAAGAAGTTAGAAGCTTTCTATTGAAATTGGGTGTTGTTATCGCGTCTTTGTGTTGCTAAAGAACAAGGCGCCTCCACTTTAAGGGCGGGGTAAGGGTTTCAGCGTAAAAAAAAAAACACTTTTTTGCGATTTTTTTTCTCAAATATGGATTGAGCAATTTCATTCGAACCTTTTGTACATTATTGAGCATACTTTTGACAATGTTGTGTAATTTTTTTCATGCAGAATTATTGAATCATAAGCCGGTAACAGAGCTTCCCCCAGAACGTCTTGGGAAAAAAACAATTTGCGGGGTTCACCATAACTCGGCCGGAAATTATCTGAAAATAAAAAACCATGAAAATTAGTTAAATTATAATCAAATATCCCCCCCCCCCGAACGTTCTCTGATAATTTTTTTTTTTCATTTAAAAATTTTTGGCGGCCATCAAAAGTGTGAAATGTTATTTTCTACGAAAAATTCCGCAATTTTGTGGGTGGGAAACACCCTTAATGTAAAAAAAAAAAAAAAAAAAAAAAAAAATTAAGTAAACGTTGGGGGGCGGTATTTTATATGTCAAAATTGTGTACAAAGTTTGAAATGAATCAGTCAAGTAGTTTTTAAATGGCAGTGAACACGGACTTTGAAAAAGTAGTTTTGAGAAAAACGCGTCTAAAGTTTATGAACTAAAAAAGTGAAGAAATTTTTTTTTCCAACTTACACAGAATCATCGATTCCAGCTCCATACAACAGACTTCCTGCGGCATTGTCGATGTCTTCAGCCTCTTTTCTCTCAAGTCTTTGTTTTATTCTGGCTTCTTTGCTCTGCTGCTCAGCTTGAATTTCAGCCCTGGCAATGCGATTGCTGTCCGCGAATGTCGCATAATCATGAGCGCTTGGGCCGACGCTGACGTTCATGTCAGACAGAAAAGTTAGGAAAGCACCAGCACCTTCATTGAAAGTGCATGCAGCTACATAAGATGCAAATTCAACAATTTGTCTGCTGCCAGATAATTTTTTCGGTGCAATTCTCCAAATCAGCTGGTTCAAACTTTCGTTGGCATTTTGAGTAAAGCCTCCAAGACACTTTTCTAGAAGTTCGTCTTTACTCAAATCTTCATAAATCGGTTTGATCGCTTGTATGACATCTTCTGGAAGTGGAGTGTAGTCATGTTTGAAATTTTCCACTCCTGTTGTGGCCAAAGCTTTTTGATATGGACACCACGAGTTCTCACCGCTCATGCACTTATGGTGTTGAGGGTTATCGTCTGTTGACTGCTGGTGGTAGAACGTTGCCCAGCTTGCATTTTTCATTCCTTCCAGCGAATCACAATTATGTCTGATTGCTGATCCGTAGTATCGACTCTGATCGGCGCTGAACGTGTTAAAATATTGTAGTGTATAGTATACATACAACTATAAAATATATCTTTGTGGCTTTTATTACCTGCCCTTACTGAATAAAATATTTCTGAATTTGGATAATGGGTCAGGACAATAGCAATGACTAAACTGTATACCTGTTCGACAGCTGCACTGCTATCCCGACCGCCTGCAGCTGTTACAGTTATAGCGTTAAAGGCCAGGAGATTAATAAGACAATAACTTTAAGAATATTGCTTATATCGGCTTAAAATTTTAAGGACATATTCTTGAAATGTTAAACAATAAGATAAGACAAAAAAAAAAAAAAAAAATTCGATTTTTCGAAAGTGAAAACCCTTACCCCGCCCTTAAAGTAAATGTAAACAGCTCCTTTCGTCACTGGTTGGCTCAGTTGGTTAGTGCGCCATGTTGATAACGCAATGGTCGTGAATTCAATCCTCGAAGGGCCAATGTGTTAACCTTTGCAAATAATTAATAGAAAAGGTGTCAATTCACAAAAGAAAATTTTTCTTGTCTATACAATTTCCGAAGAGTTTTTTTAAGAAGTTTTCTTTTAGTTACTAAAAAGCATAAAATAAAAATTTAAGTAAAAAAATTGGAGCTTTTTTATTAAAATGGCTTTTTTTTCATCCTGTATTAGTGTAATGCTAAAAAACAAGGCGCTTCCAATTTAATGTAAATGTAAGAAAACCATTCTCGTCGCTTGTTAGTTCAGTTGGTTAGCGAGTCATTTTGATAACGCGGTGTTCGTAGGTTCAATCCTCGAAGAGTTGATGTGTTACATGTTTCCAGGGAATTAATAGAAAATATTTCAATTGATAAAAGAAAACCTTTCATTGTCTACACAGTATCCTAAGAAATTTTTATCTTTTTAAGAAGCTTTTTTACAGTTACTAATACGCACAAAATAAAATTCTAAGTAAAATAAATAAATAAATAAATAAAATAACACTAGAAACTTTTTATTGCTGAGCTCTAAAAAGCATGTAAAAAAAATATTTTTGCAAAAACTTGCTATAAAAAATAAAAGTTTTAGCAATAAGAAATTTCAAAGAAAAATATAGATATTTCCCTTTTGTAAAAGATGAAATTTTTTTTAAATAATCAAAATAATTTAAAAAAACATTTGAAAACATTGTCCTTAGTCATTAATTTTTGTATAAGTATTTGTTAGGATTTTCTAGAATATTTTGTGACGAAATTATATTTGTATTATTTGACTTTTAGTTAGAGCGTCATGGTGATAACGCAATGATCACGGTTTCGATTCTTCAAGGGCCAATGTTTTAATTTTTGCAAATAATTAATTGAAAAAATGTCAATTAATAAAAAAAATCTTTAAATGTCTACACAATACCCTAAGAATTTTTTATTAGTTCTAGAAGCTCTTCTTTCTTTCGTTTCTTTTTTTTTTACTAATTAAAAAACACAAAATAAAATCCTAAGTAAAAAAAAAAAAAAATAAATAATAAAAAAAAAAAATAACATTAGAAGCTTTATATTGTGGAGTCCTAAAGAGCATAAAATAAGTTTATTCTTTAAAAGATATGCTATAAAGAAATGTAAGTTTTAACAATAAGAAAATTATAGAGAAATATATAGATATTTCGTTTTTTCAAGAGACGAAAATTTTCAAATATTCAAAATATTTTAAAAAGCTTTCGAGACTTTTTAAACTTATGACTTAACAAATACTGATACAAAAACTAATAACTAATAATATTGGTCTAGAATGTTTTTAAAAATATTTTGAATATTTAAAAATTTTCATCTCTTGAAAAAGTGAAATATCTGTATTTTTCTCTGTAATTTTCTTATTTGTTGAAACTTACATTTCTTTATAGCATATCTTTTCAAGAATAAACTTATTTTATGCTTTTTAGGACTCAGCAATAAAAAACTTCGAATGTTAAAAAATGTTTTTTTACTTAAGATTTTATTTTTTAATTAAAGTGGAGAAAAAACATATGGTGTTGAAAAAACATATTTCCTTTATTTTTTTTTTTTTTCTGGTATATCCTATTTAAATTCTGAAATATTCAATTTATCATTTCTCTTTAGCCTATTCTTTTAAAAATATTATTTACAAAATATTGTAGTAAATCTCTACACAGTTGGAAAACTAAAACCCAAAATATTAGATTTGCCTCAAATACTAAGCTACTTTCCATCAATTCATTAAGAAAAACCCTCTTATGAAAGAATGATGAAAGAATGATGATAAATGAAAGAATGATGAATGATGAAAGAATGATGTCAAAATGAAAGAATGATGATAAATTGTATATATTTTGAAGTATATAAACATTAAAAGCCTTTCTTTCATTAGCGAATCGCTTTTTCTAAAATAATCTGTAAATCTTTTCTCCTCCTATTTTCACAGACAACATAACTTTGCCTATATCCTTCATCCTTCATCGTATTTACTGATGTGTTTGGCTTTTTCACGGATCACATAGCCATTTATCATTTCGAAAATGACGAGTCGGAACTCGTAAAGCAAAGTATTTTGACCAATAATATTTGGAATGTGGCAAGAAAGTTATGACTTCTAATCCATAAATCGGAAAACGAGAAAGAAATATTTTCTGAATTTCTTTATGGCTTTTACTTTCCCACATGTAAACAAAAATTTAAATGTCATATACATGGATAATGTACAATTATTTCATTAGCTACGCATTTCTTTGTGAAATTCTTTATGAGTTTCACTTACTTATGCGTAAACAGAATAATATATATTTAAAAAACCTGTGATTCATTGACATTAAGAAATGTTTTCTTATGTTCTTCATGACTTTCACTTACACTCATGAGTAAACAAAAATTTTAAATTTCGTATGCACGAAAAATAGGTAATTACGTCATTAACTAGGTAAAAAGAAAGTATCAGGATTATTTTATGATTTTTATATACTTGCGAGTAAACAGATACTTTAAATTTTGTGTATACGAGAAACATGTCATTACTTCATTAACTAGGCATTAACAAATATTTCCTGCATTCCTTTATAGATTCTACTTACTCATGAGTAAACAGAAACTTTAAAATTCGTGAATAAATGAAAAATGTGTAATTCATTAACCACGCATTAAGAAATATATGTTTTTTTAATATCTTTATGGCTATTATTTGCATATGAGCAAAAAGAATCTTTGAATTACATATAAACGAAAAATATGTAACTGTTTCATCAACTGCGCACTAAGAAATATTTTCTGAATTAGTTTATGATATGAACTTACTCACAAATAAACAAAAACGTTCATTTTCAGGAACACGAGAAATATGTATTTACATGAAGAAATGTTTTTTGAATTGCTTTATGATTTTTACTAACTCATGAGTAAACAAAAATTTAAATTTTCGTAACGAAGAAAAATACGTAATAACTTCGTTAACCAAACATTAAAAAATATTCTGAATTTCTGATCGACTTTTACTTACTCAGGAGTAAAAAGAATGAAAAATCTAAACTTTGTGTACAAGAAAAATGTGTAATTACTTCTTTAACCACGCATTTCGAACAAAACAGATTTTCTAAAAAAACATTATTTATATGCAATAGGTTAAGCAAAACACATTTTAAAATTTATTTGATGACATACATAGTTTATTTAACTGAGTGTAAAATATCGTTAATCAATTTTTACTAAAACTAATGTTTAGAAGAAATCGAGAAAAATCTAAAATGTCCTACCATTATAATTAATTCTTTATTAAAATTATTTTCAAATTAGAAATTTAAAACATTTTTGTGATTTAGGAGAATATAAAAGCTTTAAATTTATATAACTTCATACATAAATTATTAGAGAAAATCTAACACCTTCTTTAAAAAATTCGTTTTTCATATTTATATATGAAGATAGTGATAATAGTGATACTAAAAATCTTAATCTCTAGTAAGACATTCTTGAAGTATTTAAAAATAATTATTAACTAAATTTGTAAGACTTAGGTTGACATGATAATCTACAAGCATTGCAAAAACTGAAAGAAACATATTTTTTTTTTATACGTTTCTTTCAGTTTTTTTTTTTTTTTTTTTTTAACTAAACGATAATACGGGTTTCGAAGGCTGAAAAAAGTTTTTCTTCCCTATAAAATATACTAGCAGGCTTTGCCCGCTTCGCTGGCCACTAAATTTAAAGGAAACTCGTTTCTATATAGCTTTATAAAAATAAAATAAAATAAATTACTGAAATTGTTCAAAAGCTCGCTCCAGGTCCCTGCTGCATTCAGCAGCGATTTGGTCATCAACTGCAACTCGGGCGCTTGTCCCTATTACCTGCGACAATAGTTTATCAATGAGCTTCCATTTAGGTGCTTATTATATAACAGTTTCGAAATAGATAGTATCGAAAAAATTGGAGTTTCCCTTTTATATTTGAATCCCAGTTACATGTGAACAACACTATACGTGTTGTTCACATGTAACTCGGACTGGACTCAAACGTAACTGGGTTTAGACAACATAATATTTGCTTTTACGTTATTTCATATGTTTTTTTTTTTTTTTTTGTTTAGCCAATCAACCATTAAATGACAGCAATTTCACGCCAAATATTACAATATGCTGTGACCGGCTACGTCTGTCGCATGAGACAATTTTTTGTGTTTATATATAATTCATGGGTTGTAAACCTGATAGTACAGCCTTAATATAGTTCTCTTTGGCGGCTTTTGAATTTTTGTCACCATTTTAGACTTAATCCATTGTAACAATAAGACTTAATCCCTTGTAACAATATGCTATGAGCGCTATTTCTGCCGTATTTTAGACAACTAATCTTTTTATGGTTATATATATTTCCCATTAAACATATTTTTATTTATTTATTTAAATATTAATTTGAATTTTTCAAATATTTCTGTTCGACACGTGAGAGTGCAGTAACACACAGAGGTTCATTTGTTTGTATGATAAATTAGCATAGTGATTATTATATAAAAAAATAAATAAATAGGTAAACATTATCGTGTTACACAACTTTATTATGTCGCTCCATTGGCGGCTTTTGAATTTTTGTCGCCATATTAGCGATGGATTTTTTTTTTTTTTTTTTTTTTTGTATGAAAAGGGGAAGACTATTTTGCTAATAATGTTATACTCTTTTGCTAATAATGTTATACTTAATGTCATGACTCTTTTTTGTTTATACATAAGAATCCTTTATATTCTGCTTATATTTTTAATGCTTTTTAGGTTTAAAATAGTGCTTGTTGAAATAAATTTCCTATCTTTAAAACTGCATTTGTTCTGTAAATTTTGTGTAAAAATAAATCATTTATGTTTTTATATATTTGATGCGCTACTTAGATTAAAATGGCTGTTACTATATTAAACTTCTTGTCGAAAAACATTCGGTGTACTTCAACACCAAAATTTAAAAAATCGCCCAGCAGGATCTGTTAATGAAGCTGATAAAATAAAAATATGGTTCATAGAGTTTAAATAATCTATTTAAAAAATTTTTTTAAACCCAAATTATTAATCTATCGTATCACATACATAGATATAGTAATAATATATAGATTGATCATTGGGGACAAAAAAGTGATTCCTTTTCACTCGGGAAAAGACGGCGATTTTACCAAAATATGGCAGTCTTTCCCCGAGTGAATACACACGGGAATATGCACGAATATTTTAGCAAATAAAATTCATGAATAATTTATTTACTAAAGGTGAATGAAAAGCCCCAGATATAGTTTCAAATTCATTCTTCTTTTTTTTTTTTTCCCCTTCAATACCACTTAATGGCTCATTCCAAAGCTTTTTTTCGGCATCAAAAATCTTTGCACGATAATATGGGGATGATAGATCTATATATATTATTATATCTATGATCACATAAATCTTTTCGAAAATAGAATAAAACTTAATTTGAAAAAAAAAAAATAATAACTTTTGTTTATTAACCAAATAATTGATGAAATTTGAAATGCAAGTTGGTCTTGTGGGGTACAGGCTGTATATTATATTTTTGTGTTCGTGAGAGAAAATTTAAAAGAATTTGAAAACTGCAATTTTTAATCCCTTTTAAAAATCATGTGACTTAATGTGAAGCAGATTTTTCATTTTTTTTCTCCTAACGGTTTCCATACAATCTTCTGCTGTTGCCACCTAAAATTCATACTTTAGTTAATTTTAAAAAATCTAATTGTCCGATTGATAAGCTGTTTAATGCATCGGATTTTAAAAAATTTTCCCTTTCATTTGCTATCTTATTTGTAACGATGCGACTGATATTTCTAATTTATTTTCTAATCTTTCTGATTTATTTTCCTCATTTTAAATAAGTGTACGTTTTTATTATTATTATTATTATTATTATTATTATTTTGTCGAAAAAAATTGGCAACGTGAGAGAAAATTTAAAAGAATTTGAAAACTGCAATTTTTAATCCCTTTTAAAAATCATGTGACTTAATGTGAAGCAGATTTTTCATTTTTTTTTCTCCTAACGGTTTCCATACAATCTTCTGCTGTTGCCACCTAAAATTCATACTTTAGTTAATTTTAAAAAATCTAATTGTCCGATTGATAAGCTGTTTAATGCATCGGATTTTAAAAAAATTTCCCTTTCATTTGCTATCTTATTTGTAACGATGCGACTGATATTTCTAATTTATTTTCTAATCTTTCTGATTTATTTTCCTCATTTTAAATAAGTGTACGTTTTTATTATTATTATTATTATTATTATTATTATTATTATTTTGTCGAAAAAAATTGGCAACAATTAAATTATGGATAAAATTTTAAAATTTAAATGTCTTATTTATCAGAAATTAGAAGGTTTTTATTTTCACATTTTAATTAATTAAGAAAAAACTAATCATCCGATTGATAAGCTGTTTAATGCATCGGATTTACAAAAATTTTCCCTTTCATTTGGTGTCTTATTTGTAACGATGCGAGTGATATTTCTAATTTATTTTCTAATCTTTCTGATTTATTTTCCTCATTTTAAATAAATGTACGTTTTTTTTTTTTTTTTTTTTTTTTTAATTATTATTATTATTTTGTCGAAAAAAAAATTGGCAACAATTAAATTATGGATAAAATGTTAAAATTTAAATGGCTTTTTTTTATCAGAAATTAGAAGGTTATGATTTTCACATTTTAATTAATTAAGAAAAAACTAATCAAAAATTCGAAAATCTGACTTCGATGTGCACAATGACCCTTCGGGATGCACCTTTGTGTTAAATCTCTTGACTGTCCGAGCTACCGTTTTCGAGATCAGTGAAATATACATACAAATATTGCTCACTTAATAGTATAAGATATGTTCAAAAATCTGAGTACATGAAAGAGCAACATTTAAGCCTTTTTTTTTTTTTTTTTTTTTTTTTCAATTCTTCATTAAAAATTTTGGAAAATTCTACTGATGTGTCCTGGTTTCCAGAAACCACTTTCCAAACAATTTCGCATAATATAATGAATACATCGAACTTATTGGAATTTTGCACCCTGTTTCAAAACGTAATTGACTAGTGCTTAAACGATGGATTTGTCTTTTTCTCGATTGCAACTAATTGTACAAGGGTACCTGGGGTAAAATGTTTCGAAAATTGTACTATTTTTGTCTTTACTAAAAATTCAAGATTATTATTTTTTTTATTTATAGTTCAATCACTAGTCAATTCTATTTTGAGGAAGTTTGCGAAGTTTCAATAAAATCGGTGCATTAGATTTTGAGAAATCGTGTCCATAGCTTTTCTAAAGAGCTTGCGGAAACCATTGGTTGAATTTTCGAAAATTTTTAATGAAAATTTTATAAACTAATGTTTGAATATTTCTTGTTTATATATTCATAATTTTGAATAAAATATATTTTTAGTTACAATAAAAAATCTATAAATATATATGGAAATCATTATTTTTTAAGCTTTAGAAATTCTTGTAACTGCTTACAAGAATTTTTCTCATTTTATTTTCAATTTCTACTCATAATTGGATTCTGTTTTTATATTTTTATCTGTAAGTGAAGCTATAGGGAAGTAGTTTAAATATTAATCATATACTTTATTCATGCCCCCTCCCTTTTTTTTTTTTTTTTTTTTTTACTGCAGTTGCGATATTTATCTATACATTCAGAAAATAAACAGCTGTGAATTTTAATAAACAATAGAAAATTATTCTTAGTTGAAATTAATGATCTAACTTTCTTGATTAACCGACATGTTTTCGATGAAAAATAAATCTTTTAGATAATAAAATCTTAAAATTTAAAGTCTTAATTTAAAATAAATTGAAGTTTTCTCTATGTTTGTGGTATGTTCTTCATATTCTTTTCAAAAGAAAATATTTCAACAGTTTGTTTTGACAATTTAAAATATTAGTCTCCTTAACTTTAAGTAATAGTATAAAAGGCTTTGTTTTATAAACAGATATATTAATTTTAGTTTTATCTTTTTGGTTATTGACGGAAAGCTCACAAAACAAAAAGTTTTGAAAAAAAAGTCTGTTTCTGCATCATCTTGAACACGCATATTTATTTTTAGAAAATAAATGAATATCTGACAACGCGCATAAATTTCGAGAAGATTACGTTCGGAAATCGGTCGTACAAAAAACAGTCAGAGGTAAAATCTTGTGAAATGCTGTCAGCCTAAAAATAATAGTAAGAAAAGCGGCCAGACGCCAAAAATTTGATAACTTTCACAGGAACTCTGGAATGCAACTACTTTATTTAGGCACCCAAGCTTTAAGTAAATAACCAAAAGTTTGATGAATGTTGCATAATTTACTCAAAAAATGAATTCTTAAAGTAAAATTTTCATTTAAAAATTGTATATAAAAGGCTAAAATAATAGAATAAAGTACTAAGTAAGAAATTTTTACTAATTATTTATTTATCTATTTATTTAATGAAAATAAAACAAACGCATACATATAATCGGATTGCCGTTACACCTATACTTTAATTGATTAATTTACACTAAAACATACACTTTTATATTAAGGGGAAAAAATCTAATTTTTCTTTACTCAAATTTTGTAATATTAGATTTCATACTTTTTTTTGTGTGTGTGTGCAGAACATGTTATACTTCAAGCATTTCAGTGAAAGTTTTACCCCGAAAGTAAAAGCAGTACGAATAAAAAATTAAAACATTGAGCGCCCTGTCAGCCATCGCATCGGTGGCTGACAGTGTCAAATATGATATAAAGTCGTGTCAAACATCGGTGATGGATATAAAATAGGATATAAAACTAATAATATTGCATTTAATGATTGAAAATTTATTAAAAATTTGCTTAATTTTTATATATTACAGGAGGAATCATTATGGAATTTTAATGAATTTTAAGAATTTGCGTGTTGCTCAACGTGTTAAATTCTGCCATTATATATTCAAGGCGCTCGTAAAATGTTATAATTTTTTTTTTTTTTTTTCTTTACTCCCGTATTACAAATTTCTTTTATTTTTATGTGAAATGAAACCAAAGGCTTATTTTCCATATCTCTCTGATGATAAATAAAATGAAAATTGTGGATTGATACCGAACTTCCGGGAAATACTGCTGTAAATATAGTTCTAGCCGATGATTAAAAACTTACCTTTTGGGTAGATGGACTACGCACCACTCTTCAGAATGTTGAAAAAATACGATAAGTCATTTCTTGATTATCAGGCAATAATGCAGATGTTTCTGAGACAAAGTTAGTTTCACATACCGCGCTATCACAACACTCCACATGAATAATGTACAACTATAAATTTTAGTACATCTAATATAGTTTGGGACAGCTTCTAAAGTTACCGTTAAATAAATACATTTCACCATTTGTCAAAATGTCTTTTGCATCCTCACAGGCTAATAGAAGAATTCTTTTTTCCAAATCGACCTAAAAAGTAGGATATCTGAAAAGCCCATATAGACAATTTTGTGGCGAGGAAGAGCAGTGAGACCGATTTTCACACGACTGAATTTAGCATGACACCTTCAAAAGAAACGTACATTTTTTTTTTTTCTTTTTTTTTTTTTTTAATGGTATTCTAAGTATTTTGAAATGGAACCAATCACGCGTAATTTAATATTTTAATCTTATTTAACCATCTATTAATCCATTCAGATATAGCTTTACATATAGAGAGATATTTTAAATTTGTATTCATTTACTGTGATTCATTTTGAAATTAAGTGTAATCATGGTTATTTAAATAACGAGTGAATTTTCTTTTGAGTAACTAGTTTTACAAACTAATAACAATAATAATAATGGTTATTTAAATAATGTTTGAATTTTCTTTTGCATATGTAATATTACAAACTAATAACAATTTTAAATATAATTTATGTACGAAATAAAGACTTTTTTTTTTAGTTTTACCATTCTGAAGCTAAGGGTCACAGCTTACTATATTTTACAAATCACTTCTTAATCATTTATATATTTATTATCATTATTATTATCATTCAGATTTAGCTGACGAAATTCAACAATTAATTAAATATAATTTTTTTTAATAGTTGTTTTCAAAGAGTATTATGCTGCGACCTTAGTACTGGAATTACATTTTTAAATATTATTAATTTGTAAAATTGCTTACGCAAAAGAAAATCCAAACGTTGTTAAAGTAATTTTGTTAAAAATTGAACAATAATGATATTAATAATAATTATTACTGAATTCTCTGGACTCTAATATGTTTTAATTAAATAGTTCTTAAAAACTTGCTTCATTAGTACCTGTAAGAAAATCCTTGACAAATTCATTGATTTAATCACACATTTTTAACGAAAGGAAAATCTAACACTAAATATCATTTTCAAAAGTTTGTTATAATGAAAATCAAAATGTTTTTTTTTTTTTTTTTTTTTTTTTTTTTTTTTTTTATATTAATAAACTACATGGAGAAAAAATTATGTGACTGACATCTAGAATCTGAATTGTGGCTCTTTTATAAAAATAGTTCCATGTCAGTCTTACAAATTCTAGCTCCCTTTGTAGCAAGTTCTGAAAATCCTTATTAGAATTCTAGACCATTTTCCTATATTATGCACTCTCAGAAATGGATACTCAAATTTCATGAAAATTTCTTCATTTTTGACGAAAGTGTTTCTAGGGATATGCTCCGAGCGAACATTTCGTCAAATTGACGAAATTTGTTTCGTTACCCATTTGAGAATACGAATTTCTTCAAAAATAAGAAAATATTTTCTCCTTCTTATTTCGTCAAATTGAGAAAATTACTTTCGTCACTTGTTTAAACATACGAATTTCGTCAAATGTAAAGATACATTTTTTTTCATCCTAGTTTCATGATACAGAATAAAATACAAATTATAGAGTTATAAAATTACTTGCAAGTTCGTTGATTCAGGCATTAAATCCTAATTATATTTAATGAAAATATAAATAAAACAGAGCAAACAAATAAAAACCATTTGAACATTTATTTGGCAGCTTTGAAACCTATAGTTACAATGATTTTTGTCTCAATTGATCCATATTTTTACAGAAATTCACAGAAACAAGCGCACACAATATATTGTAGACATAGGATATCACAAACATCCATGCCCGCACCGCGATTCGAACTCGGGACGTGGGAATCCAGAAGGCCTACCGACCGAACCACCAGGCTGGAAATTAAAATGGTAACCTAAAGTCGAAACAACACAGGAATAAAACCAATATGGCGATAATGAAAGCTAGCACATGCTATTGTAAGGAAACAGTTTCGTCAAATATTTGAGAGTTCACGTTTCCTCAAAAATTACGTGATCGCTTGACGAAATGGTTGTCACAAACAACAAAATTAAGCCCGAGGATGTCTGAATCGTCAAAATTGAGTATATTATTTCTGAGAGTGTATTTGTTTATCTTATATGAATAACTCAGAAATCTATATTTCTAGTTTAGGGATTTAGAAAATGGCTTCTAGATGAAAGTGGTATATATATATATATATATATATATATATTTCACAGTGTATGCACTTTTAGTCTTAAAAGTTTATTATGTTCGTCTTGAATAAAAAAAAAAGAGATACTTCAATCATTTGTTTTGCCTAGTTCGTAAAGGAGTTTTGATAGCCTTTGCACCCTTTCTGGGGCGTTGGTTGCATATTGCAACCAGAAATTTTGATTAAAAAATTCAAAAAACTTTCTCCTGAAATTTTTTATAAAATTTTTCTTTTATAACTTAGACGAATAACTTCATTTATTTCTTATCTTTTAATACTGTTTGCGATTTCTGATGGCTGTAAATAAAGAAAAGTTTCTTGGCCTTGAATGGGTTAAAGGATCAAAGTATATATTTCAGAAATAAATGTATTTGTTATATGTTTTATTTATTTATTTATTTATTTTGTTCTAGCTTGAAGAAAATGTTTTTAAACTTCTTAGGGAAAAAAAATAATAATAACATACCACAAAAGAATTGAGAGAAAACTGTAGAAAAACATAGTTAAATTAATTTTTAAACAAAATATATGGCGAAATAATGTTTAAAGAGCTATTTCGACAACTGTTCTAAACGAAATTCTTGACAAATCTATCAATTTAACCAAACAGTTTAGAACAAAAGGAAATTTTAACACTACGAAATTCAAAATTACTGTCAAAGCTTTAAGATAAAGATAAGGAAAAATGTCTCTTTTATTTAAAGTAATGTACAGGCATCTTTAGTTTTAAAAGTCTATTATGTTCTTTTGAAAGGAAGAGACTTAAGCAGTTTGTTTTGACAAATTCCAATAACAGTCAACAAAACTTTAATTAAAGGGATCAAAGTATTTTGTTCGGGAATAAAAGCATTTGACAAACTTTTCCTCTTTGGTGCGATGTCAGTATTCTTTATAATTGTGCGAAAATATTTTATCCATTTGAATTTTGTGTTTGTAATATAACTGATGTAATTTTTATGAATAAAAAACGGATAGCAGATTAATGATATTGAATTAAAGTAATGAAGTGAATAAATAAGTGAGAAAATAAGTGAGAATTATGAAAGTTATAAAATAACTAAATATTTTTTACTTCGGATTAAATTAAATAATCTGGTGTGTCACTCACACGACTTTCTCTTACCCTGAAATTTAATACTATAAATACAGGTTGCAGATTAAGAGGTAAGATAACGAGTACTGCTATGTAAACCTGTATTAAACAACTCAAATTAGGCTTCGGAAGAGTTTTATATGATAATTTGTTCTGTGTGAGGGGGGCTACCGCCCCCCTCAAACACCCGTTTCATTAATGCACCTACATTTATATAGAATTAATTCGGTTATTAAAAAATAATTCGGTTTTTAAAAAAATAATTTATTAAAAATATTATTTAAAAATTTATCTTTTATGACAATGCAGATGATTTCCATATTAGAGAAGTAGTATAACACTAAATATATATATATATATATATATATAGTATATATATATTGCTAAAAATGAAAAAAATCGATAACTTTGTTTTAAATTATTGCAGATCGATGGTTCAACCATTCGTTTTAAAGGTATTGGCGAGCTCATTTTAAAGATACTCATCATGAAAATTGACTCCCCTCGAGGGAAGTACTCCCCTAGCCCTCCCAGATGGGGGGGGGGGGGCGGCGAGGTTTCCTACATACACAATTTTTTTTCCCAGTTGACTATCTCTATTACAAAAAATATATATTCATTTCATTTGGTTTAGTGCAGACTATAGATGTTAAACTCTACTTACCTGCAATTTCCCCCATAGACGTAATGTATTTGAATACTTTTGAGTGTCCCTGTACACGAACCATTTGCTTCATCTCAATGAAAAGCTTACTGTTGCATACCTATATATGATACACATTTCGAATACCGAGTTTGTAATTTCTGTTACTATTTGTTCTTGAAGTATGCTGATAACAGACCCACAGACATCCATCCACACAGACAAACACACAGACCAACCGCTAAAAACATGATTTTGGTATTCAGGGTACCTCAGAACATGTAAATATGACAAAAAATCACGTTCGAAAATTTGACCCTAAAACAATACTTTTTCGACCCAATGGGTGAGAGAAAGTAAGAAATAAGAAATAAAATAGAGTTTATTAAAAAAAAAAAAAAAAAAGTCGTTTTGATTTTTTAGCAAATCTCTCATCAGTATGCAATGATAACACTAAACTGCAAGTTTTAAATGCAAAATTATCTACAACGTAATACACTGAGAAAAAAAAAAAAAAAATATATGCCGCCTTCCTCTAGAATGAATAAGTGGCCATTTTCTAAGTGGCCATTTTCCATTCTTCCTTAACTAGAAATATAGACGTCCGAGTTATGCGCGTAGGGCACGCCAATAAACTGAATAGACGAAATTATCTAGAATTTCGAGTGTACACATTTCTAGATGGTGAAACAATATTCTGAATCATTGCGAGAAATTATCGATTGATTTTTATAGAATTTGGTAATAAACCTAGATTATAGTTGCAGGAGATTATAGTTGCTGCTTTTCATTATATTCATTAAAGATTTTCCACACAATAAATACGAAAGCCAAGACACCTATGTACATTTCACAGCAAATTTTTAAGATGTTTACAAATAAGATCTAGCTGATAGATGAAAGAATGAAAATTAAAAAACAATTGCAGTTCAGCAAAGTACCATATCGGCCGTACCTAACAAATGCTGACAAAATTTGCTTCACTGAAAAAATATAAAATATGAGTATAACAAAACATTAAATATTGTAATTAGCACATTGCATACACTAAGTAGTCTTGAACTAATGTCATGCATACATGAGAAATTGTTGAAGTATCAAAACGACTACAAGAGCTGGAAATTACATTAATTGATATTTTGCAGTAAAAACTAGCATGATGGGGACACCACAAGACTTTCTTCTATATAATTTTGCACAAACTAATGCAATACTAATTATTTATTAAATTATTAAATTATTTTCCATGATAAATGCAGACGATTTTTATCTGACAGAATTATATCACTTAGTGCTGAAAGAAAGTCAATTTTTTGCTAATATCAGAAGAAATACAATTTTTTTGTAAGATTTTTCTATTAAAAAAGGAAAGAAATCGGTAACTTTGTTTTAAATTATCACATATCTATGGTTCAAACATTCGTTTTAAAGATACTGATGAGACCTTTCGAAAGATATACATATTGAAAATTTACACTCCCCTGGGTACTTCCCCCAGGGGTGGGAGGGGAAGCCGATGTTCCCGCATACACAAACTTTCTTCTCTAGTCTACTAATACTGTTATCAATAATTCATATTAATTTTACAATCACACGTTAAAAATAACTCTCATTATGTACATTTATACGAAATTTTGTAATATATTGCCATGTTAAAAATTTTGAAAAAAAAAATGGGATTACAGCGCCTCCTGTTGAGCGATGGATGTCCAAATCTAATCAGCACCAGCTTATGTCAGGGTCCAACTAAATACCATGTTTGATTAAATTTCGTTTATTGGTTCAGGAGATACAGCGCCTACAAAATTTTTGTGATACACACACAGACACACAGACAGACAGACATTTTCTAAAAACAGTCTAATCGTTTTCAGGACATCCTAAAACGTGTAAATCCATCGAAAACTGGAGTTCGAAAATTTTCACGAATTAAATACTTTCTCTATATACATATATAGAAGAAAGTAGAAAAGTTTAAATAATAAGTTATACACTACAATCTCGATCACATAATTGATAGAATCTATAACACTGCTACAAAAGCTGCAGCATCTGAACGATTTCGGTGGTATCTCGAGCCAGATAAACATAAATATACAACGTGTTTAATTGTTCCAAACGTGCTCATTCAGTGAACAGCAAGGAGACTTTGGAGGCTGTTTGAGGACATTGGCATCTTGAAGACAATGCACTAATAATTGAGTATAGGCTGGGAATTTTCTTCCTCGAAAACAGAACAATGGTGAAGAAATATTATGGGCAATATCACCGGCTACAAAATATCGTTTATGTACTTGCGATCGTTGAGAGAACTTCGTACCAATACAAAAGGTGACAAGCTATTCCAAGCATATTACTCCCCTTACTGTCACACCACTTACAAAAACTGTGTACCTCTGTTAGAAAATGCTGTATTCGACTGCAGTTCTCTTGTCTTCTCACACGTATAAAACGATCATCAACGTCGAATGAAATATGAGATGCATCGCTAAAGTTGACATTTTTTTAATCGTACAGTGCACAGCTTAATCATGACTGGTACCATTCCAGACAATATATTATACAGTGGGATCTTCCTCATGATCATAACACTGCGTCTGCTAATCGTCTCCAAATAATATCTATGATTTCCCTATATCCATATTAGTTCGCAAATGTCATAGAATAGTAGAGAGAATCGCTATCATTGCGGTAAAAACTACACTCCTAACTGAGAATTCTTCTCGCACATAAATGGGCTCGGGGTTGTCCAGAGCCACTGCAATAGCTTTCTATGTCTTCTCCGAACTACTGATAACCCTCATATTGTTTAGTACGATATTTTAGTCGATTTATGTTTTCGACTAAGTGACATCTCTGTGGCCTCTGATGTAACCCCTTTCAACGGACAAACACACGTAACGCTGTCTAATACGTCTTTGAGGCATCTGTAGTATACGTCTTGTATACGGTCTATTAATTTGGCTGTAACTTCCCATCAGTGAGTGTAAATAGGATTCCTTATGAAGACCACCATTGTAGGCATTTCATCCAAGCTATAGACGATTGGTCTTACCTTGCCCACCAATACCATCTGTACATTAAATTTGAGTTGGTACATTAAATAATGCGTGGCGATTAATATGCACGTTATATGTTTAGATGTGCTTTGTAAATTTGAAAATTATGCACTAATTTTTGTTTTTAATATTATTATTAAAAATAAAGTTTACAGTCATGTATAGTTCTGTATCATAACTACCGCAAAAACTTTTTTTTTTTTTTTTTTTTTTTTTTTTTTTTTAATTTTCCGCTCTTTTCTTTGTTTACTTATGTGTGCATCTGTATTTTTTTTTTTTTTTTTTTTTTTCGTAAAAAGTAGCAAAATTTCCATCTATAATAGAAAAAAAAAGAGTATAAAAGGAAATACCTGTTGATGGATTAGACAAAAACGTTCAAAGGTTTAATCAACGAGATAAATAAAGTAGAACGATGAATGGTAACGCATGACATGGTCCAACAAGATTCATGTGACATGATCCATCTAGGCGTTGATTTTCTTGATAAAAATTTATTTTCAATAAATTTCAATGGTAACAATTTGAAGATTGTATTTGGCGAACGTCATGATCCCCAATGTTTTTGTTTGTTTACATAATTTAATATATACAGATATATATATACACTGATGGAAAAAAAATCCCATCACCAAGAAAAAATTATTGTACAGTAATGAAATTTCAGCAATACATTTGTCTAGGTAACATATTTAATTGATTAAAGTTTCAAAATCACAGGTAGAGCCATTGGCGAGAAGAGCCATTTCAAATGTGAAATGATGGTACATTAGTAACCAGTGTAACCGCCAGAATTTTGATTGCAAGCATGCAGACATGCATGCATTGTGTCGTACAGGTGTCGGATATCAGTTTGTGGGATGGAGTTCCATACCTGTTGCACATGGGCGGTCAATGCAGGGACGGTTAATGCTGGTTGTGGATTACGCTGGAGTTGTCGTCCAATGATGTCCCATACGTGCTCGATTGAAGAAAGATCTTGTGATCTAGCAGGCCAAGGCAACATGTCGACACTCTGTAGAGCATGTTGGGTTACAACAGCGGTATGAGGGCGAGCGTTATCCTGTTGGAAAACACCCCGTTGAATGCTGTTCATGAATGGCAGCACAACAGGTTGTATCACTAGACTGACGTACAAATTTGCAGTCAGGGTGCGTGGGATAACCACGAGAGTACTCCTGCTGTTATACGAAATTGCTCCCCAAATCATAACTCCAGGAGTAGGCCCTGTGTGTCTAGGCCGCAGACAAGTCGCTAGCAGGCGTTCACCTGGCCTCCTTCTAACCAACACACGGCTATCACTGCGACCAAGGCAGAACCGGCTTTTATCAGAAAACACAACAGATCTCTCTCCGTCCTCCAATGAGCTCTAGCTCGACACCACTCACGTCGCAAACGGCAGTGGTTTGGAGTCAGTGGAATGCACGCTACAGGGCGTTTGGCTCGGAGCTGTCTTTGAAGTAACCGATTTGTAACAGTTCGTTGTGTCACTGTGGTGCCAACTGCAGCTCGAATTTCAGCTGCAGACGCAGTACGATTAACCACAGCCATACGCCGAACACGGCGGTCTTCCCTCTCAGTAGTGCCACGTGGCCGCCCGGAACCCGGTCTTCTCGAGGCAGTACCTTCCCATGACCACTGCTGACAACACTCATGCACAGTGGATACATTCCTGCCAAGTCTTTCTGCAATATCGCGGAAAGAAACCCACCTTCTCGTAGCCCTACTACACGACCTCGTTCAAACTCAGTGAGCTGTTGATATTGGCTTCTTCGTCTTCTTAGAGGCATCCTTGACTAACATTAACCCACTACGTCAAATCTCAACTGTAAATAACGATCACGAACCTTACAGCGCTTATTTAAAACAAACCTCATTTGCATGTTCATAGTTTCGCTACTAGCGCCACACTTATGCGCGTAGCTCGAAATTTGAATCGACGTCATCTTTCAGATGTATAAACACGCCTACCAAATTTCGTTTATCTAGCACAGCTCCTTCCTGGTGTTGGGATTTTTTTTTCCATCAGTGTATATATATATATATATATATTGTTCTAAATCATTTGAGTTTTAATTTTACATTTTTTTTTTTTCGTGTAGTCAAATTTTAACAGACAAAATGTTTTAAAATAGTTGAGAAATTATTATTTATTGTCGCATTTAGATCTTTTAAGAGAATATTAAACTAATCGATCTACAATTCAGGAGTCTCAAAGTTCCATTTGCAAATCCAATAAATGGATAATTCATTTTGATTAACCTTTTTCAACAAACTTAAAATGTGTTAATAAAACTTCGGTCATAGAACTGTCATGTTAATAATAATAATAATTTGCCGAATCGAAATAGTAAATGCCAAAATAGCGATGAAGGACCAAACTTAGCAACCTATTTTCTTACTATGGTTCATATTACGTGGTTTATGTTGAACCACGGAAAGCTAATCATTTATCCATCCTTCACTCTATTTATCTCTTTGTGTGTAATCAATTATACCGAATAATTTGTATATGTGTATGTGTACTATTTAATCTCTCTCTGTATAAAAGAGTAAAAAAGTTTTCTTTCTTGTATAAATATGTTTAGATTATCAAAACAAATTTATATTTTCTTTTCCCCATGTCTCGTTTTTTATATGCATCTACATTGTTTTCCAATATATTAAACAAAGATTAATCTAA
Source organism: Salticus scenicus (assembly GCA_963930645.1). Classification (NCBI taxonomy): domain Eukaryota; kingdom Metazoa; phylum Arthropoda; class Arachnida; order Araneae; family Salticidae; genus Salticus; species Salticus scenicus. The sequence goes on along the minus strand of OZ005656.1, from coordinate 109,181,626 downwards.
GACAAACGTTAAAAAAAAAAAAAAAAAGCAAGATAAAATGTTATATGTCGCGGTAAGATTAGAAATGTGCATAATACAAATGTTTCATGTCCTGTTTAATATAGTTTAAAAAAACGTGTGCACTTTTTATTCAATTTTAATAAAAGGTAAACAAATAGTAAGTTCATTTTTATTCTATTTTAATATTGGTTATTCGAACAAGCAACAATTTGTTCTTTTCATTTTCTTTGACATCTTGTGCGATTTTACATTCTATACTTAATTTAGAGAAAAAAGTTTTTACGATAAATGAACCGAATATAAGTCATTCCGGAAAACTTACAAATTATTGGAATAAAACAGTTTTTACCTACAGGCATTTTTCATCTATTTTCGATTTCCTGAAATTTTCAATTTATATATTAGCATTTTGTCTCTTTGTCCCTATTATTCAGTTTTTCTTTTCTTCCGTACAGTCTAAATTATGATTAACTAGCAAATAAACTAGAATACATAATTTGAAAAAATAAATAAATATATAAATAAACCAATACTTTATCTTCTAACTAAATTTTTGAGAATAAAAGAAACTCAAAGAAAAGGAAGAGGTGGTTTCATCGAAGTAAAAATTTAAAACCGTTTTTTAGAAGATATATATGCTTATCACGTTACACGAATGCTAATCATTGACATTTAAATGGACATTATTTTTGTATATTTATTTATTTTTTGATTTGTTTTGTTAGCTTCCTTTATAGATAAAATGTAAAATACGTGAAAAAAATAAAGCTAGCAAGAATAAAATTTTCTTTTAAATGTTTCATTGAAAAGCAACTGGTAAGCGAAACATAATATTTTTCTAATATGTATGTTTTTCCACTCCTTAGAAAGCGTGATATATAAAAATATTCAAATAAGTATCATCAACACATAGGAGTCTTTGAATATGGAATCATAGTTTAATAGTAATTACAATTCTCTTTTTCCTTTTCTTTTTTTCTTAAATATTTTTAAATTTCTGTAAATATTTTATACTGAGGCTAAACAGAGAAAAATTATATAATATGTACGTTAGAAAAACGTAAAAAAGAGAGAAAGTTTGTGTTAAGACTATTTTTACAAACTAACTCTTTTCGGTAATATTTATTAAATAGTTGTGCATGAAATAATAATTTAATTTTTATTTTAAGGTACATGTACTTTATGGCATGTGATAAAAATCTGTTATATAACTACAAAAGATTTAAGGAAATTGTGAATTTACACACGCCTTATAACTTAAATTTTTGAAGTCTTGAACTTTTCCTTTGGAAAAGGAGGCTTAGAAGAATTTTTAAGGTTGAACTTGTTATGTGTGTTTCAGATTTAGTGGATTACGAAGCGTAAGTAGAAATATTGTTTAAATTAGACAAATCGAAGCGCATTAAATTAGTTAACGAAATAAAGGTTTTTAGATACAGAAAATAGAAATTTTTTAAGGTGTTTGAAAGTTTTAAATATTATTATATTTAATAGCAATCAATTACGATGACGAATGCATCTCGCCACTGTACGATATGGCATGTAAAAACAATGATAAGCTGGACTTGTCATTGTACTTTACGCATGAAAAACCAATGACGAGCTAAACGCGTTAAAGTATGGCATGAAAAATAAATGATGAGCTAGAAATTTCATTGTACTTTATAGCATGAAAAAAACAATGACGCGTTGGACGCATCCTTGTGCGGTATGGCTTGAAAACCAGTAACAAGTTAGGCTGTTCAATGTACGTTACAATGTTTAAAAAAAAAAAAAAAAAAAAAAAAAAAAATGTAAAATCACGGTATTTGAACGTATAATTTTAGGGGAAATGACCGTTTTGCCACCTAAACGGTCATAATCCGTAAATTAATGTTTTAAAAGCATAATTTAGGAGTTGACCGTATAATGTTACGGGAAATGACCGTTTTGCTTGCTAAATAGTCGTAGCCCTTAAATTGATGTTTTGAAAGTATAATTATTTGAATTTTTACGGGAAAAAGCTCTTAATCTACGCAAATTGCTCTTATCTTCCACCAAACCATTTTCTTACGGGAAAATCCCTTCAAATGAAAACCTGTTTAGATGAGTAAGAATTAGGCTGTAGTTATTTCTGCTTTGTACCCAATGCAGAAACCATAAAGATCGAAAAACATGAAAAGAATCGTATTAATTTGGGATACAATTACCAATTATTTAATCTGTGTCCATGTAAAAGATTTATTATTATTATACAAAGTTTATTTGGGGTCTCGATTAATTTTCAGAGATTTCACATAGTTTTCAAAAGTTTTATTTTGTTTTTGAAGAAGGGTGCGAAATTCTCACCCATTTTTTCCTCTAATGAGAACCTTGAAATAAAAAGGGCTTTTGCTTTTCCAATATGAGAATTGACTGACTTCTTAAATTTGTCAAAAATAGCAAATTTATATTTTAAAATAGTCTTAAAAGAAAATAATTTTTATGCATAATTTGAGCATTAATAATATTCAATCACTGTAAAAGTTTTTTGTAAAAATAAAGCACTTTTTTAACATAAATACAGCATAGGTTGCTGTATATTTTTACAGCTAGTTCTGTAAAAATAATTGAAGATTGGTTACTTCGCATTGTGCTGTAAATTGGTATTAATTTTTTTTTCAGAAGTCTTTTGACGCATAAGACATGATTTATCAACCAATCAGTGCTGATGTTGACCTTTTCTGTTTTTGTAAAGAAAGGCCACTGTGAACCCAACGGCGCGATTGGCAAATTGCTGGCCTCTAGAAGCGAAGATTGTGAGTTCAAATCCCGAGCTATCCAAGACCGTTTGAGCCGCATGATAAAATAAATAGAGTAAATTATATGTGTACAAAAATAAATAAGTTGCTTAGTGTTGTGTGTTTCTCCCTGCACGCATGTGTAATAATTAAATATTTTTAAATTATTCGAGAAAATCAAACTTTAACTTTTAATTTTACGGTTAATACTATTTTTTTTTTCAGATAAGTTGTATGTTTCGTCAGAACGTAGAATTACTGGCGATACATCATCCAACGTCTAAATGTTTTTTTACGGGCTTTGTCTGGAATCTCTGCTGCCAGGCTTTGCCCGTAATTTTGCTGCAGCTTTTTTTTACAGTGTATAGCATGAAAACAAATGACAAGCTGGACGCGCCTTCGTACAGTATGGCATGAAAAAGCAACCAGACTTTTTACAGCAAAGGGTTAACTAACTGTAAAATGTGTAACTCTCGTATTAATTTGAAATTTAGTTTTAAATCCAGAAATGTTTATGAATTTCTGAACATATTTAAATTTTCCTTAGTGTGAGGAAAAATATTAAATATGTTTTCAAAAATCCTGGTGCAGGACTCAACGCAGACACATTACTTTGAATACAACAGTTTTACACAGAAAAAATATGCCCATGAAGAAAAAACTTCTTCCCGGGAGAAGTAATGCAAAGTTTCGATTCAAAAATCACATATTTGTAAGTTTTATTACTATAAATAAAATATTTCAATTTTGCATCGAAAGTTTATAAATAATACTAATTGTTTAATAAAATTAAACACAATTTATACGTCTCATTAATATATTAAAACCAATGAAACATTTAAAATGAGATAAAAAATACAAAAATTTAAAACTTTAAAAATACATATACCCCCTCTTATACGTCTAGGTGTAATCTATACTATTACTTGTAGAAAATGTGATTCTACATATATCGGTGAAGCAGCCAGAACAGGTGAAATTAGATTAAAGGAACATAAACGCTCATATAAAACAGGAGATTTAAGATGAAAACTGGTAATCCATTCTCTCAATAGTGATCATATTCCGGATTTTGAAAACTTTAAAATTTTAGCTTCTAATGTAAATATATATGAATCCCGTATTTTTCTAGAGGGCGCTTTTACTAAAATCCAACATTTGTGCTTAAACGAGGCTAAAGCTATTCCCCTGAATATTTAATTTTGCTATGATGTATTATGAATTTTTATAAATGTTGTGCTTGTATGTTTGACACTGAGGAGGGCTAGTGTTCTAGCCGAAACGTCTGCCGTGTGTTTTAATGTTTTTAATTAAAATGTATTTTTAAAGTTTTAAATTTTTGTATTTTTTGTTTCATTTTAAATGTCACATTGGTTTTAATACTAATTGTGTTTATTTATGCGAAATTTTGTCCCATATTGCCATATAAAAAATTATGATAAAACGCACGACAGGCTCACCTATTGAACGATATGCATCAAAATTTGATAACTATCATTCTATGTCAAGGTACAACTAAGTATGACTCTTAATGAAATTTTGTGCATTAGTTGATATACAATTGCCGCAAAATTTTCGTTAAACGCAGCAGACAGGTATTTTCCAAAAAAAAAAATGGGTAAATCGTTTTTAGGACTCCTCAGTTATATAGATTCATCGAAAATAGGAAATCAGAAATTTCTACGAATCCAATACTTCCCTTCATTTAATATAGAAGAAAATAATAAAGAAAGGAAGTCCGCTACTATATAATTAATTCTTATTGAACTTTACTTTAAACGTGTCTGACTGAAGTTAGGAAACAAGTATTTATTCCAAACTAATCTTGCGACACATTCTAATCTAGTTTATTGGGATGAAGTAATTTGAAGATAGTTAACTTTCTAAAACACGTATATTCTAAAAAAAAAAAAAAAAAAAAAAAAAGCACCGTTGCTCTAAATCATTTGAATAAATAATTAGATGGATTTGACTAGGTGATTACTTAGTAACTTATGAATCTTGACTCTAAATCTCAATATATAAGGATACTAAATATAATGGCACTGCGTTTATTTTATTAACTAGAATGAAATTATCTAAAACAGCTATTTATAGGTATTAGTAAAGAAAAAATAACATAGAATAGCTTAAATTGGTTAATTTCTTTTGTTTTAATTCCTGTGGTATGTGGTTCATTATACTCTTCTAAAATACTGAATAGTTAATCTGTTTCTTTTTACAATGAAAATATATGCTGTGTATGAAAAGTATTGTAATCGCAAAAAAAATCAGATTATGGGATTTAGATGTGGCTAAATGTTTTGGGGTCACCTGAATTCCTTTTCTGTCTTTTTTTCTCTATTTTTATAGTGGCGTATGCATGCATGTGTCTACGTATACACGTATGAGCGTATGAGAGAGGACGATAATACGAATCCCATCAAATATCGCATTCATTGGAAATCGAATTTGGTATGTATTTATGAAATTGATGTCATCGCATAAGGTCTACCGGAAAGTTCTGTTCTTTTGAATTAAATGCTGACATCAGAAGTTTATCCTACATAATATTTAAGATATTCTTGGGTAACTTGTAAAAGGATAACTTGTAAAGTACCATATAAATATTGTTAAACAAATATTTTAGGTGTAATTTTATTAATTTAAAAGGATATACCTTTCCAGTAGACCTAATAAAAATTATGTAGCTTGTTATGAATTTAGAACTTACAGTTCTTTGCGCAGACTCGAAGAAGAATTCATGTTAATGGTGGCAAATGACGTAATTATATGAAGTGCGCTAACATCTAAACTCTACATTTGATAAAGTAAATTTGGTTTGTTATATTATAGGTCATTGTCCAAGAAATATTGAGATTTTTATGAAAGTCGAACTTCTACTGATGTAAGGAAACGTCTTCTTAGTCCTTTTTCGGGATTTCCTGGGAAGAAGTTGTACTACATTGTTAAACGTTTCGGTGCTAGGTTAAACCAAAATATGGTACTATAGTAGCTTCAACGTACTAGGTTGAACCAAAACCTTCTATTGGGTTGGCAACTAAGTTCCCGCCGTTCCACACTTCTGAACTTTGCACATCGAGTAAAGATGCTTCTCTACAGTTGTGTGGGAGCAATCCATTGTCTCTGCCAGTTCCCTTGTTGTTTGACGCGGATTTTTATGCAAAAGGTGGTTCAATGTCACTTCATCGAACTCAACTGGACGGCCAGAACGATGTCAAAATTTCCTTTTTTGAACTATGCATACCAATCACGGGCGGTTGTTTTCAGCTATAGCACCCACACCATACACAGCACCGCAACATTTGTGCTGCAACATTTGTGTGCACAAGGCAGCTTCTGCGGCCTTAGAACCTTGATTAAAGGCAAAAAGAAAGAGGTGTCGAAAATGCTCATTCTTCTCAACTTGACATTCCATGTTAATGATCTGTAAATAACAAGTAAATGTATCTTAGTAACAACGAAACATATATTTAGGTAGAACAATATATTCTCTTTCGAATGATGTACAACTTCGTGCCAAAAGTATTTAATGTCATACAGATTTTTCCAATTTAAGAAAACGGCGGGAACTTAGTTGCCAACCCATATAATATAGGTGCTAAATGCTTAAATTCGATTACAATCTCTTCAGATTGTTACATTGCTTTATTAGTTGAGAATTAATATTGTTTTATTATTATTATTATTATTATACATTTTTTTTCTTATAATTTTTGAACTTGTTGTTTTGTCTCTACGTTTTCTAACAGTATTACATACCTATAAAGTGTACATAAAAATTCAAATGTAGGAAGCCATTTCATTTTCACGAATTAAGTTTTAATTTCTGCCTGAAATATTTAATGAATAATACATTTTGTTAATTTTATTTCTCGATTTTTATATTCAAAAATAACCTAAACTCCTATATTTTTAGCAGAAGTTTGGATAATACAACAATCAGAATGGCATAACATTTTAAATAACAATAATCATGTCATAAATTTTCATTTTTTATTTATTTTTAGATCACGTTCCAAAAACATTTTTAAGAATTCATTTTCACTTGCTACTCACCATATTTCATCAAAGAATTGTTTACCTTGGTGATATAACTTGCTATGCTTTGATTAAAAATTTATTGTAATGTAAAATTTAACATGTGCTTTTAATATTCATATACTTAAAATGTTTGTCCTAAATAGAATATTTTATCGACAGTTATCTTGCCGAAGCACGCGTAACTACAGAATTGTTGTGTTGTTCCAAACCCTTTCAATAAACATAGGCGACGGATTAAATGCGTCCCTATTTAAGTTGAAAATCGATCATTACAGTGGATTTTAGATTAAGATATTTAGATATGTTACGGTTAAGGTCAGTGGCGGCTCGTGCACCGAAAATAGGTGAAGAGGCACACTGTATTTTACACTGTATTCATTTATAGAATATAAATTTACATTTAAATAAGTATTTTTACTTAATTTTAGTTAAGACCATGCTTAATAAAAAATATGCATTAAAAATACTTAAATATTATTTTTGAGCTCTTCACCTATTTTCGGTGCACGAACCGCCACTGGTTAAGGTATTTCTGCTAATGCTGGTAGCACTTTATGTACTTATACTGTTTAAAGAATAAGTTAGACAGGAAATTGCTAAATAATAAGTATATAGGTTTTTTTTCCTCTCTCTCTTTCTTTCTTTCTTTCTTTTTTTTTTTTTTTTTTCAAATATTGTTTTAGGTTAAATACATAAAAAATGGTATTAAAGTTTAAAAGCTATTAGCATCTATTAATTCATTATTAATTAAACCTTAAATAGACTAATTTTATTCAGCATATAAATTTCATTATTTAAAAAAAAAAAAAAAAAAAAAAAAAAACTTTTTTTATTTGCAACCAAACATTTAACATACATAGTAACATTTATAATATATTCCTGTGTATTGTTAATGCTCGGCTTTTTTTCCACACCACTTTGCTTGTAAAGAAATTCTTCAGTATGTACTTACTGTGAAATAAGGAAACAATGCTGTTTAAAAGTAGTAGTGAGGAAAAAGTATGAAAAAGTAGGGTACTAACAATACCACGGAATAAATTATAAATATTACCAGGTATATATTTATGCTTGCTTTTTTTTTTTTTCAATATTTTCTTTTGTATAATTGACTTTTTAACTTTTTCTATTCTCTGTTCGTTAAGTAGCATCCTTACTTCGAAATTTAACAAATGGTGTTTCAGAGGAAGCCATATGTAGACGTTACTTTAACTTTCTTAGAAGGCGCGAGTGCACCTTGCTTATTTTATGATGCACTTGTGCCTAATATTTTCATTTGAGGAAAATCCGTGCTATTATTTTGATTTGAAACAACTTAGATTATAATTTTTATTTAGAAAGTTGTATTTTTATTAAATTAATTATTATTTGAATTGAACCAGGTTATCTCAACAGACCACAACTCTTTCTCGAAATTTTAAAACGCTAATTTTATCTTATTACCTATTTATTATCAGATATGCGTCTAATAACCATTTTTGACATCAATTTAGCAAGTTTTAAATAAAAATAAGTAGTGAGCGTTAAACGGTTAAATGAAACAGGAAGGAAATGCTTTATACAATAAATAAATAAATAAATAAAGCAACTGTGAAGACATAATACATTTATCTCACCAAAGTTCTTTAATAATATTTTAATACTGTTCAATTTAAATTATAAAATTTGGAAAAATGTATTTCATAAAAATTAATAGTAAAAATGTGCTAAATAAATACAAATATGAATAAAAATATTATCCTAGAAATAAAAAATATAATTCATTCATAATATTTTTTATTTTTTATTACATTACATTACATTTTATTTATCTATTTATTTTCTACGCTAAATATAAAGATTGGATAAAAACACATATGAAATAGATATACTAAGACGTTCATTTAACGAAGTCGGTTTTTCTCTTTTATATACAGAAATTTTTAAAACAAACATGTAGGTCTTCAGAAACTCAACAAAGGTCTTCCTATAATCAAAACCTAAAGTCATAAATTATTCAGCAAGTCAACAATACTTTTATCTGGAAAGAAAACACAACTCTTAAATTATCGATTTTATTTTGGTTTAAGATGAGGGAGAAAAAAATTGTCATTCGTGAAGGTAATATATATATATTTCATCTATCCTTAATTTTTTATAGTATGTTCACTTTAATATAAATATATTTTCTATCCTTAATTTCTTATGATATGTGAATATTCTTATATATATATATATATATATATATATATATATATATATAAGAATGCTTAATTAATAATAATGCTTAATTAATAATTTATATTATATATATATATATATATATATATATATATATATAATATTAAAAAAAAAAGTATGTGTGTATATATATATATATATAGTTTTGTGTGTATATGTATACATGTATATATGCACACACACACACACACACACATATATATATATATATATAGATAGATAGATAGATAGATAGATAGATAGAGAGAGAGAGAGAGAGAGACAGAGAGACAGAGAGAGAGTTTAATTGCTGTATTAATTCCTGTTTTCTTGGATTTTGGATTAAGTTTAATTAACTTAATTATGCTTAATTCAAAATCCAAGAAAACAGGAATTAATACAGCAATTAAACTCTCTGTAAAATAACTCTTTAAGTTTGGATTAAGTTTAAGACCAATTTATACAAAAATAGAAATAATTATAAATTTCTATTAAATTCCATGCATTATTTCTTGATCTGGAGCTGCCTCAATTTTTTTGCCACACATAGATAGACGAAGAATTTCGACCAATCGTGTTCAAGGTATCTAAAACCATGAAAATCAGTCAAAAACTGGAAAACAAAAAGTTTTACGAATGAAATACTTCAATCTGTAAATAGAGAAGAGGATGAAAAGGACAAAAAATAAAATAAATAAATAAATAAAAATAAATAAATAAATAAAAATAAATAAATAAATAAAAATAAATAAATAAATAATAATAAAAATAAATAAATAAAATAATAATAATTTAATTATTTGAAGATTATAAATTATCATGTTTAAAACTATGCATCGATTTTATAAATAGTTTTTTTTTCCCCTTCTAGAAAATAAACATATTACAATCAGTAAACTCTAAAAACTTTAAGCAGTGGAAGAAATTGAGCGAAAAAAAAAAAAAGAAAAGAAAATTTCAATAATACAAAGAATATTAAATTATCTGAAAGAAATACAATTTTATTTATTTATTTATTGAGGGAAGTCCAATATCCATTAAATAGTATTTTCATAACGAAACTAGAAAAATCTAAGCAAAATGAAAGAAAATCAGTCTTAAATTATTCAAAAAACATATGAAAATTTTAATCTTCTGTGAAAACATTACTAGAAGGTTATTGATTTTTATTTATTTATTTATTTGTTTATTTATGTTATTATTATTAAAAAAAATTCAAGATTTTAAATATTTTTATGTTTAAAATTTTCTTGTTTCTTAATTCGAAACGAAGAATGGCGGGAGGGGTATATGAAGTGAAAAAGAAATAAAAACGTCTTTAAAATATGCAATAAGTATTTGAAAAAAAAAAAAAAAAATCTTTTTTATTTTGCCATACATTTTAAAATGACTAAATAATAAAATGCAGATATTAAATTCTGAATTCAATATAGTTGTCAAACAAATAATATGTAAATTATGAGTAGTATGTGTATGAAAATAAATAAATAAAATAAAAAATAGTTTTCAATAAAATATATCATTTACTATTTGAATAAAATTTTAATCTTTGTATTTTAAAATAATACAGGAGATGATAAAGATATCAGAAATTTAAGACATTTTGTACAGTATAAATTTTAACAACGTATTCCGCATTAATTATAAAAATGTAGATATAGCTGCCTGATTTACAATCTAATATTAAAATTCATGGTAAGGAGCTAAAAAAGTAAGAAAAAAACCATAAACTGAAAAAAAAAGAAAGGAAGAAAAAAAAAAAAAATACGATTTTTCATCAAGGGAAATAAATAAACAAGAGTGCAACATTAAAGCAGAAACGCACCTAAACTCACGGTATTACACCTGTATAAAACAAAACCTCTTTAAAAATAGAGCATCTATTTTCTACAAACTTTACGTCATTTAGGATGCAAATTTGATAAAGCAAGTGACATTGGATTTACCTTATTTGTGATTAAATACCGTCCATGTCCAGGTTATTACAACATTTATGCCTGTCAACATCCTAATTATTATTCTGTAGTTTTGTTAGTACCCACCTTTTATCCACATCGGTCATTTTTAGCATTTTCTTCTTATTTAATTGTAACTACATTTGGAGAAAATTACTCTAAAAATAAAGTAGTACAGAAAAAGGGGCGGGTACTAACAATGCCACGGAATACATACTTGCCCACCATCTCATTAACCCGTTAGTAGTTGCTAGTTAGTTGATTTGCCGCGCATTCTTCAGTGTTGCCAGATTTTTTTATTCAATAGCCACCAAAAGTTTTAGAAGTGGCATTTGATATACATAAAACGCGAATAAAATCGAAGAAACGTCTATCACATCACTTCTTAAAATTATTAGTGACAGTTAAATAAAAAGTGCGCAATCTGTAATAGGTGGCGCTGTCTATAGCGACTACTAACGGGGTTAATAACCGTACAATTGTTAACACCTCCTGAAAAAACGCCCCTTTTCTCACACCACTATATTTTTAGAGTTATTCTTTCCAAATGTTGTTACGATTAAATAAGACTAAAAGTACTCTAAAAAATTATTGGTGTGAAAAAAAAAAAAAAAAAAAAGGCGGGTACTAAAAATTGTACGGTTCATAATGAGATGATTGGCAAGTATGGGAATATTAATTAGGATGTTAGTAACCATGAAACGACCCATAACTGTTTTGTATTCCACATGCTCATGGTGTTTCATCTATGTTAAATTTACGTCTATAAGATAAATTTGTTCACATAATTCTGGAGTTGCGCCAAAATGTAGTGTATGATAACCCATACCAACTAAGAATACAGTTTGCTAATAAATGCTCCGATTTTATTTCAACGGCTATATATATTACTATTATTATTATTTGGGCAAAAAGAATTCTTTTTGCACTGAAGACGGTACGCTTAAGGCTACCGAAACAGCTGTATGCATCTCAAATATTTTTCTTTGGCGTTTCTGACGTAGTAGTTTATTCGGGTTTTAATATTCCAACGCCAAGTCTCCTGTTATTATTAGTCGTTCCTAGATTTAGATGTCTGTATGAGATAATTTCCTTAATATTCAAAGATCTAGGAATTTGAATAAAAAACTGGTCGCAGCAAAAAATTTATGTTAGCCAATAAAAACTATCTCCCCGCCTTAATTTTGAATTTTACTTGACTATAGAAAAAAAATTATACATAAAACCAAATATCTGTTATGACTGGATGATACATCTGGAAACCCCTCTTGAAATTTTACATCATCAAAGCGGTTTTACTATTTTCTCTGGAAACGGTACAACATTGAAATTGATACATTATTACATCGACACAGTAATTTAGCAGCAGGTAGCAAAGCGTGCACGAACGGTAAGTTGTAAACGAATTTCCTAAAACGATACATCGATTAAACACCTAGGGTTGAAACATGCACGGAGAACAGACAAACACACGTTTACAGCAGATATTTTCTAAGAAAGGTCAAATCGGGATTAGGACATCTCAAAACGTCTAAATACATTAAAAACAAGAATCAGGAATTTTCCCGAATCCATTACTTCTTTCTTGGATGTAGAAGAAAATAAACGCCCGTCTAGGAATAAACATTAATAAATTAAATTGACTGTGTTGTTGTTTATATTCCCAGCGTTATTTTTAACGAATTAATAAAATGAAAGAGTTAGAACATTAAATTATGTATTATTTTTTTTCGTTAATAAAATAAACTATATAGTTATTCATTGCCTGAACTAAAAATTCAGTAAATTTTTCTTCTCACAAGAAAACAAACCAAATTCCTTAAAAATCATAAATAATTCAAAAAGTTATGAATATATTTCAAACTGCTGAGAAAACACTAGTGTTATGTTATCGATTTTCAGTTTTGAGGTTTCAGAGAGAGTAAAAGAATATATTTCGACACATGATATTTTCCGCCTTCAAATTGCTTTCTAAACATAAATATAATGAACAGAAAACTGCTTTTACGTGGTTAAAACAATGAATAAAATATTTATGTTTATTATGATATTTTTTTATGTTAAAGAGTATGTAGCAATTTGTTTTGATGAATTTTCAGATTTTCAGAAATAAAGTTATAAGTAAAAGGATGAGAGTATTTTTTTTTTCTTTCAAAATATTTGAGAGAAAAGTACAAATGCTTTTATTGAATAGTAGTAAATCATATATTTAATAAAATTAAATGAGAGAAAAAAATGATTTTTTTAAATTGTATTTAAAATATACATACGCTTACACCATGACCAATAAGTTCTCATACACTTTCAAATTTTTATTACAATAGCACAAAATAAATCATACAAAAACTTTTTGCATCAACTAAAAGTAGCAATCTTTCTTTACAATAAATGCTTTGGAGTAATTCCGCCTTTTAGTTTCTTAATGAGCTTAAGTCTCTTTTCAAATCCATCACATGCGGCATGCATGGCTCCTATTGACATTTGTTGCCATATCTTTTGAATTACATTTTTGAATTTGCTCAAATCGGTGATTTTATAGTTATTCAATAGGGAGAGCATATATGACCACGCAAAATAATCAAGCGGGTTCAGATCGGGGGAGCGGAGAGGCCATTCGTTCTTTGGCAAAATGTCAGCTAAATTTTGATTGCACCATTCCTGAATCACACGTGCGTATAAGATAGAGCACAATCTTCTTGGAAGCAGAAATATTCCTCGATAGTTGAGAGTAAAACTTTTTCCAAAACCTCAGTTTTACAATAATGGGCATTGATTATCAATGAAGACTAACGGGAGTTTTCCTTTATTGGAAATAGCGGTCCAAACCAATCAGAGACGAAGCATTTTGATAACGCGGAACGTAATGTCGGATTTCAAGGATGTTATCAATAGAAACTAACCATACTCTGCCCTTTTGGGGATTGTAACTTTGATGTAAAATGAATAGTTTCTCGTCTGAAAACAGAAATTCATCCCCAGCGTCCCAAGCAAGAATTTCTTCCCACCTTTGCTTCTTTTTCATCTTAACAGACTCCGAAATTCCGTGAATTTCACGTTTTCTATAAGCCTTGCACCCAAGGTCCCTTTTCCAAATATTTAACATTGATTCCCTCGATATTTTGAGCTCTCGTGCTAGTTTTCTAGCAGATCTTTGTCCGTTTCGTCGTATCCTTTCCCTGACTCTTTTCACAGCCTCGAATGTCTCGAACGGACCTCGGTCTACCAGATTTTTTTCTGTCATCGACAGAGGACGTCTCATCATACCTTCTGATAGTTCTGTAAATGAAATCTGTCTTCACCCCCAGGGCTTTCAAGTGTCTGAAAATTTTACCCGGCTGCTCTCCTTTGAAGAATTTATTTATCAAAATTTCTCTCAATTTCTTTATTCTACCTAGGTAAAGAAATATTATAATTAGTACAACATTTACATTTGCAATAGCTTTATACCTTACACTAAATTGCCTGTAAAATAATTGGGACTACAGTAACACATATGTACAACTTTTAAACGTGCTTCAAAAGTTGTATGAGAACTTATTGGCCACGGTGTACATACAAACAATACATGTGGAAATAATATTTACTTGCATTTTTTTTTTTTTTTTTTTTTTTTTTTTTTTATATAACAACAGTAAATTTATTTTAGATATATTAATCTCAAAATATTACTTTTAATACTATATTAAGCTTAGTGATCTAAATATCACACATAGAAATATAGTTTTTTGACGTGATATTGAAATACATTCTTTGATATTGATTTCCAGATAATGTTTTCTAAACAATCGGTTACTGGTTATATTAATATCTTGAAATCGGTATCTATAACTATTTATAAAATATTTGATAGTCTTTATACTGCCATTCTTGAAACGGTAAACATCATTGTCAGTAATACATAATCTTCATCTATTGCCACTGGCAGATTTAACCTTTACGTTTTTAATGTTTTTGAAAGACTGTTTCTGATTGATTGTTGCTATTTGTCCAGCTGGCTGAAAATTAATTATGATTAATTGTTTCATTTCACAAGACTTTTTATTTCTTACATCTCTCATAATTTAAAATTTACTGCTTTATTGATAGAATATTATATTTTATGAAAAATTTTGCGAAGGAGGATATCTAAATTTTATCCTAAGAATTTAGTTTTTATTAACAAACATTATTTTTTAATTCGTCGAGAAATTTAATACCGAACATTTTCTACAACCGTTTTCACTTTATTTAGTAGTAGAAAAATAGTATCACGGATTTATTAAAATTAGTGATGATTAATTTTATTTAAAAATTCAAAATGTTGGCAAATGTGATATACATGTATACAACAGACTCTCGTGTAACGCAGGGGATGCGTATGTGATATAGAAATCACATATTTGAAAAATAAATAAATATTTAATTAAATTTAAATCTATTTTAACGTTTTATATAATAATATTTCGTGCATACGATAATAGTCTTTAATTAACCGCTTAATCCTTTTAACCGGGATCTTTCATATTCTATGAGCAATTTTAAATGGCTAATAATTTTCTATACGACAGCGTACTTCGCGTAATAGTTAAATCGCGTTATACGGGACATAAATTATCAGACCAATTTATTCAACTTGAAGCAAGCCCTGTTATCTGGCTTCCTCTGAAACAATACCTTACTTAAAAAAAAAAAAAAAAAAAAAAAATTCGTATTCGTGTTTGACAGGGTTCGTATAGTCGTTATCATTCTGGTTGAATCCTTACGAAAAGGTGGGCCCGTCCGTACGAACCTTGTTTGGCTTGTTATATAGGGTTTGTAGTCTCTGGCTTTTTTTCAGGACAATTTTAGAAATCAGAAATGTATGCCATTTTTGTTATTACTATTTTTATACAATAATTTCTATCCTGTTTAATCACGGCATATTGCTTTAAAAATACAATGAAGATTTCTCTAAAGAAAAAGTGACAGTAGAACAGGCAGAAATTTTCTCATCCCTAAATGTGTCCTGGAAAAAGGTGGAGACTGTGACCCCTGCTCAGAGTTGCCAGATTCTGCGATTTTTTATTTAATAGTCACCAATAATTTTGAGACGTGATGTTTGATATACAATACAGACAATTAATCGTCGATTATGTACATTGAATATCACTTCTCAAAATTATTGGTGACTGTTGAATGAAAAAGTCGCGCAATCTGGCAACACTGCCTCTGTTATGATATCAGTATGAGTGTTGCCAAATCTGGTGTACTTTATACTGAATAATCACCAATAATTTTTATTTGTAACGTTTGCCTAATCACTTTGAAGATTGAAAGATAGTCAATTATTTATATCAAATATCTCTTCTCAAAATTATTGGTGATTACTGAATAAAAAATCTGCCAGATCTGGCAACACCAGTCGGTATATGCAGAGTATAGTAAAAGTATTATTTTGAGATCAAATTTTCAAAATTAAATTTTCGGAATCAAATTTTTGCTAAATTTACATATTTTGAGGCGTTCTGTATTCGAGAAACAAAATTTTTGTCGTTGGTCTGTATGTCTGTCTTTGTTTGTAAATCGTTTATTAGCATACTCCAAGAATAAAAATTATAGAAAATTTAAGTTTGATATTCTAAATCTGTATCACATAAGGAGTCTACCGTAAATTGTTAGTTTACATGGCAAAAAATGAGTTGCGTACAGGAATATCCGTGAGAATTCAAATACATTACGTACATGATCAATACTTTTGGTAGATATAGTTTAGAATCTATCGATAATATGAAACAAAAGGAAATGAGCACATATTTTTTACATGCATTAAAACATATTTTGTACAAAATATGGTTGAAAAATAATACATAATTCGTTTACAGACTAGCACAAAAAAATTGAGATACATTAGAGCTATATTAGGAAACTGCTGGAACTGAATTTTAAGTTGTATTGTGTGTTATTTATATTGTGCTAAATTTAAGTAAAGTATGGGTTTTGTATATAATTCATAGACAATACACTGGACTAGTCAATATTCTTTTCTATTAAAAGTAATCGATGAAACTGCTATACTACGTTTTACCAAGTCCAGAAATTCTGCTTAAGAATTAAAATAATATTTTTATACCCATACAATACACAAAGTTTTGTTTGATTATAATTTTCAACGTTGAATTTTTGTATTTATTTGAAATAAACTAGTTTTAAGCTGAATAAGGCTGAATTTAATAACAGCCTTGAATTCATTATAAATGTAGGTAGTATATTCAAACGATGATTAATGAGAGCGATAGCCCTGAATACACAAATTTTTATGTCCAAAATAAAATACAATAAATTCTATTTTTAAATTTTTAAAATATTTTAATGTGCAGTAAACCTGTCTTTATAGTATTTAAATGCGGGGTAAGAGAATGTCGTATGAATGCCACATGAAATTAGTTCTTACATTAAATGTAATTTAGCCGTACAAGTTGTTTATTTTAAAATAATTAAACAAAACTGCATAATGATTAAATTTTCATTAAAATATTGATTTAAAAAGTTTCAAAATCTATTTTTTTGCATAAATGATGTTAAATTCCAAAGACATTTTAAGTTATATACGATAATACAGATATGCGATTTTTTTTTTTTTTTAATGATCTTAATGGATCAAAAAAAAAAAAAACAACTGATGAATTTATCTAGATGGGTCGTATAAAATTTTTTTAAATGTAACATTTTGAAAATTAACGGAAAGAAATATTTGTGTATGCGGTTTCATTTCCTACCTTATTTTGAACAACAATGTTATTATTTATATTGCCCACTTATCTCTAATATGAAAACAATAAAACCACGTTTCAATCTTTTTGGGCTACCTTGTATATATATTTTAATGCATTGAAAGTAAAGTTATTTAGACCTTATAATTTCTTAAATTTAATTTAATTCACAAAATGTTGCTTCCGAATTATCTTCACTTTTCGAAGTAGCAGTAGCCCCTGTTTCTTTATAACATGGCATTGGTAACGAACAGTACCTATCTTGCCTGGTTTTTCTAAAACATTTATGTCAGCAATATCCTTAACAGAGACCATGTCTTGCTTCTGTTCTTTAGCTAGATACCATTATGTATATTTTTTAACTACTGGAAGGGGAGATTTAAATCTAATCATTGTAAAACATTGAGTTTTAAATAAAGAAAGCCAAAATAATTTTTATTTTAAGTTCCTTAACCGAACTAGTATGTTGTGGCCACCACAAGACTTTTCTTTGTGTAATTTTAAACAAATTATTTATTAAATTGTTATTTATGAAAGTTATGTTCCATGATAAAGGCAGACGATTTTTATCTGACAGAATTATAACGCTACATGCCGAAATAATGTCAATTTTGTGCCAACATCAGAAAAAATAAAATTTCTATTTCTTTCTCATTTTTTGTTAAAAAATGAAAAAAAAAATTGATAACTTTGTTTTAAATTATCACAGATCTATGGTTCAACCACTCGTTTTAAAGATATTGATGAGATCTTTCGACCCCCCCCCCCCCCGGAGGCTACTTTCCTCAAGGGAGGGGAAACACTGCTTCCACATGCACAAAATTTTTCCTAGTTTACTACTACTATTATCAATAATTCATATTAGTTTTACAATCACGTGTTAAAAATAACTCTGATTATGTACATTTATACGAAATTTTATCCTATACTGCCATGTTAAAACTTTATATATATAAAAAAGTGATCACAGAGCCATATATTGAGCGATTGATCCCCAAATCTAATTAGCACCAGTTTACATCAGGATCCAACTAAATACCAAGTTTGGTTAAATTTTCGTTCATTTGTTCGGGAGACACAGCATCCACAAATTTGTGATTCTCACATACAGACACACAGACTGTCATTATCTAAAAAACAGTCAGATCGTGTTCAAGATATCCAAAAACGTGTAAATCCATCAAAACTGGAGTTCGAAAATTTTTACGAATCCAATACCTTCTCTCTCTTTATATATATATATATATATATATATATAGAAGAAAGTAAAAATGGCACAAAAAGACGTCAGAATTTAAAATGTACGAAAGGATAGAAAGAACACTTAAATAAAATATTGAAAACACTAACAAAAACATATGCTACTAAACGTATGCTTTAATTGCTTTGATTAATTCATTTAATTAATTAAAGCTTTAAATCTTTTCATTTTTTAAATATTTTTATTATTGTTGTTTTATTCTGTTTTAATTTCTCCGCCACCTGCATAATCTTATTATCGATCTTTCAGAACATTTTAATTAGTTCCTTTTCGTTTACATAATAAAATTTTCTTTTTGAGATAAACTTGTGTGTTTTTCTTTTTTACTCTCACTTTTAAAAGACACCAAAGATTGTTTAATTATAGTGAGTCGCTTGAAATATGCTTTTAAAATTTTGTTTAGTACTTAAAAGTGTAATTATTTTAAAATTAGAACTAATTAATGATTTGCACAATTTATTTTAAATTATTGTGTTTATTAAAAAAAAAATTTAAATAAATAAATAAATAAATAAAGGCTAAATATTGTGTTTTAACAACTTTTAAGATTTTTATATTAGAAGTTAATTTTATTTGGTCATATTTTGTTTTAGAAAAGAAATAACGCCACGTAATTAGTATTCTATATCATACATTCTGTCCTAAGAAATAGGACCTATTTTATTTGTTTATCTATTGCAATTCTGATTAAAAAAACTTGATCTATTATTTTCTCAGTTGCTACCGACGAAACACATACTTCCACAGTAAGCCGATTTAATTTTTATACTGTGTATTTGTACTCAGATATGTCCGTCTGGTATTTTTATTTTTATTTTTAATTCAATAAAATTTAAATGAAATATCGGCAAATGTCAGAAAATGAATGTTTGAATACATCTTCTTAAAACAACGTGAATGTCACCTAAGTTCACAATGGCTACATATTTACTAATGCCAATATTTTATAGGAATTTTTTTTTGACTAACGTTCTTTTTCAAATTCATTCTATGTTCCTTTTACATATATAAAAAGCGTTATCATTTAGTTTCTTTTATTCAGCATGACATAACATTTAATGTATGTCTAATGTTAAAGAAATATATATAGATATATATTAATAAATTTTTGGGTTAATAAAAATGCCCCAGAGAACTGGCATTGAAAAGTAGTAGGGAAAAATTTTTGAATAAAAAAAAAAAACAAAAAAAAAAAAAACTCGTAACAATTTTTTTGTGCTGAAATAAATCACGACCTTTTGTCAGACACGCTTTGTTTTCAGCGCTTAATTTGGAGATCCAATTATTTTACCCAAGTTACAAAGCAGTCCTTATTTGTGTAAAATCCTTTTTGAACACACAAATCTTAGTAAATAAATAAAATTATAGTAGAACTACATATTGGTAGAATTATATCTGGTATTAAATACTATGTATTTCAATTTGACATTGAATATGGGGACCTCTGTAACATTTTAGGTTGATTTCTTTAGAAATCGACCTATTGCAATCACTTCGGTTATCTATCTATCTATCTCTCTCTATATATATAATGAAAATTTTGTCATCATGATAACTCCCGAAATAATACTCTAAATCCAACCAAATTTGGACAATGAACTGATCTTATAAATATCTTGGATGAGTTCGTTAACCAAGTTGCTCCGACGTTTTGTTTTCAAGTGGCAGCCATTTGGATATTTCTAACCCACATTGTAAAAAGCGTATTTAAAGCAAGATTTGATTGAATTTTTATGTAAATCTAGGCTACATAAGGTTCTAAATGAACTTTATCAAGGAAATTTATCTGCCATTTTTAACAAAGTGGCGGATATCTTAAGTTAAGTGGGCTACTTGAAATCAGGCTACCAATTGAAAATTTAAAATGACGATAACTTCCGAAATAATACTCCAAATCGAACCAAATTTGGACAGCGTCTTAACTTGTGTTATGAATATCTTGGATGAGTTTCTTAACCAAGTTGCTCCACCATTTTGTTTTGAAGTGGAGACCACTTGAAATTTTCAAATTCAAGTTGTGGAAAACGTATTCCGAATTTGTTTGAATTTTGATGTATACATAGACTACACAAGTGTCTCAATGAATTTCATTAATGAACGCATCCGCCATTTTTAATAAAGTGGCGGATATCTTAAGTTAAGCAGGGCCACTTGAAATCAGGCTACCACTTGAAAATTTAAAATCCCGATAACTTCCGAAATAATACTCCAAATCGAACGAAATTTGGACAGTGTCTTAACTTGTGTTATGCATATCTTGGATGAGTTTCTTAACAAAGTTTCTCCACCATTTTGTTTTCAAGTGGAGACCACTTGAAAATTTCAAATTCAAATTGTAAAAAGCGTATTCCGAATTTATTTGAATTTTGATGTTTACTTAGACTATATAAGTGTCTCAATAAAGTTTATTAATGAACTATGGATTTTCTCGCCAAAAATCGCCAAAAAGTCGCCAAATTTGGCGCCAAATCCATTACTTGCCATATTGGAGCTTTTTAATGCGTTTTTAAGGGGAAATTAGGCTATTTTAACGTTAAAACAAACTAGAAATGCAGAAAATTAACATTTAATCAACTTACTAAGCCTCTTTGAAAGAATTTCTACAAAAAAAAAAAAAAAAAAAAAAAAAAAAAGAATTATTTTCAAATTTGCAACAATATCTTAGATTAATTAGTTCACTGAGCAACTTTCTCTGCTATTTTCATCCAAGTGGCAACCACTTAATTTTTCAACACGATGACTTTTGAGATTCTGAATTAATTCCAACTAAATATGAGTCTTATCTCACAAATACATTTAATATATTTGTCAAATTGGCCCACCATCTTGTTTCCAAGTGCCGGCCATTTGAAAATTTTAATTCACATATAAAGAAATTTATGAACCGATTTGCTTAAAACTCCACACGTAGATAGCCTACATCAATATTTCTACTAATTCGATAAGAATTTGTAGCCGCCACTTTGAAACAAAATGACGGCTACTTGATAAGGAAAAAGAAATCATCCTATACCCTTCCGAATAAGCCGGAAGGACTTGTTTCGTTCAGTGTAAGGCAAAGCAGCGAATAGGTTTATGGTTGGTGAGCGGAACAAGCAGGCGACATAGCGCTCTAGTATATGAAATTATACCTGTATTTTTACGATGATATACTATTTTTCCATAAATAACTAGATATCTAAAATGTCTGATCATTTATGGTAAGGTCGTGTATTTAATAGTTCAAATTTATATAATTTTTAAAGATGAAAACGCTGTATATTAACAGTAAAATCATTTACTCTTTAATATATTTAAAATATAATATATAATACATAAATACACATATAATACACATATTTGAATGCATAAATTATTCAAGTTATTTAAATGTCTTATGTAAAAAATTATTATGTCACTATTTTGCGCATATGTTATCGATAAATTTATATTTTATTCATCTCTTGGTTAACAGAAGGTGTTCACATAGGGAAGACTAGGACACAGTGGACCACCCCCTATTTAAATCTCTTAATATTTAACTCTTTTAGTTTATATTGAGACTCATAGATGACAGCATGGTACTACTTGTATACATCCAAAAACCACATGGTAAATGAAGCCATTTTATACAATTTTTATGTTACGAGCTGCTCAAAGTAATTCTTCAAGCTTGAAGTTTTTTAAATTTTATCAGGACTTAACTATTGACTACAAATATTGGATAGTTGTTAAGAAAAAGTAAGATATTGTTGTTTTTAAACTTACAAAAATTATTAGCATATTTATAGTCTATATATAATTTTAATATGTATTAAAATTATTTGTTTTGTCTGGACATGGGGCACAGTGGACCGCCTTCCAGTGTGCCTAAAAGTCCAAATTATATTTAATACCTTATTTCTTTTAGTACAGTTTACATATACAAATATAATGTGACTCAAAATAATTAATAATAAAAATAATAATCTTAATGTTATAATAAAATAAATTTCTGAAAAAGGAAAATAGTTGAATAGTAGTATAGTAATTATGAATATCTAAATTTAATAACTATTTGGATTGTTTAATATTAAAAAAAAAATAAATAAAATGATTATGTGATATAATAAATAGTAGGTTATATAAATTTATTATTGTTGTTTTTAGAAACAGCATGTAAAAGATAAAAGCTGAATAATTTTAGTTAAATTTATCTCAAAAATATAATGTAAAGTATTAATATCTCAAAATAATTAATAAAACTATTTGAATAGTAATATAATATTTAATTATATATTTCATAATTTTTATAGCTATATAACATTAATAAACAAATAAAAAATATATCTGATTGTTTTTAGTGATGGCACGAAAAGACAAAGGAAATCTGATGTAGGATTCTTTCTCTAATTTGATTTCTTATTTATTTTGATTTTCTTTAAATTTTGGTAATTTTATTTCATTATGTTATTTAGACTAGTATTGAATAAGAAACTAATTTTGGAAGAAAAAAAAATGAGTAATTTATATTAATTGAACATGAACAACAGAGGTTGGTCCACTGTACCCTGGATTGTGGACCACTGTGCCCCGGTGATGGGGCACAGTGGTCCACTTTGTGAGTGCACACAATTTATTTTTTTATTCGTAATATATTCGAAGTATTGTTATAAAAAACTTAGGACATGTCAAGAAAGGTTTAAACAATGTTTGCTAATTTTCTCAAGTACCTTGCTTTTTAAGTTTTAGTGAAAAAAATTTATAAGTGTAAAAGTGGTCCACTGTGCCCCAGTCTCCCCTACATAGGAAATTCATAAAATTGCTAGGGGTTTAAAATGTCAGACTTAACTATACTTTTCATAAAACCTATTTTTTAGAATGTTTCATTGTATATGCTTTTTAAATTGTAGTATTGTAAATTGTGTACATATTCTAGCAATGTTTTCATTAAATTATTAAAAAGAATTAATGCAAACGTGAACATGTTTTCATAAATAATAACAATGCTTTTATTTTATTAAATCTTTTATAAAATATTATATTACAAAAGGCATTTCTTTAAACTTTGAATTGCTTCATTTAAAGTCTATTGAATAATGCAAAAAATGGTTAGTATCTCATCTCACGGTTTCTTATGTAAATAAAATATGTGAATATTTTAATATCACTATTTAGTTAAAGTTTTATTCGCCATACATAATAGTAAAAAAAAAAAAAAAAAAAAAAAAAAAAAAAATCATGAAAATTTCTTTAAAAAAAAAAAAAAAAGTTATATTCAAGGCAATAAAGAAAATAAGAAGATAGTTATTCATATTAAACATTTATTTGTATAGCGCCAAAAACTTGTCAATTTGTTTTAAATGACTCATACTAACTTTTTTCCAATTAGAAGTATTTTTTTTTTTTTTTCTAAACATAGAAGTGTTTATTAATTCTTTATGAATTTTTCTCCCTCCCCCCCCCTCTCTCTATATATATGTATGTATATATATATATATATATATTCCTTAATCAATGTTTGCAAAGCTTTCATTTTTAATTTCATTTTTTTTTGTTGGCATCATCCTATTCTTCAGTTTGTGTTAAAAGTTTTACATGTGGCTACTATGCTTTCTTCTAGTTTTCCTCTGGATTCCATGAAGATTTAATTTAATTTTTAAAGTAATTTCTCATTCAATATGGTTTTGCTGCTTCGATCGGGCCTGGAACAGTATAAATTGCTATGGTTAACTGTATTTTTTTACGAAATAGATGCAGCTTTCACAGCTTTATGAAGTACATGCCACCTGATGAGTATTTACTTCTAATTTTAAGCATTTTTATCCAATTATTTCTGTGGTCATTTATTTGTTTTCTCTGTCATTAAGTTTAATGGTCCTTTTTTTATTATTATCATTCATGTCAGAGTAAGTAATTTAAATTATTTTTGTCTCTTATTGGTTCTTGATCTGTATCGCAACAATTTTGTGTCAGTCTTTCCTATTAGTTAAAATCAGTTCTTTTATTTTGTGTTGGTATTGTTTTGTATCTATGAATTGCTAAATTTTAAGATTAAATTTTATTACGATATCTATCATTTATGTGTATATATATATATACATATATTCATTTTTAGTTTTTGTTTACGTTTACAAAAAATGTCCCCCATATATAATTTTCTTGACAATTATTTTAAGATTATTTTAATATTATTATTAAAATGTTCATATTAAACATTTGTATGTCAATGTGCGTAAAAACTGTTGATTTTATTTTAAATTTTCCCGTTTGTACTCTCTAAGTCATTTTTCTTATTTCTAAACTCAGAAGAGTTTATTGATACTCTTTGAATATTTAAAAAAAAAAAGTTTTTGTTGCTCAAAATCTTCTTTCTTTCTCATTTTCTAAATAATTATGAAAAGGCAATTATGAAATTACTATCAAGATGAATATTCATGTAACATATTTATACGGAAATGTGAGCAAGAGGATGTAAATTTGTTTTAAAATATCACACAAAAGTTTATTTATTATTATTATTTTTTTTTTTTTATTAGAAGAGAATTGTTTTTATTAAACGTTAAAGAGTTTACTGATTCTGTTTGAATATTTTCTTAAATGTTTAAAAAAATTATTTTTTTTTCCTTTTGAACATTTATTTATATTTATAAAAAATGTTCTTTATACCCCATTCCTTTTAATTATCAATACAAAAAGCGATCTTGTGTAAAAAAAAAAAAAAAAAAAAGTATTTAAAAATATTTAATTATTTATTTACATCTGTTTTCAATTACTTTTTTTTTTCCTTCATTCTTATAAAGCAAAATGTTTTCAAAATAAAATAAAATGCAATAGCTTTTGAAATTCTTTAAAAGAGATAGAATACTAAAGAATTCAGTTTAGACGTCGATACGATTGATTATTTTGTCGATGGGTTTTTCTGATTTTTCGTTTTGGTGAAAGGAGATGTATTGGGTGAAAGACGTGACATTTTGTACAGAAACATTTCCTCAATAAAACAACCTGTCGAAACATGCTTATTGTAAACTGTCCAATAGATGTCAAGTGGAAAAAGCGTTTATTTTATTGTATAAAAGCGTGTTTACTTCTAAATATTTTTAATGGTATTATTAAAAGATTTAAAGTTAAATTATATGGATATCTATGCAATGATGTATAAAAATTCTATTTTTATTTGTGTATTTAAATAAAAATCTTCATAATATTAAAGAAAGCACATTTAAGTTAACTGGGAACTTTTAAGAATTTTTTCTGTATTTACATTCATAAGCGTTAATATAGTTAACAATAAATGCATATTGCTTTGAATTAAACATTTGTAATATTCTTGTATATGAATGCCGTATGTGGAAATGAATTATGCTACTATTTTCCCACATTTCATTAAAACAATCACCATTTTATTCTTTCCCTTGTTTTACAGAAGTTATTCAGGTATAATAGAAATATATAGATGTTTATTATGTTTGAATGTTCAAATTTACTGTATTTTTAAGAGTATACATTTTAAAGAAAGCTTCGTTATAAAGATTTGGTAAATTGTGTTGTTGATAAATGGGCATATACCCTTACTCTTTTAATAAATCATTAGAAAGAATTGATGTAAATATGACCATGTCTTCAGAGAAACTATAATACTATTTCTCTTTCATAAAAACTTTACTTCCTTCTGTATATGCAAGAAAAAAGTAGTGGATTCGTGCAAATTTCCAGCCTCCAGATTTGGATAGATTTACAAGTTTTAAGACATTCTAAATTCGATTTAATCATTTTTAGAAATAGTCCGCCTATCTCTCTCTGTGTGTATATTATATATTTTGTTCATGCTTTGTCTTACGAATCAATGAAAGGAATGTAACCAAACTCGGTATTTAGTTGGACTTTGACCTAAACTGCTGGTAATTACATTTTTGGAGCAATCAATCAACAAATAGTGCTGTTATTCTAGTTTTCCTTAATTTTTAATAGGACAATATGGGACAAAGTTTGATAAATATGTACATAATGGGAATTAGCTTTAAATTTTGAGTGCTAAATTAAAGAAATATATATTTATGACAGTAATAGTCAACCAGGAAAATTATTCTTGTATATGGAGGAGCACTGACTCCCCCCCCCCCCCTACGAGAAAAGCACCCTGAAAGGATGTAAATTTTAAATATGCGTATCTTAAAAAAAAAAAAAAAAAAAAAAAAAAAAAAAAAACTCGTCAATACCTTTAAAACGAGTTTATCCATACATCTCTGACCATACATGTTTTCATTTTTAACACACACACACACACAAAAAAAAAAAAAAAAAAGAGAGAGAGAAAACATTTCCTCGGATTGGTACAAAAATGACTTTTTTCTTTGAACATTTAAGTGCTGTATTTCTCTGAGATAAAAGTTGTCTGCATTTATTATGGACAAAAAAATTACTAAATAATCATTTCACTCAATTAATTTGTATAAGAAAATATAGAAGAAAATCTGTAGAATAAAAAAGTAATATTAACCTTATAGAAGAAGAAAGTATGAAAGAGTTAGAGTATTATAGAAGAGAGTAAAATTCCCAACTGTTAAATTGACGGACCTTTTTTAAAAAAATTATTTTTTAAATTTTTTATATTTTATTTGTAAGCTGCAAAATACGAATTTTTAATATGTGAAATTTTTTCATTTTGCAATTTCAAAATAAAATATTAAAAATTAAAAAAAAATGCATTTTTATAAAAGGTCTGTCAATTTAACAGTTGGGAATTTTCTGAATGTGAAAACAGAATTTAAAAATATGTATTATTTAATAACTTAGTTGTAAGAAAATTTGCCCATAGAATAACATGGGCTCGGGCTTCCGGCGACGGTAAGTGAAGAGGGCCGTTAAGCTAGAGAAGAAAGTATATTGTAATGACCATAACATACTAGTAGTTTATTAAAGATTTTGTATCAAAATACACATAATTGAACTTTAAATAGTGCGTTAATAATTTTATCGACTGATAAAATGAAAGAAAGGAAATTAATTAAATCCAAGATTAGTTAACACAATTATCGTATCTCATTGTTTACAATGCAGCAAAAGCAGGATTGATGCAAGCAATTTTTTTAATGTAGTGTAACCACCTTTCCTAAGACTAGAAGTGAGGACGAGTCGGAAGGCGTGGAGTGGTGCCAGATCGACCGACAGATTGGGATTTGGAAACCATTCCGTCATTCGACGCTCTCTTATGGCCATATCACACGGGAGCATATATACTTAACACAACATTATACACAACATGTTCACTATGCTGAACGAACGAGAAACCGGTCAGCTGTCCGTAGGGTTCCCCCGAATTGATAGCGTGATGTATTCCCTTCTCTAAAGGTATTCCAGGAAAAAATCCTGTTTATTCCTCCTATTGGTCAATTTTGATCAGCAAGCTCAACATACTCAGCTTTTTCTAAACGGTTTCGTAAAAGTTGATCATCCGAAAACTTGCTGTCCTTGAACAAAATCAGGCTGAGTATGTTGGGCATAATGCTGTGTTTAGTAAAATACTGAACGAAAGTCTCTCGTGTGATATGGCCATTATAGCTTATTTTCTCTGAATCAGATGACTATCGCCCCTATTTTAACACTAGACTCGTTGAGTCAGAGCTTGCGCAGAGGCTTCCATAGTTTGAAGAAATGTGCTCGAAGAATATCACTATTTATTTACAGTTATCTACACCAGAGGTGACCAACCTGTGGTCCGTTGGCCGCATGCGGCCCCTGAGGAAGCTAACGATATTTAAAGTTTTGCAATTTCGGTTAGCACATTAATAAATCCGTTCTGACTTTTCCAAGTGAAAATACACTTCAACTATTATGGTAGCAGAAAAATCTCACTGTTGTAATGAAATATTATTAGATCCATTTTTTATTTTTTTTATTAAAGTTATTAATGTATAGTCATAAATTTTTCATGATTCTATTGTTAATTTATGAATGAAAATAATTTAAATTAATGTAATCTGCTCCAAGTCTTCATCCTGCTCTCCCCTGAAAAAATTACAGCATACATGATTCCTACACTCACAAACGTATATACACATACATACGTATATATATATATATATATATTCGGTGCGGCCTGACTGAATAAAATAGATTTCAAATGCTGTCCGTCAACTGTTTTGGGTTGTACAAGCTGATATACACCATATACAATTGTAGAAAATTAATCGGAAAAATTAGAATTAAAAAGAAAAAAAAATGAAGTGGTATTCAATAAAGTTTTCTATAGGAGCTGAGAAATTTCTTTTAATTAGTCAAACAATTTAACTGAGAACCGAGAGTGATCGAAAACATTTGTGATTTTTTTTTCTTTATTTTTTTCTTTTTCTTTATTTTTTTTTTTTATTTCGCATATTTACCTTTTTATCCTGTCCTTTTCTGTTTCTAAATGTAGAAGCATTTATTAATTCTCTATGAATATTTTTCTAGTATAAGAAAAATGAATAATTTTCCTTTTAAATATTTACTTACTTTTACAAAAACGTTCTTTATCCCTCATTTCCGAAATAATTATTTTAAGATAATTGCTGTATTATTATCGAGATAATTAATTAAAAACATTTGTATGTTAAATTACGAAATTTTTATAAATTTGTTTTAAAATATCGCATATCAACTTTCTTCGTAATTAGAAGTCATTTTTATTTTTAAACGTGGAAGAGTTCCCCGATTCTTTATGACAATTTTCTTAAGGATTAAAAAAGGATTTATTTTCTTTTAAATATTTACTTACATTTACAAAAGTTATGCTTTATCCATTTTGTCTTAATTATCAATGCACAAGGAAGTTACAGAAAAAATGAAATATTTAAAAAAGGACTTAATTAGTAATTTATATTCATTTTAATTACATTATTTTCTTTTTTAAAAAGAAAAAAGAATGTGATACAATAGCTTTTGATTGATTCTTTAAAGGGAATAAAATTTTAAGAGAATATATCCAGACGTCGATAGGATTGATTATTTTGTAGATGGGTTTTTCTGATTTTTCGATTTTGTGAAAAGAGATGTACTGGACGAAAGACGTGACATTTTGCACGCAGACATTTTTTCAATAAAAAAATTCCGCCAAAGCAGGCTTATTGTAAACTGTCCAATAGATGTCAAGTGAACAAATTGTTTATTGTATTGAGTAAACGTGTCTTTCCATGTAAATATTTTAACAGTATTATCAAACGATTTGAAGTAAAATAGAAATATACCATGTTGTAAATAATAATAATAATAATAATAATAATAAATAATTAAATTAAAGAAAATTCTGTCTATATACATATATATATTTAAAATTAAAACATTTATATTATTAAATAAATTGTATATAAATTATATGAGAAATTTGAATTTTGTATGATTAAAAATGAAAAATAAATTCTTTAAATAATACTTTCTAAAACCTTTAATAATACTTATTTTTTGTTCGACTTCTAGCATTTTTTAGATTTTGAAAAAATATATATGGTTATACATCGAAAAAAAAATTATTAAATGGTTATCAGCAATTATTAAATGTTTCGCTAATTTTCACATGCGCAGATTAATATTTGCAAAATATAATACTTATAATATTTGAAACTATTACTGAAAGTGAAGTAAAAAAAAAAAAAAAAAAAAAATGCTCTTAAAGTCTTCAAGAATATAATTACTAAATATTGACAACGAAACTGATTGCTGTCTTTTTTAACAGCCCCTCTTTTTTATAATAATCTTCATTAATCGTTTGTCGTACATATCTTCGAAAGAAGAATACTAAGTTTAAATTTTATAAAAAGAGGTATTAAAGATAGTCACTATTGAAAACCTTGTAGTTGTGTAACACATTAGAAAACGCATTAGAAACAGATTAATTGTTATAACACATTAGAAAACTTCACTTCTTTAACCCTTTATGGCCGGCCAGCAAATTTTGCTACTTTAAACAGTGAGTCCCGTTATTTGGCGTTTCTCTGTAAGTTACTGTATTCTGCAAAAGATTTTTACGTATTTATGTTAAAAAATTTTTAATTTAATTCACAGATTTTGCTACAATAATTACTTTTAAGATGGACACAGACACAGACACAGACACACACACACACACACACACATATATATATATATGATGCCACTATTATATATACATATAAATACGGTTAAACATGAATATGGAAGACTTTTTTTTTTCTACAGTCGGTAACAAAAGTGTCCGAACACTAGCAAAAATTCCTATGTAAAAAAAAAGTACACTTCATACGGTTTTGTTAAATAAATCCTTGTCGAATCCTGTTCTTAGTCAGTGTAAGACAATGAACATGATTCGATAAGGATTTATTTAACAAAACCGTATGAAGTGTACTTATTTTTCATAGGAATTTTTGCTAGTGTTCGGACACTTTTTTACCGACTGTATTTCAATAATCTATTGTTTTAAAGAAACACCTAAAAGCGTAATGTGTTATAGGAACAAATAGAAGTGTAAATCACTGTGTATATGGATATCTAAAGATGGTGTTATTTTTACGTAGTCTGTTATTTGCAGACACTCGTTCACGAAATGTTATTAATTTTTGTTTGATATTTAATTATTTAACTTTTTTAGAAATAATAATACTTACAGAAAATTATACAAAACTGAACTTTTAAAATTTGACTACATAGTTTATTTTAATTCTGAAAATATTTTAATTTAATAAAACAAAACCCAATTTAATTTTTCCACAGTACATACTTTAGTGATTCAGTAAAACAATAGGCAATCTTTCTCAGTGCGATATGTTGAGATATATGAGGCTTTTTTTAAAAATAACAACAACTGTAAAAATAACAATCGTTCATATAAAGATTTACTGAAATAGCTAAAATGAATTAATTGTGACAATCATGATTTATAGGCTTTATTTTTTTAAATCCAAATTGCTCAGATATTTTTCAAAAACAAACTTATTTTTTATTTCTTTGCAAGGTAAATGAGCCTTGTGTTATAATGGGAGATATTAAATCATTTTCTCAAAAGTGATAACTAGGTTTTTATGGGAACAATTATTATTTGTTTAAACAATTTCTAATTTTAGTAAAAAAATATATATATATATATGTTACCAATAGCAATAAAGGTCGTGTAATAGTTAAAAAATGAAAATAATTATAAAATAATAATAAAAAACTAAAATTATAGTTAAGAAAAAAAATTATTTTTTCGTAGCAGTTTTATTTTGTTGAGTATTCGTAACAAACTGTTTAGTCATTTAATGCTAGTTTCGTAATGTATTTAAAAATAACTTAAATAAATATTTGAATTCAACGATGAACAACTGTACAAATATAATGGAGAAACCAAGAAAGATAATTTAATAAAACATAGGAATAAGATTTTTTTTATTTTCCTAATTATTGTTATAATTTTTTTTCGGAATATCCCTTAATTTTGCAAGTTTAAATTTAGATTTTTTTTTTTTTTTTTTTAAGTAGGGTCTATTGTAGCCATCACAAAACTTTCTTCAAAATAATTTTCTTATACATATTGAAGTAATATATATATATATATTTAATTACTACTTATTAAAATTATTTTCCATGATTAAATGCTGACGATATTTCTACCAGAGAAGTATAACAAAGTGTAACATTAAATTCTGAAAAAAAAATCCATTTTTTAAATTTAAAAAAGAAAATATATATATATATATATTTTCAGTTTTCTTTCTTTCTTTCTTTCTTTTTTTTTTTTTTTTCGTTATAAGTATAAAATATTGATAACTTCGGCTTATAATAGATTACTACAGGTGTACTATATTTCAACCACTCGTTTAAAAAGTAATGACGAAATCTTTTGAAAAATGCTCATACTGAATTTTAACACCCTCGGAGGATCGGAGAAGGGTGAAAAGCGATGATTCTTTATATCCAGAATTTATGCCCGGATTAACTTTTTAAAAATTACAATAAAGATATTACTTTTTTATTTCACATGGATTCGTTAAGAATAAGTGTTATTGTGCACATTTATTAGAAATTCTGCCCTACACCACCATATTAAAAATTAGGAAAACACGGGATGACATTCCAACCTATTGAGCACGATATAATACAATGTAATCAGAATCAATTTATATCAAGATTCAACTAAACATAAAATATGTTTAAATTCCGTTCATGAGATACAGCGTCAACTAAATTTTGGTAACATATACATAGAATAGTTGCCAACATTTCTAATTTATTCTGTAGCATTATTAGCACCCGTCTTTTTCTCCTCCACACCTTATTTTATATAGAATGTATGCAAATTATAGTAAACTAAAATTAAAATTACTCTCCAAAAACAGTGGTGTGAAAAAATGATGTGTGCTGACAATGTTACGGAATAGATTAGAAAATTTGGTACCTCTCTACATAGACAAAAAAAAAAAAAAAAAAAAAAAAAACCCTAGACGTACATTTCATAAAAATGATCAAATCGTGTTCAAGATATCTGAAAATTTGTAAATCCATCGATAACCGAAGATCAAAAACGTTGACTAGTTCAATACATTTTATTTATATAGAGAGAAGAAAGTAAAAATTAAAGAAATTAAAGTAATATATATATATATATATTGCTCAAAAAACTAAAAACATAGAAACTCGAAAAATGCTTCTCCTCTATATAAATTTTTAAACTAAAATAAATAACACTTTCTGAAAGTAGAAAAAGCCTCGTTTTAACTTCTATTTTTAGCGCTCGAAGGTCTTTTTTGAATAACATTAACATTTTATTCTTTCTAAAATATTCCATGAAAAATATTTTCAACCTCACCGTCAA
Source organism: Salticus scenicus (assembly GCA_963930645.1). Classification (NCBI taxonomy): domain Eukaryota; kingdom Metazoa; phylum Arthropoda; class Arachnida; order Araneae; family Salticidae; genus Salticus; species Salticus scenicus. Next base: position 109,147,922 of record OZ005656.1, on the reverse strand, counting down.
TTTGAACATAGCGCATGCTTTCAAGCATTCAAAATAAATAAGCATAAATAATTGGCTCCATTATTTTTATTAGCCATAAATCAGTTTTTAGGTGTGTATTTTACTTTTTCCTCTTTTAATTTTTAAAGAAATTCTATTTTATTTTAAAATGAAAAATGTGCAGCGAGAGCGCACTGAATAATTTTCAACAATAATTTTTACGAACTTCTGGGGATTTTCAAAATAAGTAGTAATAGTAAATTTTATTATTTATTCAGTTAAATAAAGAAATAAATTAAAAATATTAAAAAATGTAAGAATGTCTTTTACGCTTTTCTAATGGAAAATTCTGTTAAGAGAAGAACTTTAAAAAGAAATACTGTTTCAACAATGTATCCTTTTGTAAAATATTTGGTCTTGGATGCTCTTTTCTGGGTATATGCTTAAACAAAGAAACTAAATAAATGAATAAAGATTAATTTTATTTGAAAAATTTTTTGCAAAGCAAATTCATATTAAGGTTTTGACAATTGTTTTAATGTGAGTTGATTGAACAAAGACACTTTGTTTTAGGAAACTTGAAAAGTTAATGAATGTTTGACAATGCATGCTTACAAAATAAAATTTGTAATAGTTCGTGAAACAAGATCAAGGCTTGTATTCCAGGCAAACACTTAAGCAAGCTTTATAGTGGCCGTTCCGTTCCGCTGTACGAAAATACAGAGCGAGAATATAAGGAGCGATAACTTCATATTCAATTCTATTCTATTCAATTTCGTATTCAATAGATAGTTATCACTCCATATATTCTAGCTCAGTGCTTGCGGACAGCGGAACGGAACGGCCACTATAAAGGCACCTTTACGGCTCGCATCTCAATTTTTAGTGCAATTTTGAAGAGTGTTTCTTTCCTCCTACAATCGGCAGCAAAAGTATCCGAGCACTAACCAATAATTCCGATATCAAAAAAGAACATTTAATACTGTTTTGTTAAATAAATCCTTGTCGATTCATGTTCTCAGACTGACTAAGCACGGGATTAGACAAGGAGTTATTTAACAAAACTGTATTAAGTGTACCCCTTTTTTTACATAGGAACTAATGTTAATGCTTGGATACTTTTGCCGCCGACTGTAAGTGTACTTTTTTATATGGGAATTATTGCTAGCGCTCGAATAATTTTGCTGCCGACTGTATTGTAATATATGTGTACCGAATATTTTCTGATGACAGTCGGCAGCAAAAGTATATGAGCACTAGCAAAAATTCCTATATAAAAAAAGTACACTTAATACAGTTTTGTTAAATAAATCCTTGTCGAATCTTGTTCTTATTCAGTCTGAGAACAGGATTCGACAAGGATTTATTTAACCAAACAGTATTAAGTGTACTATTTTTATACAGGAATTTTTGCTAGTGCTCGGATACTTTTGCTGCCGACTGTAGGGAGAAAGAAGGATCCTTCAATATTGCACTACAGAACCACTCATTTGCTCCAGTTATTATTTTAGCTCAGTGGACTTGACTAGATAGATTCCTCTCTTTCCCTAACTTTGCGATAGAAATTGAGATGCGAGCGGTAAGTGTTTGATTAGAATACAGGCCTTAGTGTTTTTAAAATTAACGTATGTTTTTTTCACAATTTAAATACATATAGAAAATATTTTTCCAAAGTATTTTCGTAAGAGAAAAATAAATACTTATTCTTTAACCACATTTCTTTCGACGATGGGAGCCTCTGTGTAACTGCAAACTCAACGAGTCTGTGTTAAAATAGGAGTAATAAACCTTTTCGTTTAGAGAAAATAATCGATAAGGGGACACTGAATGACTGGATGTTTATCAAATCCCAATTTGTCAGTCAATTTGATACCGCTCCAAGCCTTTGGACTCGTCCTCACTGCTAGTCTTAGAACATGGGGTTACACTTTACATATAAATTAAAAGAATAATCCTAAATATTTATTCTTTGTTTAACACGTTCGCTGCCGGTTTCACGTGACTAAAATTTGAAATGACGTTTTTTTCCTTTAACCCGCCGAATATGTTTGACGTGTTGCACAAGAGCGCTACATCGCCAGATGTTATAGGCTTTGTGTTTACCTTTGCTTGTTTGCGTCATGTGTTACGTCAATACGCTGTATTATGTCAAATGTGTAAAAATTCATCTGCTCGTTACAAGCAAACTCTGGCGTTAATGAGTAATAAGTTAAATTTCCATAGCAAATAGTTTCGTTTGTACTGAGCAGATAAAATATCTCGCTGACGCCGTCACTTCGGTTGCATATTGATGATACAGTCGGCTGCAAAATTATTCGAGCACTAGCAATAATCCCTGTCTAAAAAAAGTACACTTAATACTGCTTTGTTAAATAAATCCTTATCGAGTCGTGTTCTTAGTCAGTCTAACAACATGATTCGACAAGGATTTATTTAACAAAACAGTCTTAAGTGTACTTTTTAAATATAGGAATTATTGGCTAGTGCTCGAAGAATTATGCTGCCGACTGTACGTGTTTTATTAGAGAGAAAGTATTATATTTTGAAATACCCTTCCATGGAGGATCAAATTTTTGATCGCATGTTTCCGGACCACTTCTAGGGGTGAGTCCCCGACCGTTGCCAATCGCCCATTGCGCAGCACTAGTGTGACGTAAAACCCAACCAACCATCTATTTTGAAATATGAATATTTGTGATGTTTGCGTTAGTACTGTTTGGCTGGTTGAATAGAGTTGGAATTTAAGAGGTACTTTTGAATTTAAGAGGTTGGTTTGTTGATTGTGTTTTACGTCACACTAGTGCTGCGCAATGGACAATTGGCGATGGTCTGGGTCTCACCCCTAGAGTGGTCCAGGGACATGCCATCACAATTTTGATCCTCCACGGAAGGGATGACTCTCTCGCTTCGTAGACACCCAGAGGTATAATTAATATGGGAACATGGAAAACATTGCGGGCACGACAGATTTTATGAGCACCAACCACCATTAGTATACACAATGGTTTTTGGCAGGCTCGAGTACCGAACCCGCAATCTTCCAATTCCGAGCCCGGCGCTCTACCGTCTGGTCAACCACGGTCCTGAATTTTAGAGGCATATTTTTGAATATCATGCCAATACTGGTTGCTACAGTACAAAATTTTGTATACTTTCTAATTTCATGCATTTTGAGATAGGGGTGTAGTGAACAGATCAGAGTACCATTATAATAAAGAATCGTTAAAATTTTCTATAATTATTCAGTTGCGGATTTATTTTTTCATTTCTAATGAATGAGGACTATAAATAAAATATTAATGATAAATAATTTACTTTATACAACTTTTGAAAACTTTTAAATTTAAAATTCCTAAGTAAAAAAGTATACTTCATACGGTTTTGTTAAATAAATCCTTGTCGAATCCTGTTCTTAGTCAGTGTAAAAACATGATTCGATAAGGATTTATTTAACAAAACCTTATGAAGTGTACTTTTTTTACATAGGAATTTTTGCTATCGTTCGGACACTTTTGTTACCGACTGTACTTATAGCTGTTAAATTATTGGAAATAAAAAAACTATCATCTAAACACTTATCATCAATTACTAAAGCAACACACTTTTCAGGGACATTTGGTGTGATTGTATAATCTAAGTTTTATTTTTTTATTTGTGATTAGTTATAAATTCATAATTATTTCGTTTTTTTTTTCTTTTACTTCTATTTTATGAAAATTTTCCTTTTGTCCTATGTATTATTATTATTATTCGGATTTTTTTTTTTTTTTTCAAGACGCGATTTCTTTTTAGGTTAGATCGCCGAAAAGCTCGCTTTCGTATGCCGCCGGTGTAAGGTTGCTATTCGGAACACGATGCGAAATGGCGCCGTCTTGGCGATTTTCAAAATTTCGCCAAGCGGCAGCCTAAAGTAAACTTTCACCTGTAAAGCAATACGTCACATCCCGCGCTGGCGCGGGATCGGCAGCGAACGTGTTAATGCTGTGTAATTTTATTTTTCCGAATGAGTGAAAATAATGCCTGGACCGGGAGTCGAACCAGGCATTATTTTCACTCAGTCGAAAAATAAAATTTCAATAAAATATGATTTTCTTCCACAGTTGATTGTGTGATTTTAATAAAAATAGTAAAATGTTTTGTCTGATTTTTCGTAAGTATAAAAGGAAACCTTCTCACCTATACGTTTTTATTTATTTATTTACATATTTTAATAATTTTTAACACATCATTAGTGACAGGAACGTCTGCCCTCGTTTCACGTTTCGATTTTTTAATTGACTGCTTCTGGGATAAATATAGTTTGCAATAGAAAAGAATTCAATCCCCAAACTGCTTAAAAGTTTTCGTGATCCAATGTGTTCTTCTTGCTGTAATAGCACGTATTTAATTTTAGTTTTGCAGGTTACCGTAATTTGTGAAACAGAACACCTGAAAATTTAACGAAAAACATTAAAATTAATGTTTTTTCCCTTACCTTTCTGCCGTTACTGATTGTTTGCACCTTACTCTTATGGCCATATCACACGAGAGACTTTCGTTCAGCATTTTACTAAACACAGCATTATAACCAACATACTCAGCCTGATTTTGTTCAAGGACAGCAAGTTTTCGGATGATCAACTTTTACGAAACCGTTTAGAAAAAGCTGAGTATGTTGAGCTTGCTGATCAAAATTGACCAATAGGAGGAATAAACAGGATTTTTTCCTGGAATACCTTCAGAGAAGGGAATACATCACGCTATCAATTCGGGGGAACCCTACGGACAGCTGACCGGTTTCTCGTTCGTTCAGCACAGTAAACATGTTGCGTATAATGTTGTGTTGAGTATATATGCTCCCGTGTGATATGGCCATTACTCTCTGTATAGCACCGGTGGTTCTATAGGTGAAAATCACACGCTAGTTACGACTTATTATTATAAAATTTAAGCTCTTAAAAGAAGAAGAAAAAAAAGTGATAGGCTTCATTCGAAGTTTTTTAAGTTTCATCCACGTAATTATAAGAGTTCGATTTTAGTTTTCTAAATTTTTTTCAATGCATACATTCATAAAAATTGTGAATAATAATAAGATATAGATTTATATATCAACTAGATATTCATGTAGCAACAAACTATAATTTTTTAACTATATTAATGTACATATACCATTATGTAAAACACTTGATCAAGTTTGTTTATCGCAATGTACATAAATACATATATGTAATATATTTGAGCGTCATGAATATTTATGTTACGTTTATATCTTCTTATATGTATTCTGTATCTGTATTCTTATATCTCCCTATCTGTTTAATTGTCTGCATTGCCTTATATATATGTGTGTGTCTGTGCTTGCCTAAAAAATCATATATGGATAATTTTCCTAAATTCTTCAGAATTTTTTTTTATTATCATTGAGTTTTAGTGTAGTTTTAATAGTTGAGAAAATACTTGATGTAGGGTGATAAAATTGTAATGTATACGATTTTATAGCATGCTTTCAAACTTTTTCACTGTAATACAGTACTTCAATAGAGTTTATAAAAATTATTGAAAAACGTAAGGATTCATTTATATTCTTATACAAGCACTTTTAGAGGAAAAAGGACGTTGAAATTAATTATTATTATTATTATTATTATTATTATTACATTTTATCGCGTCTGAAATCATGTACTGAGATGAAATCCGTCATTTTCAGTCCATTGAACATATTTTAAAGAATAAAAATTATTTTAGAGATTGAAGGGCCCATTTCATGAGAAAAATAAAACAAAATAATGTTTAATTTTAAAATGCTTCATGTAAATTCTAAATTGTTTTAAATCGCCAGTTTTTTTTTCTATGCTTTTTTTGTATGTAACTTAACACACCGGGGTATTTAATTTTTTTATATATATTTTTTGCATAATCACTTACAAACGGTAAAGAAAAAATGTAAAATTTGAATTCTTTATAAACTTTTGTCTTTTGATTGAATATGAGAGTGCATAATGAAGGTTATAATTTCTTGGTTTCCAATAAATACCCAGTTTTGTGACCAATACGCTGGTTAACATTCATACAATTTTTTAAATAGATTGGATGAAAACAAATTCGGATATAACATTAAATTTAGCTGGTTATTCCCGAAGTTTGGAACACATGAAAAATAAATTGAAAGTTTAACATTTTGCAAAAGCTTTTAAATCATATTTGAAAAACTGTAGAATGATATTTTTTAAAAGTATTATACAGCATCATCCATTCTATAATAACTATCTGGATATTTTAAGTTGCATCGATTTTGACAACTTTCATACCCTGAAACGCTTAAGAAAAATAATTTATTTTCTGCCATTATTTTAAATTTAATCGTTACAGGATATTATTATAAAAAAGAAACTTCTTTTAATAAATGAGAAGACAATTTTTTTTTCAACAATTCTTATGATTTTTTTCTTTTTATTGTCTTAACAATTTTAAGCAAAAATATTTCGGAAAATATACATGTATTTTGAAAACAAATTATTTTATAACACGAAAAAAAAAAATATATATATATATAGTGCAATACAGGTTGATTCGAAATAAGTGTGACCAATTTCAAAGCGTCAGAAATTTTTATTGAATTAAGTTACTTACATGAAATTTTCAGTGTAGTTTCCTTTAGCATAGTACATTTTACGTAAGTCTTTAGACCAAGCCAAAAGAGCTTTTTCGACCATTTTTAGGGGCATTTTTCCAACGTCCTCTTCGATTGCTTTTTGAAGCTCTTGAAGTGTTCTTACCTTACGTCTACTTAATTGTCTTTTTTAAGTATCCCCATAAAAAATAATCGCAAAGAGCACAGTTAGGTAATAATGGTAATCATTTCTCAGAAGGAAAAAAAATATATATATATTTATTTTTATTTTTTAGCCCTTTTATAGTTGATTTTGCAGTATGACTTGGTACAGAATCTTGGTAAAAAACAAAGTTTCCTTGGGGTTAAAGATGTTTACTTTCTTTGATCATGTGCTTCAAAACTTTATTCTGATAGCATTTAGCATCAATTTTAGCCTTTGGTTCTACAAAAAAAATGGTTTTGTTAATCCTTGGGAGGACATTCCCATCCATACCATACAACCTGACGGCTAACTTGCTTTTTGCAAAACAGTTGCATCTTTGCGACGCTTTTCGGCTGAAATATATTGTATCTTCGTTTTGTCAGTTGTGTATGACAGATAAAACAGTGCTTCATCTGATGCTATCCATTTTTTGTATCTACCTTTGCGTAACATTAAATACAGAGGCCAAGGACACTTTCTTAGTTTTTTTACGGTCTTTGCAGACATTTGATGACAGACTGGTTTATTCATTTTTTTATAGTCAATTTTCTTTATCTGACGACAAATTGTCGATTGCGATACCCGTAGTTTCTTTGCTAAAGTTCTCTGAGGCAGTGAATTTTCTACAGCGATAAGTCTTTTCTGTTTCTTTTTTTCTTTTTCACCAAGCACTTGCTTCCTTCGACATTTTTTCCATGGAGCTTTTTATTACCAGCCAAATTTTATTTCTTTTCAAAGTTTAGATAGTAATTCATTAGAAAAATATATTTTTTGATTTTTAAATGCTTTATTTATAACAGAGTTTGAGCAAACATCCTTCAAAAGCTTTAAAATTTCGTTTCGGGTTTGAAGATCTAATTTCGAAGCCATAATTTACTCCCACTAATAAAAATAGCTAGACTGGTAATTTAAACGTCTCACTTTAAAAATAAAACCGGCGGTAAAGCGATTAAAGTTTACCATAAATAGTTACATGCTATTAAAATTGGTCACACTTATTTCGAATCAACCTGTATATTGTAATTCACTAACATGGCAGAAGTTAAAAATAACATTGAAATCTGCTTTTATATAAACAGCATGTGTCTCAAAAATAATTGTTCGACTAATTTTTTCATTAATTTATGAAACATGAACTGTGAAACAAATAATAATTGTTTAATAGAAGGGAAAAAATGCTGATTAAATAATCCCTTTCACTCATCATAAAAAGAAAATTTTACTTTTTGAAGAGATTAATGATGCCAATATCTCCCAAATATCTTAGTAAAATATTCATAATGCAAATGACTACTACCATTTTAATTATAATGTTTCTCTTTCAAATTCATGAGCCACCACTGTTTAATTAATCTTAGATAGCTGTTTACATAAATTCTTTAGATGATTTGGGAAAAAACATTCTTTCTCATCTTTTTTTAAATACGCTAAGAAAAAATACCCATCTATTTTTTAGCTAACATTTTTCAATTCATTTTATCACAGTGAAAGATTTAATATATTCTCTTTATTTGTCATAAAAGAAAGATTAACATATTGTTTGTTTTTATTTGTGTTATACATTTAACGTTCAGAATGTAAGGGAGACCGGGATTAGGAGGTGGTATAAGGGGAAAGTTCGCACTCAGTTTCTCTTTCCTGCCTCAATAGAGGAAGAGCGCTGTTATTTTACTAGTAGAGAGAGTGTGTATATGTGCACTATCCACCGTAAATTGAATCTGTTGGAAGAGTCATGAAAAAAAAAAAAAAAAATCTGTGTTTCATCATTTTTCAGACTGGCAAGTAAACATTCTCCTCGTTCATTTTTTTTTTTCGGTCTGGAGAATTTGTAGATGAAATTGAGGCACAGCGTTTGTCAGTTTTCGAAAGAGTAGTTAATTGTTGTGGCATACATATATCATAAAATGTTTCTTCTGTTGTTTGATATTGTGTGACATGAATATTATGCTGGGATTCCCTGAATGGCTAGTTGGCATAGTTAGGTATGGGGTCAGTTGGCATAGCTATAAAATAGCTACGGCATAGGTCTTACTTAATAATTGTTCAAAAGCTGAAGAACCTCTCCAAGTTCAAAAGTTTTCACCCTCAACCCACTGCCAAGATGATGGTGAAAGTTTTCATTCGACAGTCCGTACGAACTCCGGAGAATCTAGAAAAGATGCCAAAAAATAATTTAAAACATGACCAAAAACGAATTCTACTTAAAACACAAAGCTTCCTGATCACCCTCGATAGTAGCTCTGTCACTAGAGCGCCGATCTTGTATTTCGGAGATTGCGGTTTCGATGCTTTCGGTCAATGACGGTTGTGTACACTAATGGTAACTGGTACACGTAAAATCCGTCATGGTCGCATTGTCCTCCATGTTCCTATCCAAATTATACCTCTGGGGGTCACTAATGCGGGAGGGTTATCCCCTCCGCGGAGGATCAAAATTAAGAGGGCATATCTCCGAACCATTCTTAGAGGTGCTTTCTAGATCGTCGCAAATAACACATTACGCAGTACTAGTGCGATGTTAAACCCAGCAACCAACCAATCCGATCACCTTCAATGTAAAATAAATGATTTTGTTTCGGTCAAATACTAATGCCGTCTGTGCCTTAGGAAAATTAACTCAATCGATGATAATGAGTTTCGCATGTCCACCATACTCAAAAAGGGTAAAAAAAAATGGAGATGAACAGACGAGAATTAGTCGATTTTTTACTACCAAAATCAAATTGTATAAAAATTGAATTCTTTTTTCAAACAAGCATGAAACTCTTACATTCGTGGGTGATTTTAATTGTTGAGCGAATTGTATTTGAATAATTATAGGTAGAATAATTATAGGTAGGTTATTCACTGCAAGTGAAATTTGTACAAATGTTTTCTTTGCATCACACTATCTCTTTGCCCAAATTTTCACTTAGTTGGATACTATGATACAAAGTAACATTTACATAAATTTTACTTGCAGTTTTGGATAGCGTGACGCAAAAGACAAATCAATTTATTGAAATAAATAATTTCAATTTATAATGCAAACTCAGTGAAAGTGTGATTATTTGACAGTATATTTGAAAATTAAAAGCACTGTTTCAATCTGTAAATATACTTTATTAGACAAAGCAAAGGTAATTTTAATGGAATCTAAAGACAAATCGTTTAAAATGACACCGAGGTGTCACTGGAATTTTTATATCATTCCTTTTGAAACTGTTATTTTGAAATTGAAGTGCAAATGAAAATCATCAGTGAGTATATTTTATATATTTGTCTTATCTTGAAGTTAAAAATATTATGTTTGCATTGTAAATATAAAGAAAAGAAAAAAGCAAATGATCAAATAAGAAAATCTATGTATATTTTAACTAATAGTAAAGCGTCACTTAAAATTTGATATCATTATTTTTAAGACCCATACTTCAAATTCTTATAGCGATGAAGTAGCTGCGTCACAAACTTTTAACCCGTTAAGGGTTTTTGTACTGATATCATTACTTTTTAGAGGTTATTGATCAAAAAATTAAAACAAGTCCTTCCGGCTCATAGGAAGGTTAGTTTGATTTATCTTTTCTTATGAAGTCACCACCATTTTTTTCAAAATGGCAGCTACATTTTATTAATCAATTTCTTGGATTTATTGAGGGCTATGTATATATGGAGTTTTAAGCAAATCGGTTCAAAAGTTATTGTGATAATTTTCAAGTGGTCACCATTTAGAAACAAAAGGACAGAGTGACTGAAATGCCCAGTGAACTTATCAAAGATACTTGAATGATATGTCAACTGTGCAAATATGATTCGAACTGATTCAGTATTAGAAAAGTTATTGTAATAAAAAAAAATTTAAGTGGCCGCCACTTGGAAACAAAATGGTGGAGCAAGTTGCCTAGCAAACTTATCCAAGATATTTGAATTGTAAGTTCACTTCCCAACTTTGATTTGAACCAATTTAGTATTCTAAAAGTTATTGTGGTGGCACATTTTCATATACCAGCCTGATATCAAGTGGCTGCAACTTGGAAACAATGTTGGAACAAAATTCATCCAAGATATTTGTGTGATAAGTTCAATGTCCAACTTGAACTGATTCAGTATTTCAAAAGTTATTCTGATGATAAATTTACAAGTGGTATCCTGATTTGAAATGGCCATACTTAAAATATTGGTCATTTTGTTAAAAATGACAGATAAAATTCATTACTAAATACTTGATTGAGACTTTTATGTGGTCAATGTAAACATCAAAATTCAAGCAAATTATAGTCTTAACTAAGCTTTTTCAATGTAGATTTGAAATTTTCATGTAGCTGCCACTTGAAAACAAACAGCAGAGCAACTTAGTTAACGAACTCATCAAAGATATTTGTAAGATAAGTTAGCTGTATAACTTTGGTTCAATTCAATTTTGAGTATTATGTCGAGAGTTATCGTAATCACAAAATTTCCATTATATATACAAAAAAATCCAATTTATACATCTTTTAAATTTATACGTGCTTTTAGTGAAGTCCTGATTCATTCCTATTCATAAAAATATCTTTGTTTATAAGTTACACAATATTAGTTATGTCTTTTCACTTTTCTAATTACAAAATTTCTTGACCGCTCATTCTTATAACCATTCTAAATATAAATTTTTATGAGTATGTGAACTTTGATATCAATATCATGACTTCGGAGCTATTCACAAACTATTAACTAATTAAAAACAAATTGTTTAATGCTAATTTAAGTGATAATGATGTGGGATGTGAAGAAGTTATTCTTAAGAGAGGACAATACCTAATCTTGGCAACAGCTATGGCCTATGTTATGGGAAGATTTATTTTCATAATTACTCAGTACCAAATGTATTTTTTAAATTCCGTTTCCACTTTCAGAAAATTCACAACCATTAAATTGGTACTCATTTTCGAAGATATTGGTTTTTAAAAAAATGTATATATTTTTTTAGTTCAAAAATGCGAATTTTCACACAAATTGCTTTTTTTAACCACAAAATTAAATACTAAAAATTTAAAAAATCAATTTTTGGAAAATGGGTACTAATTTAACGATTTTGAATTTTCTGAATATGAAAATGGTTTTTAAAAAATGTGCTTGCTAACGATAATCTGTTTTAAAATTTATTTTCAATTTCATTTTGAGCACTGAAAGAGTGCTTGACAGAAGTGCAGTAACTGGAATAAACTAAATTTAATAAATAATATCAGGGTTGGCAGGTTTTTGACGGTTTAAACCACAGTTTAAACTGCCACGTCAAAAACCTTAAATTTGACACTTTTTGGTATATTTTAACAATGAAGTAGTCATATTTAGAGAAATAAAAAACTAATAAAAAAGTGCTTAGTTTATATGCCTCCCATGGTTAAAAATAATTCTTAGAAGTGTATTATCTGTTTCTTATGAGTGCTAATGATTTCTATTTAAGTATAAAAAACAGATATTTATTATCTTTACAAAACACAAAAATTCAAATATAGGAATTTGTATATTCTAAGGTGAACCACTTATTGCCTTTTAAGTTATAAAAATTTTATAAAGTCTTATTAATAAAAAAAAAAAAGTTCTATTAAATTATATACTGATTGATAATTAAAAGATACCGTAAGTATTTTACCTCAATGAATGAAATTACTGTGCTATTAAATAATGCATTATGTTCTTTCATTTTGGGTTATAGTCAATAGCATGTTTTAATGTTGTACGATTAAAACTTAGAGGTATTGCATGACTTGTTGAACTAAATTTTAATATGAATTACATAATGCAATTCTATTTTTAATTAAAGAGATGATGGACAGTATATATCTCTTTTAAATTACTGCCATAAAGGTATGAAAATTTGCATTTATATGCATTGAAATTTAATATTATATTAAAATTTCAAGTGGAGTCACTCCAGTTTTTTTTTCTTTTAATATTGCTAAAAATTTCATTGAAATTTCAGCATTTAACATAATTTTAAAAATAATTATAAGATAGAAAAAAAACTTTTTCATGTGTAGTGATGTGGGTTGGAAAATTTTCTTTTTTGGAAAATTTTCTACCATGTTTTTCTGGAAAATTTTCCAACCAAAAAAACAATTTTTTTAGTAAATCTTTTGCATGAGATATTTAAATTTTCTTTTATTAGTCATAGTAATGCTATATACAGTGTGAAAAACAAAAGTTTCTGATTAAAGTCATCATTTTGAAAGTTACCAGATATATGTTTTGAGCAACTTGAATGAGAAATAGGTTATTTATTATAATACAAGAGATCTATGGTTGCTAATCAGAATTTTAAATGCCTATTCAATAGGTTTGTAAGAACATAATTATAAAGCATTTGGCAACATAACAAAAAAAGAATATATTGATAAATTAATGCACTACTATACTGCTGAGCATGTGTATCTATTTTTCAAAATATTCATTTGGTAAATGATGATACGACGATGTTTTTCAAACTCAGGTAGCAATTCTCTTAAGTCACCTTATTTATGGTCTCTGATTCTGAGAGTGACTCAGAAAGTTACGACATTGTCATAATCTTCGTTAAAAATTCAATAATAATATAATAATAATAAAAAAAAATTGCTTTAATTACAAAATTGGCATTGTTGAAAATTTTAGAGAAAAATCTTATATAAAAACATATTTTTTAAAATAACTTTTTAAAACTTAATTTCTAATGTGGAAAAAAAAAAAATGTTTTTTTATGCAAGCAACAGGAAATACAATTAATTGCCTAAATATAAACAGCAATATTTTGATTAAAATTTAAGCAAATCAAATAGATAAAATGAATCACATCATATCTTGTAATTGGAGGTTTAGTTGAAATAACTCAATATTTCTTTATTTGCTTAAAATATCCAAAATTGAATTGTACTTGAAAATCTCATAAAGGTGTTACATTTAAAGTTAAATAATAACAACAATAATAATAATAATAAAATCTCAAACTTTCAGATTAATTTTTTTGAATAGAGGATTACATCCATTATCCAATACCACCAACTATTAAAAAATATGATTTTGTGTTCGCAAACTGTGCTTAAAAATAGAAGAAATCGAAAAAAGTAAAAATCAAAAGAATTTTGATGAAATGAACCCTTTCATGGTCTGAGCCATACCTTATTAATTACCTTGTACAGTCGGCAGCAAAATTATTGATGCGATAGCAATAATTTCTATTTAAAAGATGTACACCTAATACAATTTTGTTAAGTAAATATTTATCGAGTCATGATCTTAGTCTTATACTGTTTATAAAAAAATTAAGTTCATGATAAAAATTAGCGATCAAACTAAAGAAAAAGAAAAATATGAATGTGTGTTTCAATAATTTTGCTGCTACTAGCAGCCAAACCTCACATTATTCTAAAAAGAAATTCGTTATGATAATTACCTCTTTTTTTTTTTTTTTTTTTTTTAATTCTGTTTAGTTTTAGAATATTCACAATTAGTGCTGCACCGAGTAGCACTTTGGCTGAGTACCGAGTACTCGGCCTTTTACTACTCGACTGAATACCGAAGAAAGAATAATTGATGTATATATGAAGAATTTTTCACATGTTGAAATTGAAAATAGGCCTTTTGAACACAAAATTAAGTTAAATGGCAAACAGCATGTTTTCATGAAATGTTCCAGAACTTTTGTAGTGTATAGTACACACAATTAGGTTCATTGTTATATTTGATACGTCCAGCTTAGTGGATTATTAAAACCATAATAATTGATAATTTCATTCTTTATTATATAGTCTTTCTCAGATGTGAATCATTCTTAGATAATTCTTAGAGAATATAAGTTCCTATATACTCAGGCATATTTAAGACGTATGAAATGAGAATATTAAAATAAATATTTTATCATTTCAAACATGATAGACTTCTTTAATCTTCAAATTCTAGAAGAGTAAAAAAAATAGGTGTTTTGGGCCATAATTTGCAAAACAACAAATTTGATTATTAAAATATATTTTTAATAATATTTCAGGGTATTTATATTTTTCATAATTATTTTTTAAATTAAAAATCAATCTTTTCTTACAGTTTTAAAAGCGTCTTACTTTTATTTGCACAAATATGTAACTAATGTTTTATCTACTATTTTAGTATTTATTATATAAGGGTTCTTTCTTCTAAAATATTTTATTTTTGTCTATTTTATAAATACAATTTTATGCATTTATACTTAAAATAATAATAATAATAAATAATTCAAAAAATAAAAACTTACTTAAAACAGAACAAACAGTAGAAAAAAGTTTTTAATTATCTGCTGGCAAACTGATTTTTGAAATAAGTCAAATACCATGTAACTAACAATGTAAGATTTTTTTTAAGATGATAAAAACTAGCATTTTGTAAATCATAAATAAAATGTTTATTATGACAAAATAGATTTTTTAAAATCTGATCAAAAGTTAGGAATAAAAAATGATGCCTGAAGGTGATTTCATGCTATTTTAGGAAGCTTACGGTTTCCATTTTCATATAACCAGTGTCCGATTTTATATAATACAAGTCAATGTTTATATAGGTATACAAAGGTGAATAAATAATGTTAAACTATCACTTATTCGGATACAGCCTATCGCTGTTTATCTGGTATTTTAAGAACAAACAAAATGTGAAAAGCAGAAAGGGGGGGGGGGGAATTAAATAGAGTAAAGGCACTTTTACGATATATATATATATATATATATATATATATATATACAGTGAAACCCCAATCTATCGTTCACGCATCCATCGTTTTCCGCATTGATTGTTTTATTAATTCCTTTTCTTAAGAATGAAAGTTTATGAGAAATAACATGGAATTTTGAGAAATCATAAGGGTGGTGAAGGAATACACGAGCGCAGCGCTCATATATATGCATTCGTTTGCACGCATTGTGCACGGGTCCACGCTGCCGAAGGCAGTGGGGACCCGATGTGACATTTTTCTTGATTAGATTTTTTTTTCTCTTTTTTTATCACATGATAAAAATTAATGCAATTTTGAGAATTCATTAATTATAGTGATTCATTTAAAAATAGTGACCAGCGAAGCGGGCGTAGCCTGCTAGTGTATAATAAAATATTTTTAAAAAGCAACATACATGAAGATGTACATTCAATTTGGCAGATATGTGATCAATTTACTGCTTTTGTAAGAGTGACAAATAATTAATACTGATAATAATAAAACAAAAATTCAATATTTGGTAAATTTTATCATGCAGATTTTCACAAAATTTTAAATGCAATATGCAATTTTACAAGAGAGAATTTTTTTTACTTATTTATTTAATAATCTATGAATATTTACAAATATTACACATTCTACTTATAAAACTAAATGTGATGTTATAAAGTATTTTTGGAAAGCTAATAAATTAAGAGGCACACTAAATTTGGCAGATATTTGATCAGTTCAATCTTTCAATGCTTAATATAACAGTGACAAATAATCAATACAGATATTTACAAAACAAAAATAATATTTAATATCTGGAAATTTTTCTCATACAATTTTTCACAAGATTTTCTATGCAATTGCAAAAGTGAGAATAATTTGCTTTTGAAATAGAAAACAGAAAGAGATATCATAACTGAAGAGAGATTTCACTGCTTTTTTGTAACAATTGGCTGCTTTTTTCTAACAATTGTATATAATAAATACATATTTTATTCAAAATACTAAATAACAATTTAATCAATGTAATCTTTTGAAAATCAGTGTATATGATGATGCATGTATTGAACTTTGACAGATTCTCTTTGACAGATCAGTTTATTACTTTTATAACTGTGAGGAGTAATAATAAATAAATATTTACAAGCAAAAACTAGAAATGTAGAAACCTTTCTCCCACAATTTTTCACATAGATTTCAATGTAAATTTCATATGAAGGATTTTTCTCTTAATATTATAAATCAACATAAAAAGTTGCACATTATCTTGAATTGATATTTGATGAAGTCATTTTTAATAATAAAAAATAAATAAAAAAAAATAAATAAAAAATTAATGCAGTACACTCCCAGAATGAATATCTGTAAATGAATATATTTTATTTTTTTAAGGCAAATTAAGAGTAGGTAATAAATGCAGTAAAAATATAAAGTTTATATCTGCAAATTAAAATTTACCCCACAAATCCAAATTATAAAATGAAGTATAAAAATATTTAATGCAATATATAGACTTTTATTATAAATTTACAGTTTTATTATAATTGAGAAATATAGATATAACTGACTTTTTTTATGCTTAGAATTTTTTCTTGATTTTTATAGTCATTATTTTTTTTTTGTTCAAACAAAAATATTGTTGCTTAAAAAAAAAAAATTACTTAGGGTAAGGTGGGGTAGTGGGACCCCTTATCGGCATAATTTGACTTTAGCTGAACATAGCACCGGATGTAATAGGCCTATCAACTTTTTTTCTTTTTTGGTAGTTCATTCATAGACCTATTATAAGAGTGGACAGAGCATTCTATTATTAAAGGAATATAAGAAAAGGTGCAAAGATGAAACCACGTTACTGTTGAAAAAGGTTACCTTTTTTGGCATTTATCGCGTTATTGGCAATTTTTTGTTCTGAACATAAACATTATTATTATTATTAAAAGATACAGCAAGAAAAACTTGCGTAAAATGAAACAGCTGCTGAAATTTATTTTTACCTTGTTATTAACACTCTCCAAAAAGTTCAAAAGTGTTTATAACTTCGTTTTGTCTATACTCGCTTTAACTCTCATAAACAGTGTCCGAAATTAGCAGTCATTAGTTGTCAAATATGACTAAATTATTGCATTTGACGACTATAAAATTATTTCCAGTCGTCAAATTTAACGCCTAGCTTTTTTTTAAAAGACTTATTTTTGTTTAACTTTGAAAGGTCCAAGTCCATATCATATTTTCCCCCCTACCGCACAGGGACTATGTCGTTTAGACACCTGGGCATTTCCAGCATATTTCACCCCCGACCCCCTTACAGAGATAAAAAAGAAAAAGTTTCCTTTAATCCCTTTTAATCTTATCTTTTTTTAAAACTGCAATTTGCAACGCTCTCGCCACACATGCATACAAATAACCTATGGAACCAACACATTTATCTGTGTGAACATACTGATGTAATGTGTAAGAAAAATACTAGTGCTGCACCAAGTAGCACTTTGGCCGAGTAGCTGAATACCGAGTACTCAGCCTTTTACTACTCGGCCGAGTACCGAGTAGTTGTAAGAAATAATAATTGATGCATATATGAAGATATTTGCACATCTTAAAATTAAAGAAAAGGCTTTTGAACATAAAATTTAGTTAAATGGTAAACAGCATGCTTTCATGCAGAACTTTTGTAGTGTACATACATAATTACGTTCATTGCTATATTTTGATACTTTCAGCATAGTGGATTACTAAAACCATAACTGATAACTTTACTCTTAACATCTTTTTTAGATGCGAAATTATCATACTCAGATAATTCTTAGAGAATATAAAAGTTACTAGTCACTAAGGCTTAATTTAAGATACATGAAATTCACATATGAAAGGGTAACATTAAAATATTTTATAATTTCAAACATGATAGGCTTCATTAATCTTCAGATCGTAGAAATGTAAAATGACAGGTGGTTTTGGGAACAACAGATTTGTTAATGAAAATAAGTTTTAAATAACGTTTTAGTGTATTTACCCTTTTTTATATATAACGTAAAATGCCATAAAAGCCTTTATTTGGTTAAATGCCCCCTTCCTACTCTTTATTATTATTATTATTTTTTTGTTCTTAAAATACTAAATAAACGCAACTTTTGCTCAACGGTAGACTGTATCCGAATAGGTGATAGTTTTTTATGTTATTTTATAGTATAAAATTCAAAATCAATCTTTTCTTACCAATTTGAAAGTGTGTTAGTTTTATTTGCACAAATGTATAACGAAAATTTTGTGTTAATATTACAAAGAGGTTCTTTTTTTCCTAAAATATTTTATTTTTGTCTGATTTATAGATACAATTTCATGTACTAAGCATTTATAAAATAATGCATATTGATATTACATGATAGTTATAATTAAAAGCTCAGATCATGAATCATCTCTATACTAAGTTTGGTAACAGCCCATTTTAACTGCAGAAAGCTGTTATAGCAAAAATTTTAATTATAATGACTCTGTATTTATATTTTCATATTTTTTTAGTTCAGTTGTAAAATAAATATCTCTCATTAACACATTTCTATCAATAATGCATAAAAATAGTGAAATTTCCACAACTACTCAGTATTGGCCGAATACATAGCCTAAATTTGGCCAAGTAAGCCGAGTGCCGAGTATATACCAAGTACTCGGTACAGCTCTAAAAAATACATATAATATATTAAACTGTGTTCCAGAAATTTTGACGTGTAGTTCAGAAAATATTGTTTTACTCATAATCACTCTATTAGTCATGTTAAAAGCGAATTTCAGAAATTGCAACTAGAAATTTCAATTTGACGCCTAAAATATTTACAGCAGGCATCATATGACGCCTTCCCTTTCCTTCCCAATTTCTATCACTGCTCATAAATAATCATGGACATTTTTGAAATGATATAAAGTATAATATATTCAAACTAATTCAATTTAGAGAATTAAGTATAGCAATTATAAACATTTTATAAAAATAATTACTTAAAAAGAACGAAATAATAAAATATTAAAAAGAATCTTACCTGTGAAAATCCTTGTTTTACATAATTTCTAGGGCTTTTGATATGTAATTACAATTTCTTGGTATAAAATTCTTTTTACATTCAAAACAATATAACTTTTAAAGAGAAATAAAAATTTTAAAAATAATTTTCAAAGAAAACGGAAAAATATCGCCTGCTTAATAAAAAGCAGAGTTTAGAGCATGGCGAGTAAATTTCAATATTGGCCAGTTTGGCGTCCTGTAGATCAAAAGTCACATGACCTTTTTTATGAGTTATCTTTGCCACTAAAAAAAGGCTGCCATTGTCCCGTCCACTCTTATAATAGGTCTATGGGTTCATTCTCTCATATGTTGTTACTGTACCCATGGCAACCTTGAAACAAATTGGCAAATGATGAATTAAAAAAGAAATGTGGAACAGCTTTACTATTAGGCACATACTGCTGTTGCCGATGTACAGCTCACTGGATGAATCGATACTCTGAATCATTACAAAACTTAAAAAATACATTTTAAGAAAATAAATTATTTTTTCACTCAGGTGCTTGTTTCGAAATTCACTGAAATTAATTAAGCATATTTTTAAGATTAATAAAACAAACATATAAAACAGTAATAGAAATTTGAGTTACTTCACCACAAAAAAAATTTCGAACGGCTTTCAATCTTTAGCACATAAAATTCACTGTTGATCCCAGTGGCAGAACGTTTTGTAGCTGTCTGCAACAGGCTTTTAAAATTTCATAATCTGTCTGCAAAATTTTTGTGTAATTAGGGGAGAAAATGGCTTACACTCAAAAAGCCTGAAAGCTGATTGGAGGGGGGGGGGGGCTTAACATCAGTAGGGATCTCGTGCAACAATACACGAATACAATTTTACTGCAGAACAATATAGTATAAACAATTGTGTGTATTCATTCAATTCATCTCATTCAATTATATATTTTATAGCAATGTTTGACACAACACAATATAAATAATTATAAATAATAAAAGTATTAGTTGTAGTTTTGATACAGAATTTTTTTTTTAAGTGAATTGTTATTCGAAAGTTGCGGACAAATTTTTTTATCAGTGCGGACAAAAACTGTCCACAAGCCGTTTTTCTGTGTCCGCGACTATGTCGCCGTGTTTCTGCCACTGGGCTGTTGATAATGACAAGCACATAATATTCAGTGGAAATAATGATGTTAAATATATAACTTGAATATTTTCTACAATTTTTTAAAATTACAGGCTTGCATGAAATTTTGTGCTGCAGTGGTCAGTATCCCGATATTAAAACCAAAAAAACATCACTGGATACCCCTAATTTGTAGCGCATGAATCAGAAAAATGTATAAAAATATGTACTGCAGCAGTCAGGATCCCGATATTAAAAAAAAAAAAAAAAAAAAAAAAAAATCACTGGATACCCCTAATTTGTAGCGCATGAATCAGAAAATGCATGAAAATCTGTACTGCATCAATTACTAACACGC
Organism: Salticus scenicus; assembly: GCA_963930645.1. Taxonomy (NCBI): domain Eukaryota; kingdom Metazoa; phylum Arthropoda; class Arachnida; order Araneae; family Salticidae; genus Salticus; species Salticus scenicus. Next base: position 109,126,991 of record OZ005656.1, on the reverse strand, counting down.
ACTATTTTTTCCCTAAATACTAATTCCATTTATTTAAAAATAATAATAAAATACACTTGAAAAACTAAGGGGGGGTGGAAAGTTTAAACTAAGTAAAATAATAAAAATAACGCTTAACAGTTGGTGTGAGGCTTATAGCAGAACAGGAATCCAAACCCATTTCTCTCTGAAGTAAACAGTTCAGTAGAGAGAATGTAAGTACGAGTTGTTTTTATTTGTGCTATTATCACTGCACTACACATGAATTGTACAAGGGAGGATACACACATCACCATACAGTCATCAAAGCGTCAAACCACCTGACGAATCAGCAAACAGTACATTATGGCCACAACTCCAAAGCGTGTCTGTACAGATACATGCGAGGATCGTTTTGTTACTTATGCTACACCATTTCTCACCCGTAGAAAACACTTGTGCGTAGATTAAAACCAACATTGTGTACGTTTCTTGCTTTGTGAATTGCATCAACAGGAATGCACAAATAAATTACTCTTCTTTGAAAATGTGCTCATTTAAGATGACAGATTTTGCTGGGATGACTAAGATTTTTGTGAAGGTACCAATTTTAGCTGAATGATTTTTGTGAAGATACCTTTTTTGCCAGATTGATTTTTGTGAAAATACCTTTTTTGCCAGGTTGATTTTTGTGAAGGTACCCATAAAAGGTAGTAAACTCGACCTGTATTAACCCCTGTTTTGGGTAATTTTCAAAGATACTTGGGCTTGCATTTTTATCCAATAGTCGACGATTTAATCCTTTTTTTAAAAAAGCAGCTTTTCAAAAGTCTCATTTCATCTTTTTTTCTACTTAAAACATTTTCAATGAAGCTTTTATTTCTTGCATTGCTTTCTTGCTGAACAGACAGAGGCATATTATTAAAATCACAAAATGAGTCTGAAGAAATTTGGCAAGAACTGTCTGCCGACGAATCTTCACGCTTCCTTTCAATACATGGCTTTTGAAGACTCGCATTTATCCAATAGTCGACGACTTAACCCTTTTTTAAAAAAAGCAATTCCTGATATAGTAATCTATTGCTTATGATCACGGAGTAAAAAGACAGGAGAAGAAGGTAACGCTGAAATTTTGTGATGTTGTTTTCTAATGTTTACAGATGGCGCCAGCGTGCAATCCTTCCTTCTCTCCAGCTTCCTCAATTTTATTCAATGTGGAAATGTCTCGTTTTAATTATTTTTTTAAAAATAATATCAAGCTGAAAAAATTTCGATTGAAAGCAAATTTCATTAAATAGAGTATTCTAACCAACATGTTCTTTTTATGAGCCATTTTATACTAATTTTACTTTGAAAGAAAGCTTTTAAAAAATGACGATTCTTATGAACCGAAGCTAGCTAAAACAGATAATTGGGAGGAAGGAGAATGGATGAAATTTTGTAAAGAAAAAAAAATAAACTTACTTTAGGTGCAGAAAACACGAACTCGGACTTTATTTTTCTCCTAGGGCTTTTTTTTTTTTGTTTTTCTTATCACTATCATAGCCTGTTTTACAACTAGGAACGAAACATTTATTTGAAACATCTGAATTATGCAGTTTTAAGAGCTTATAAAGAAATTAAATTGCTTAAAATAAAAAATTTAAATGTACTCCAGCAAAATACTATTGAAAACAACAGTATATCCGCGCCGAGGTAGGGAGGAATGGCAAGTGGCGCCCTCAATATTTACCAAAAATTTAGATCACAGTTTCGTAGCTTTCTCCCATTGGACCTTCAACTCCTATTAATATTACTCCGTGCTTATGATAGCAATCGCGACAACATAAACAACACACTGCGGATTAATACAGTGTAAACAATTAGCGACATTAACGTAGTGTCTACAGCAAGCGCGAATGATCTACGCGTCCGGATGTAGTACGCATGCGCTTCAAAGACCATGGACCATGGTATAAATTCGTATTCATGAGTACTTTAAATTTTTTCGCTTTAAATTTTTTTTATTTAGTATGAATAACGATGAAATAGAATATCTATAACTAAAAAATATTTTTTTTATTTTAAATATTATCTAAATACTTTTTTGATGAAATGGGAAATTTTAAAATTAAAAATATTTTCTTCATAGCAAAAATTTATTGACTGCATTCACGTTGGTCAGCCAACCAAAGTGAGCAACTGAAGCCTTGCAAGCAAGAAGTAATAACCGCATCACGGCCTTTTTAGCCGAAGAAACACATGTAATTGGCGTAGTAATATAGTTCCATATTTAAAGCGATTTATACGATAAGAAATTTTATTAAAGCGATAAGAACATATATTAATTATATGAAAATCCTTCGAGCCGTTTTAGAGATATTTTTCAGAATTTTAGTCCATTACTCCAATCGTTTTCCCATTTTGGCTTTAAATTGAGATTCAGATCTCAAAACATATTGCATGTAGAAATGTAAAATTTTCAGGATAGATTAAGACCGAAGATAAAAGACTATTTTGAAAAGAACAGAACAAAATACGGCATATTTGCTGAGATATTAAGTGTCGGCTTTTACAGATCTCTTTGATGTCAAACTAGCCGTATATAAGAGTTCGCAGCGTTCAGTTTGGGCTTCCGCTTGCGTCACTCGAAAAACTGTCGTTTTTCCTGATATAGTATTTTAATTCCCATGTATTTTGTAGTTTGTTAAATCACTCATATTCAGATAACAATGTCATATATTTATATGAATATTTTAGTTGTTGAATAGTAATTATATCATAAGTTGAATATTGTCTGTAATATAGACTATTCCACATTCTTTTCGATCACTCACGTGCAGCAGATGTCTTTGATGTTCTATAAAGATTTGATCTATCTTTATGTCAATCAAAGGGGATCAAGTGATCAACGAAGATTAAGTTCAGTTCATCAAAATATACTCATCAGAAGATCGAGAAAATTTCTTCTTCATCTTTGAGTAAGTAGAAAAGAGTATAGTTTATTTCACAATTTCATGCAGAAGGAAACTTTCATTTCACTTACAAGAGCGAACTGTCCTCAGAAAATGAGGACATTTGGTGAGCATATGCTTTTCTCCTCTACATAAAAAATATGTTTTCTGAATAATTTTAAATTTTTATCAATTATTCACAATATAATAACCGCAATATAATAAATCGCATAACACTGTAGTTGCAAGTATTTTACACGCATTACATTTACGTTGTGACGAAAAATTAACTGACTTCACTCCAAAAATCTTATTTGCGAGCAGAGCTTAATGACTATGACTAAAAAATTGTGTTAGAGAAATTGCCATACACAGTCGGTAACAGAAGTATCTGAACACTAGCAAAAATTCCTATATAAAAAAGTACACAATACAGTTCTGATAATTTTTCATAATCCTTAACTATTTTAAGTGTCGATTATATGTATATATATATATATATATATATATATATATATATTATTTCACTGTGTGTTTCCAAGATGATAACTATTTAGTCACGATGTGTCATTCTAAAATAAAAGAAAAATTCTAATAAAATAAAAAATTAAATTAAATTCTGATCCAGAATAATTATTCAAACATTGAAAATTTCATTACAAGTCTGATATTTTACAAAATATTTGTTTTCATAGACCATCTTATTATTAAAATTCCCGTATTTAATGTATTACTAACAACACTATTTATGAAAGGATTTATTTATTTATTTATTTTCAAGCAACAAAAAGTGGTTGTAACAATTTAATGCATTGTTATAAGAATGTAGAATTATCGAACACACCGAAAGGTTTTTATTATTAATTTATTTACGTATTAATTTGCTTTTTATTTATTTACATATTTATTTTACATTATTTTATTTAGAGATATACTGCCAATTAGAGGATAATTGGTTATAATGTTTTTGAAAACATGATAAATTCTTTTATTGTATGTAGTACTGAAGATTTAGAATTGATCTTTTAAAAAATTGATTTCATAGTAATTTACAGTTTTTAAATTAACTTCTTCTTACTTGAAACAAAAGTATTCTTAAAAGTTATGAGTTATTTCGCAATAATATACAGGATCATTAAACTAAATGTTTTCAATTATATTTGCTGTTGTTTTAATATAAAAAACTGATACTAAACGAGATTTTTTTTTAATTCGATTTTTTGTCAGTAGGATCAATTAAACAGCTATAAAAAAAAAAAAAAAAAAAAAAAAAAACTGTTGTGCAAAGCGTGTGTAAAGTGAGTAGAGCAAGCTCTAAGGGGTACATGTCCGCAATTTGGTGTGACAAACACCATTTTAAAATCTTTATTTCATACCGAAAATATTTTAGAATAAAGGTTTACAATAACAGTCGTTTGCTTAATGAAGCAACCACATAGTAATTTGGATTTTAAGGTTTCATAAATCTATCGTGCAGTATAAATATTCAGTTCACTCGTTCTATTGTACTCTTTATTTTTTCTACACGTACCATAACCTCCTAAACTAGATACTTGTCGCGTGGCTCGGAAACTTGGCAACAGTTCAAGCAGTAGACAGCGCCACCTGATACAGATTGCGCGACTTTTTTATTAAACTGTCACGAATAATTTTAAGACGATTATATGATATATATAATCGGCGTTTCTTCGATTCGATTCGCCTTTTATGTATATCAAATCCCACTTTTAAAAATTTTTGGCGGCTGTTCAATAAAAAAGTCGCGCAATATATACCAGGTGGTGCTGTCTACCGGTTGAAATGTTGACAAGTTTCCGAGCCACGCGACAGGCATCTAGTTTAGGAGACTATGCTCGTACTCTATTACTGCTGTTTTTTTTTTTTTTTTTTTTTTTTTTTTTTTTTTTTTGACGTCCGACCGCTGCAGGTAACTGGCGCTGCTGTAGACGCATATTTTTTAGCATTATGTTGCACTGGTCAAATTGTATTCAGTTTTCTATGTAGATTGAATTTTTTATGTTATAATTTTTTTAGATAATTTGTTACATTTGTTTGTCTAAAGAAAAGTTCTACATTTTATTTTATTTTTAATAATTAATTAATTAAATAATTTTGTTTTAAGGATTTCTATTACTTTGAGTATTTTATTGCACTGCATATTCAAACATAGTAAGACATGCATGTTTAGCCAGTTTAAACTAATAAAGACAAAAACGAAATAATTGAGATGCAGCAAAATCTTGTACAAAGGATAATAAAATCAACTTGCCACTGTCATGAAAGAAAACCTGTTTACTAAATTTCATTAAATTACTGAATTTACTTGTTAAGAATGGCGCGAAAAATGTAAGATATCTTATAGTAAAAAATTACAAATTTTATTCCCAGCGTACGGAGTAAATTTAATATTTGTGGATTCATTTATAGGAGTTTATTACTGATTAAACTAATCCTTGTGTTTTTTAGGAATACTTAACTTTAGAGTTAGTAAATGGGGCAACAAAAATATATTTAAACATGTTGCATGACACATGCAAATCTCGCATCGTTCCTAAAATTTTACCCTCATTTTTTTATATTACCATCACTATTTAAAAACAATAATTTTTTATATAATATTTTAGGGTTTCTTTTTGACAATAGTGGTGGCAATCTAACAAAATGTATGTAAAATTTTAGAAAAGCTGCGAGGCTTGTACATGAATATTGACTATAACTTATGTCGTTATCTTATATTATTAAGCGAGCAAGGTTTGTGTATATATATGCATGTATATTTCACTGTTCTCGAAAACGGTAGTTCGCACAGTCACGTGATTCGACAGAATGGTGCCTCGGGAGGGGTCATTGTGCACCTCGAAGCCCGATTTTTGAATTTTTTATTAAAAAGAAATCATTTAAATTTAGTGTCCAGCGAAGCGGGCAGAGCCTGCTAGTATTAACAAAACGTATGTAAAATTTTAGGAAAGCTGCGAGGCTTGTACATGAATATTGATTATAACTTATATCGTTACTATACACATAAATGTGATGGTCTACAAACGTTCGTAAAAGGAACTTGAATAAAATTTTTATAACAAATGATAAAAAAATTATAGCAATCACAGTCCGTTACATACATTTTGCTGCATAATAGCTCCATTACAATATACAAATTTTTATCCATGTAAAAACTTAAAATAAAAAATATTTCATATCGCAGTGGTTGCTTAACAATCTGACCGTCTTCGGTGAAAAGGGGAAAATTTTAATGTAATTTTCACTATACAGTTATTACAAAGTTCTAAATCAATACTCATTTTAATCTGATATAAAAAATATAACTATGCAGTCGCAGATAAAACTCATGGCAGCTATTATTGGGGCCTCCATTGTTTTAACCCGTTAGCGCCCGGTGTCCTCATCTGAGGACAGCTAATAAAATGGCACGTATATTTTTTATGGTTTCTTGGAATGATTTATGCTTTTTAGTGGCAGTTTATACCGTCACTCTAAATGATCCCTGAAAGTTTCATGTACTTACTATTAATTATTATTTCATAATTTGGATAGTCATTTTATGATTTTTCATTCATCGCACATATATTTGCTTTTTGCGAAGGTGTACTAACTTGAATCAAGTTGAATAATAATACATATTATAATACTTCACTTTCGAGATCTTTGTCAACATATAATAGGAAATTAATCTGTTATCTCAAAGTTTTTCTATCTTGAAGTTTTCTCACTAGAACACTAAACGTCAATAAATGAGGATAGGCTTTAAATTTAAAACTATCAGAAGAATTGTTTAAGATAATATATTTTACTGTCAGCTGTCTATATTAATTTAGAAGTGAAGTAATCAGATAATAATATTTTGCAAAATTAAATAGCTAAAAATCCATAATTATATAATTTTGAAATAAAAATGCATTACGAAAAAAACCAGTAGTAAACAACATTAAATTTATAAGAGATTTGTAGCTTTTTTTTTTTTTTTTTTTTTTTACACAGGGTGTTTCTAAAGAATTTGTGACTTTTTCAATTTGTAGTTGGTCCCCTAATTGCACTCGTAATTAAATCTATAGTGGAAAATATGAGTTTATAAATGTTATTTGCATACCTGAAGTTCAAGCACATTTCGTCCAGTGTTTTTTTAGAAAATAGAAAACAATGTAAAAATAAATAAATAAATAAATAAATAAAAATGACAATTTGATTACCCAGTGTAATAACATTAGTTGCGAATTTTAAACTTGATTTTATGAAGAGCATGCAATATCTTATTTCTCAGCTCCCCCCCCCCCACCAAAAAAAATAAATAAATAAATAAATAAAAATAAAAACTCGATAGCGGTTTGAAACTTTAGTATATTATGATTGAACAGGGGAACGTCCCAGGCTCACCGCTCGAAGAGCGGTGTTGAGCTATAAGTATATTATGATTTTACAAATATGTTGTATGTAATTTATTTACTTTTATTGCCAATTTAAAAAAAAGAAAGAAAGAAATGACGTTATTGAACATCGCTAAGATTCTAAACATGTTTTTTTTTTCTTCTTCTTATGGAAAAATAAATTACAAATAACAATAATATCGACTACAAATTAGTCAAATGGAATTACGTTCATACAATAATTTTAAAATTTTCCTTTTAATGCATTTTATATACTTAGTTTCGAGAAACCAATCTAAAATTTTTTATGCCTTTTTTTAAATTGTTTCTTGATTATTTTATTACGTGCATTGTCAGCAAATTGTAATTTCTCTAGAGATCAAGCACATTACATAACAAATGTGATTTTAAAAAGTTACATGCTGCATTGAATCTTTTTTGTAAAAATATGATAAAACATTTCTGTACGTATAAATTAAAGCTCTAGATTAGCAGTCGCCAGTCGCAAACGGGCAACTGTTACATTGAAAGTGGCTACCAAAAAATCCCTCCCTGGTCGCCAAAAGTGGCGACCAGGTTTCATATTTGCCAACAAGAACGGAATCTGCGCACTTTCTGCAGGGAGCGATGTGATCTTACGGAAACGCAGCAAGATGTAAAAATTGGGCTTTTCTCACCGTATTATATTCTTTTGATATTAATCGCGATTTCAAAGGATTTCAGTTACTTATTTATTATCTAAAGCTGAAAAACTCGTTTCTTTTCCAGGATGTATAACTAACGACACTTATCCATCTAAGAAAGAGTGAAGTTTGTAACAACGCTCAAATTTTATTGATTAACTGTAAAATAATGCCAATTTTAGCAATTAATTGCGATTGAACGTAAGCTTAGTCAATGAAAAGTGAAATGATTTCGTATTTTACTAGGTCGTAAAATAGTCACATATTTTGGAAAATACCTTTGACAAATCATGAGTTTTATTGATTAGGAACGAAATAATCCCTTAATATATCAATTATTCAATTCATAAAACATACATTTTTCCAATTAGCGGCAAATTAATTTCGTAATTTTATACTAGAATGCAAATAAATCTTGCATTTTGGCAAATCCTTTGAATTTTCAATATTAGGTCGCAAATTAATCGCCTTTTTCAATAAATAAATTTGTGTTTTATCGACTTGCGGCGAAATAACAACCTACTCCTTTAAATATTTGCGTTATTAAACGTAAATTTCGAAAATCAGCTGTGAAATGATTCCGTCTTTCCAAAATAAGCTGCTAAAATTATCGAGTATTTAGGAAATACCTTTGAATTAACATGAATTTTTCGATTAGCGACAACATAACTCCGTATTTTGCCAGTTATTTGAGTTATTAAAAATAAGTTTTGACAAATAAAGGCGAAATGACTCCATGTTTCAATACTATAGGAAATATGAGATTATTCCCCTTTTTAATTGCTGCAAAAGTCTTCCGTATTTCAGGAAATAGCTTTGATAAAATGGAATCTAACTGATTAATGACAAAATATCGAGAATTTCCTTAACTACTTGGGCTATTATGCATAATTATAACAATTAGAAACAAAATTGTTCTGCATTTCAAAAAGAGACCGCAGTATAGTAGTACATTTCTGAAAAAGTACTTGAAAAAAAAACAAGTCCTTCCGGCTTATTCGGAAGGGTAGGTTGATTTCTTTTTCCTTATCAAGTAGCCGTCATTTTCTTTCAAAATGGCGGCTGGAAATTATTAATGCACTTGGTAGAAATATTGATGTAGGCTATGCACATATAGACTTTTAAGCAAATCGGTTCATAAATACCTTTTTATGTGAATTTAAAATTTTCAAGTGGCCGGTGCTTGGAAACAAAATGGTGAGTTAAGTTGAAAAATATATGAAATGTATTTGTGAGATAAGTCTACTGTACACATATAGTTCGAATTAATTCAAAATCTCAAAAGACATCGTGTTGAAAAATTAAGTGGCTGGCACTTCGATCAAAAAGGCAGAGAAAGTTCCTCATCTAAAATATCGTTTCAAATTTGAAAATAATTTCTTTTGTAGAAATTCTTTCAAAGAGGCTTAGAAAGTTGATAAAATGTTAGTTTTCTGCATTTCTAGCTTGTTTTAGCATTAAAATAGCCTAATTTTTCCTTGAAAACGCATTAAAAGGATCCAGCAACGCAGGTAATGTATTTGGCACCAAATTTGGCGACTTTTCTCCTATGGCGATTTTATTGGCGACTTTTGGCGAGAAAATATTTATTATCGATATACCAAAGATGGACGCAATAACGTGATTGGTTCACAATTTACGAGAATATTCTAGATTTTTGTTGTTTGAATGATAAATCCATTTTTAAACTTTGATTTGAATTGATTAAGGATTTCTAAAGTTGCCGTGATAACAAATTTTCCAGTGGCCGCCTGTTGGAAACAATACAGTGGAACAAATTGCCCAGCAAACATATCCAAGATATTTGAAGCATAGGTTCACTGTCCAACTGTGGTTTAAATCAGTGCCGTGTTTCAAAAGTTAATTATATTGCAAATTTTCTAGTGGCAGTCTTATTTGGTTGTAACTTGGAAACAAAATTGCAACACAACATGCCCAGCGAAATCATCCAGTATACTTGTATAAGTTCCTTGTCCAGTTCTAGCTCAAATTAAATCAGTATTTCAAAAATTATCGTCATAAGAAATTTTCAGGTGGCACCACTTGGAAAAAAAAGCGGAGTGAGATGCCTAGCGAACTTAACTGAGATATTTGAAGGATAAATCCACTACCCAAATTTGACGCGAATTGATTCTGTATTACTAAAGTTACTATATTGACAAATTTTCAAGTGGCAGCCACTTGGACATAAAATTTCGGATCAATTCACCGAGTGAACTTATCCAAGATATTTGTACCATAAGTTCACTATCCAACTTTTATTTGAATCTGTTTAGTATTTTAAAAGTTATCGTGATGGCATATTTTCAAGTGGCAGTGTGATTTCAAGTGGCTGGAACTTAGAAACAAGATGTCGCGACAAGTTGCCCAGTGAAAACATTCAAGATAATTATATGATAATATCACTGTCCAAATTTGTTTCGATTTGGTGTTTTATTTCAGAAGTTATCATGATTTTAAATTTTCAGGTGGGAGCCTGATTTCAAGTGGTCCTGCTTAACTTAAAATATCTGCCACTTTATTAAAAATGGCCGATATAGTTTACTAATAAACTTCATTGAGATCCTTATGTGGTCTGTATTTACATCAAAATTCAAACAATTTCGGAATACGATTTTTACAATTTAAATTTGAAATTTTCAAGTGGTCTCCACTTGAAAACAAAATGGCGGAGCAACTTAGTTAACAAACTCATCTAAGATATTTATAAGATAAGTTAAGACACTGTTCAAATTTGGTTCCATTTGGAGTATTATTTCGGAAATTATCATGGTTTTAAATTTTCAAGTGGTAGTCTGATTTCAAGTCGTCCCGCTTAGCTTAAGATATCCGCCACTTTATTAAAAATGTCGAATAAAGTTCATTAATAAAGTTATTTGAGACATATAATCTATGTATGCATCAAAATTTAAAAAAAAATTCGGAATATGCTTTTTACAATTTGAATTTGAAATTTACAAGTGGTCTCCACTTGAAAACAAAATGGCGGAGCAACTTGGTTAACAAACTCATCTATGATATTTATAAGATAAGTTAAGACACTCTCTAAATTTGGTTCGATTTGTAGTATTATTTCGGAAGTTATAGTGATTTTAAATTTTCAAGTGGTAGCCTGATTTCAAGTGGTCCCACTTAACTTAAAATATCTGCCACTTTATTAAAAATGTCGGATAAACTTCATTAATAAACTTCATTGAGGCCCTTATGTGGCCTGTATTTACAACAAAATTCAAGCAAATCTTGCTTTAAATATGCTTTTTACAATGTCGGTTTGAAATTTTCAAGTGGCTGCCACTTGAAAACAAAAAGTCGGAGCAACTTGGTTAACGAACTCATCCAAGATATTTATAAGATCAGTTCACTGCCGAAATTTGGTTCGATTTCGAGTATTATTTCGGGAGTTATCGTGATGACAAAATTTTCATTATAGATAGATAGATAGATAGATAGATATATAGATAAACGAAGTGATTGCAATAGGTCGATTTCTAAAGAAATCAACCTAAAAAAAGAGTTTAATTGATTGAAGACGAAATAATCACGGATTTCGGCAATTATTTGCTTTGTTAAACTGAAGTTTTATTAAAATTTTATTTTGAATTTTATCCTACTTGAATTTAAAATTTTGCATGCATGTATAATCCGATGACAGTACATTCTCAAACCGTAACTGATACAGGGGAACCTAGGGCTCCTATGTCCTTCACCACAATTTATAAGTGTTAGTATATTTTTGAACAAACATTTTTTTTTTTTAATCGCTTTATTTATGTGACTTTATTTGAATTTTCATATTTAAAAGTACACCCATTAAAATTTTGTAAATTGTTTTGTTGAGTATATTTTTTTCCTTTTTAACTTGTTAATACTACTATCAGAGAATGATTTAGCAACTTCCTGTGCTTCGTGTATGCTTATATATACAGTCAGCAGCAAAATGTTTGAAGTATTAGCAATAATTCCTACATAAAAAATGGGCACTCGACACTGTTTTGTTAAGTAAATATTTGTCTAGTCATGATCTTACTCTTATAATGTTTATAAAAAAGTATGTTCATGATAAAATTTAGAGATCAAACTAAAAAATATGTATATGAAAAGTGTATTTGTGTGCTTCAATAATTTTGCTGCCGACTGTAAAAGTGGCTACCATTTTTTTATGACTCTGGTAACCAGTTGCTTTTATTCATAATTGCTAGTCTAGAGCAGTAATATAAACCAAAAGGTGTAATTATACGCTATGATAAAATAGATTTAGTTCTTTATTTTTTCTTAACTTCACTCAATTTATTTCAGAAAAAGAAAACTTCAAGAAATGCTAGCGGTAAATGAATGAAAAATAAAGAAATAAATAAAATAAAATAAAATATAAATAAATAAATAAGAAAAAGTAGATAAAACAAAAGTAAATCAGTATTGTGAATAAGAAAGAAAAGAATTAACTCTTATAATAAAAGAAAGACGGCAACTTGTAAGTCAAACACATAAAAAGGAATTTCCATTGTGGTTGCCGAAAAAGAAATATATATATATATATATATATATAGTTAGCTAGCTAGGTAGATAGATAGATATAAGCATACTTGCCAACCATCTCATTATGAGCCGTACAATTTTTAGTACTTGCCTTTTTTTTTCACACCAATAATTTTTTAGAGTAATTTTTGTCTTATTTAATCGTAACAACATTTGGAGAGAATTACTCTAAAAATATAGTGGTGTGAGAAAAGGGGGCGTTTTTTCAGGGGGCGTTAACAATTGTTGTAGTATAAATGGGATGGTTGGCAAGTATGTATAAGCTAAAAATTTAAAAATAAATTGCTGATACAAAAACTTGGAATTTGTATGTTTTTGATTGATTTATATATATGTATATATATATATATGTATGTATGCCAGTATGTTATGTATTGCATTATAAGATTACAAATATTCAACTGAATATAAAACAAAATTTGAAGATAACTGTATAAAATTATGAAAATAAATGTTATTATATCGTTCGTTTTTTGCATTATCATTCGTTAATTGTTATTATGTTTCAAACAAATTTATATACACTTATAAATTTATTGCACAGAAAAAAAATGACTTTAAGGAATTCTTTTCTTTCAAGAAAGCATAAAAATATGTTTTCTGGCAAGGAATTAAAATATTTTTATACTTTCAGAAATTCAATTTAAGAAAAACATCGTAATTTCGTTTCCATTATATTTAACAAACTAACATGCAGTCCTTAAAAGAAAAAAAAAAATTCTTATACGAACCAGATGTTCTAAGTAATTTACTACACGTGTGTAGAAAGCATCGCTTTAATACAAATCTGTATTGCTTTAACATAAAAATATCCAATCGTTTATTTAGATTAATAATTTCATATGCAATAATATTTCTCGCTGTTTACTGAACAGACGGTTGTTTCATAAAATTCCGAGTGCTTGCAAAATAAAAGGAAACAATTTTTCGGATATGAAATACAACTAAACGTTTACAAATATTTATGTTTCTGATACATAACATTTAATTTGTTTTCAATGTTAACAGAATTCTTATTTGAAACTACCGTGTTATTTTATATAATAGCATGCAAAGTGGAATAACAATATCTGTTTTAAACTTGCATGTTTTACAATAAAAATGAATAAGATTTTTGTGTTGCTTATTGGAAATTTAATATGTTTCATGAAAGCAATAATATTGTTTATTTCATGAACATTTCAATTTACAATAAATAAAAAGGAAAAAGTAATGTTAATTTGTATTTTAATTGTTTATTTTTTAACTAGCAGGCTACGGCAGCTTCGCGGCTCACTATACCTAAATGAATTTTTAAAAATATTGAATCATTATTTATTTTTTACATCACATTATAAATAAAAAATTTAAAAAATTACACCGAAATAGTTCTTATCTCGCTTCGGGTAACCGCTGCCTACAGCATCTCCTTTTACGCCCACACTGCATCGGGTCCAGGTTCCCATTGCCTACAGAAAGATCTTTCCCGGGCGCTTCAATCTGGTTATTTATTGATCACGGGTGGATCTGCTATTATTTAGGGACAGCGATTTTAAAGATGATTGCATATCAGCATCTGTTAAATATTTTAGTTTTTTAAGCATGTATTTTACAGCCCTCGCTATTTATACCATATTACCATATGATTTTGAACAATATAATAAATAAAAGAAAAAGTAGACTTTCTTTTTAGTTAAATAATTAAAAAATACATAAATTTCAATTAAACTTAAATTTTAATAAATTTAATACTTTCTACTAAATACTATAATTTTTCCTGAGAAATACTATAAATAAATAAATTTTTTTTTTTTTTTCCCTCTCAAAAGAATTAATTAAAATAATACAAAATAAAAAGGTGTTATGGTATACAAATTCTACATTATGCTTAAAAATAACTGTTATAAATAATTTTTTTAATTAAAAATTTAATGTACTTAATTTTTTCTACTGCATTACCACTTGATTTTTAAATAAATTTAATGAATTAAAAAAGGAAAAAAAAAAAAAAGGTATCGCCTTTAAATGAATGAATTAAATAAATAAAAATAACTAGCGTAATAGACGTTGCTAAAATACGTAGACGATTGAAATGAAAGAAAAAAAAAGTTAGAAAAATGAAACAAAGAAGCCAATGTTAAAAAAAAAAAAATAATAATAATAATTAAAAAAATTCAAATTCGAAATTAATTCGAAAAAATAAAAAATAAATAAATAAACACGAAAATAAATAAAACACGATAAAAAATAAAAAAAACACGAAGTGGTGCACCCCTGCAGGGTTCCACCTACTAATGTACCAAGTTTTGCAGCTTTGCGATCAGTAGTGTGAGCACCAAAACGCAGACATACAGACGTACATACGCAGAGACACACATACGAACACTTCTCTTTATTTACAGAGGTGGGAAAACATTTTAGCTTTTTTGTCACGACGGTTGGAAGTCATATTCGGCGAAAGTGACTTGTATTTTCTTTCAAATAATAATTGGTAGGATGAATAAATACAAAATTTTAATACAAAATTATTACATTTAATAATAATAATAATAATAAATTTTAAATTGTTCAGCACGAAATTAATAATTAATTTCATATAAAAGTAATTCACCCTCTCCAAAAAGAAGTAACACAAAAAAGTAAATAGTTTCATGATAATTAGTTCAGTAACAAAAAAAAAAATACTAATAATGATAATATTAATTAAAAAAAAAAAAAAAAAAAAGAGGGAGAGAGAGAGAGAAACTAACAATGTGACATAAAGTATTTTTCTTATTTATTAAGGAAATTTGCAAATCTTTTAAAAGTTTTCCCCATGTACTACCTTATGATATATTGCATGAAGCAGATTTCAGTTTTTATTATTACTAATATTTTCTATCTATAATCATAAACTATTGTTAAAAAAATACGATAAATATTTCAGTAGAGAAATATATTTTATTTAAAAAGTATAATTAATTTATCTTAATTATTATTCTTAATAATCAAGCATTCTATATTATTATTTTTAATAGAATGTTAATTAAACATTATACGTTTATGTTTTATAAAACTATTAACATGCATAATATTTCAGTTTATCATCATTATTATTTATTTATTACTATTTATTTATTACTATTTATTATTATTATTATTATGTCATTAATTTTATAAATGTAAATTACATAACACAGAATACTAACTTTAATTTATTTCGGAGCACTTTTAGTACCAGCCCTATTTTTACAGTACTTAATTTAAATGAAATTTTCTCTTATTCGTAAATATGACTAAATAATAATAAAAAAAAAAAATACCTTATAAGAAAAGTGGTGTAAAAAGGGGCAGGTAATGTATACGCTACGAAATAAATTAAAATGCTGACATGCCTGCATGAAATAATTTGGTACAGTATGAACCGAGGTGCCAATCCTTTCGATTATTTCGTACCAATAGTTTTTCATGTAAATAGTTTTTTTTTTTTTTTTTTAATTAATTATTAAAAATTTTGTGACTAAGTAAGAAATAAAAAACTTAGGAGAAATAGTGGTATGAAATAATCCGCAGGATTAGCAGCTCTGATATTGCTATTTATGAATTTGAATACAATTTTTCTTAACATATTTTTTTATTTATTTCTAGGTGAGTGAAGAAATATTTTCTCAAATTCAACGTAAGTTATTATATTTCATTTATTTATGCTTTTTATTCGCTTAATTGTACTATATTTACCTTTATATATCCCTTATATTAATTATAGTGAAGCCATGAATTTTGATTACCAAATAATTCCATTAAAAAATAATAATTGTAAGAAAATAAATACACAGCATAGAGTTAAGCTTGTAATAAAAGAAATATTTAAAAATTTTTATTGTATCATAATTTTTTAAAAGGCACTTATTGGCCCTCAGGGACATTTTGCCATTGGAATTTTATTAAAAATCATATCCTCGACAATAATGTCCATAATCGTATGAGGCAAAACCTGGTCTAATGTTTACTTTTATGTAATAGGATAATGTTACTTTTATTTAATGGGATAAGCCAACACCACCTGTAATAATGCCTCCGAGCTGAGCTCTACGTCACGGAAGATCGGCCGATTTTATCCAAACCCCACGATCTAACATGTATCATAGGAACTGTTGATTAGATAAAATCGGCCGATCTTCCACGACGTAGAGCTCAGCTCGGAGGCATTATTACAGGAGGTGTTGGATAAGCTTGCTGATTTAATAATAGCGTACTCTGCGTTATCATTGTGATGCCAGTTTTAGATTTATCATCGAAGTAAAGATTAATCGATTTATGAAGACTATAAATGATGAAGCCAAATACCAACAGTTTCTATGAGTTTCAATTGTTGCTTCGTGTAGCTATTATTTCAACTTTACATCGGATATCTACATTTACTTTAAACTGCATGATATACACCAGCAAAATCATGCCTTCGTCAGTAACTTCCATAATCATGGAAAGCAAAAAACTGGCGTTAGTTTTATAATTTTATTTGATAGGATGAGCTTGTTTTTTTATTAGTAGTTTAATTGCGTTGTTAATGTCAGTTTTAGATTTGAAATGTTCCATACAAGATTAATCGATTTAGGAAGAACATAAATGATGAGAGACAGTACCAAAAGTTTTGTACTTTTATCATTGTGATTTGATGTAATTTCGTAGTTTATATGACAACACTGCAGTAATTATTCATATTTACTTTAAATTACCTAATATAAAATGTATTAGTAGTATTATTAAGCAGCTTTTTCTGTTTGTATGTTATCTAGACTTTAATTCCCAGTTGCCAAGTTCGAGTCCCGATTCAGGCTTGGGCGTTCATAGTCATTCGGAATTGACTTTAAACCGTAGATTCCAGTCTAATAATACTTACCGTGCGAAAGGTGACATTCCGAACCTCTCTATTTGGTAGTAAACTCGATAAACGGAATTAATCATGAAAATTTTAACGGGAGTATAATATTATAATATTTTGTGCAATTTTAGTTGATTTTCTTGTAAATGAAAAAATACGTAAGTTGCCAGTACTTTGAAGTAATAATACCACTCAAGTACAGAGAATCTGAGGCAATATTTACTGAATCGTTAAGAAATAACTGTGTTGTTCAGTTAAGAAAATGCATGTATGTGCTCTGGATATCTGGTCACTGATCACAGAGCTACAAAACTTGGCAAGAAAATAGCCTGAACCAGGCAAGAGTGCATTTCCTCGACATTTTTTCAATTTCCGATTTTTTTTTTTTTTTTTTTTTTTGTCTTTTTCAGATAATATCCGTTAATTTTACAGGATCTGGTTGCTTATTCGAGTAGAGGAATTATTCAAAAAATAGAGTAACATTTCACGTTCTTGAAACCGTCACATCAAAACAATCTTAACCTGGATTTTGGTAACTGTTTTAAGTCATGATTTCATTCAAAAAAATACCAACATTTTAAATTTGTTCCATAGCATTTTTAGTACCCCCCCTCTCCCCACCCTGATTTCACACAACTTTCTTTGAAGAGTAATTTTCTCTGTTACATATTACGATTAAATTAGAAAAAAAATAATAATAATTTTTATGAAACGTGATGTGAAACGGGCAAGTAATAGAGCAGGCGTATGTTTATAAACAAACGACGCTATTCTGAAACTTTTGCGCATGTAGGCAAAATATCTGCCTTTCCATTGGTGCTTTATCCCACCTTTTGCCTACATTTTAAAGTACGTGCGGAATAAGACTCCTATATGATAAGGTTCTAGTGCGGAATCATCTGTCACAGTGACGTCACGTGCGCCTGCTCTATAACATTGTTGCGGAATATTCATTTTACTTATTTAAATTTCTAAAAAGAAATATTGAAACTCGAATAGTTTTCGTATTGTTATCTATTCATAAAAAGCACAAAAAATAAAAATAAATAAATAAATAAATAAAAAATAAAAAAATAAATATTCGACATTTTTAAAAATTGAAGCTGCGTTCCTTCGTTAGCAATGGGCTCTTCCCACCGTCGTCTGCTCAGTCACGTGATAGAGGAAAACGAATAATCGAATTCTGAGAATCGAATTCAATTAAATATTGTTCTTAAGAACAAAAATGTTAATATTTAATATAAAATAAAATAAAAGTAATATTGTGCATTTGTAAACAGTAGAATAGTTTTATTTGTAAATTTGATAATTTTTTAAAATCACTTTATGTGTTTATTTATTTTCAACTGTAAGAATCGATTTTTGTACGTTTTAGTGTAACTGTTACCTTAACTGGTCTAGCAGTAAATAATAGCTTGTTCTTGTGGAATGTTTATGGATTATAGTTTGAAATTTTAATATGTTTTAATTTAATTTAATTTCATAAAGGTGTTACAACAAGTTAATTAACTTAGTTACTGGTCTAAAGGGATTTACGCAGTACGATATTGCACTGTCACTGATTTAAGTACCAAAAATCAGAATATTTAAGATGTTCTTCATGAACATCAATAACAAATATAAACTAAATGATGATTGTAAATGTACACAGCAAACAAAAGATGATGAATAATGATACAAAATGGATTAAAAATGACGATGCATAAAAAAATAACACAGATTAAATACGATTGATCAAAAATAAGAATAGAAAATATGTTATTTCAGTAATCGCTATAGATAAACAAGACTTCGTCTGCTGTTTGTTTTTCCTCTATCATGTGACCTCTGACGTCAGGTGGGAAGAGCCCATTGTTATAATATTTATATTTATTACTTATTTATTTTTTGCGTTTTTATATTAGAAGGTTTTCAGTAAGATCTCCAATTAGAGGTCATGACATCACTTATTTTGTTCATCTCTTTCGTTTTTCTTAAATTTTATTGAAACTGCTTGCTCGTTCATTTAAGTAGACTTGCTAACTTTTAAATTTATTGTGTAAAATTGTTAGTACTTACCTTTTTTTTTTTTTTTTTTCATATCTTTATTTTTTCGAAAATATTTTCTTTTAATTGTAATTGCATATTAACAAAAAATATTCTACAAAAATATAGTTCGAAAAAAAAAAGCGGATACAAACAATATTTTTGAATAAAAAAAAGAAACTGGTAGGTCTTATTTAGGTCATCTGGATTCCTTAATAATTGGTACCTCTTTTGCGTTTAAAGTTTTGTGTTTTAAACCCCTTAACGCGCGCTGTCCTCGCTGCGAGGACGCAATATTTAAGATCCAGCTGCAAAAATTCATCCCGGAAATTTTTTAGCAGAAATTTACGTTTAAAACATATCACAAAAGGAATGTTTTTTTAACCTTAAAATTTAAAATTTCTTTTAGTTTAATTTCGTTCATGAATTCCGGTGGCAGTATAATTTAAAGGATCCGAATTGTCTTGCGCCGCAAAGGGTTAACGGAGAATTCTTTCAGTTAGATTGTCAGGGTTGCCAACATTTTATTTTATTCCGGAGAATTTTTAGCCCCGCACTTTATTCCATACCACTTTTATTTTTTAAAGAAAAAATTCTTCTTCTTTTACCGAAATTATGTATCAGAGAAAAATATTCTAAAAATAAAGTGGTGCGAAAAAAAGGCGGGGCTAAAAATTCTCCAGAATAAATTAAAATGTTAAAAGCTATGACGTCATTTGTTTCACTGCTTCTTCTACCTCTTCTTCTTTTTTTAATTCTTATTTATATTGATCCGTTTATTTATTTATTTATTTATTTTCAAAGAGGTTGCTCATTTAGTATTGAATAAAAGTGGCATTAAATAAAAAATATGGTGTGGACACGACATGACTTCCTTATACACCCATTGGAATATGAATATGCATATTGTTATGAAAACATTGACATTTTTGTGTGAGGTAACTGACTAGTAACTTAACAGGCTGCTTCCAAAAAAAAAAAAAAAAAAAAAGAAAAATGAAAAACTGCTACTCTAACCACAAAAGTCATGATAGTAGAGTTATATATACCGCCAAACAAATATACCAGTTTTTCAGGAATGGCTTATTACAGAATCTCTCATTAGCAAATTCATAACTTAGAGTTTAATGAAAATCATTCGAGTATAGATGGCCTACTTTTGTCCCCTTTGCCGAAAATTAGATGTGAAAAACTATACATTTTACCGAAGCATTTAATTCAGTTAAAATTGAGAAAGGATTTACTAATTCTGACCATCCTGAAACACTATTTCCCGCCAAATTTGATCGCTAATCTCGCCAAGTCGCCAAGTTTATAGCCAACGCTAATTTTGGTCTTTGCATCGATTTTGTGTCGAATTTCGCGACTTGTCGACCGAATTTGGCTAAAATTTGTAGTTTAGGTTTGTTAAAGTTTGGAAGACCTAACTCCAATAGGAACAGAGTTCTGGAATTTTTCGGAAAGATTCATTGGTTTATAGCACTGAACTAATTTCTTCAAAAATTCTTTAAATGACAAGCTAGACTGAAACAAAATAAAGTGCATACGTCGACTAGAACCTGCTTATATATTAAGAATTACTTTCTACCCTCAAAAATGTCGGCAACTTTCATAACAATATCATTATTTACGGGCTGAATATTCATTAAATAAAATGTATTCGTCGGCTAAAATCTGCTTATGTCTTTGCAAATTACTTTCTACACACAAAAATGTCAACAGCATTCATAAGAATATCATTACGGTCTCTATCATTAGTTTTTTTTTGGAATTTCTATGATGGTAGGTCATACATAATGGCCAAAACCTTTGTACAGTCGGGGAAAAAAAAAAAGCAACACCCGCTGTAATTTCGTTATTAATTGACGCAGGAGCATCTAATAGACATCATTCAACAGGAAATTAAAAGCACTTTCTGAATATGTCATCAAATTTTGAATTAGGGGTTATCTACATATTGAAATGAGCGCCAACTTTGATTTTTTCCAATAGCAACACCCAATTCTGACTTCATTTTCGAATTTCTGAGCGTCTGGCAGTACGGAAAAGTATACTGTTTGTATACTTTATCTTTAGTATTTATAGAGTTATAATCAAAAGTGTGTTAGGGGGTTATGTATAAATGTAGAAAAATAAAATTAAGTTCCTATAAGAAATAGAGAAAATTTTAATGTTTCACACCGGAAATCTTTCAGAAAACAAATAATTATAGAAATTAATAAAACGTTGCATATTTTCCAGTTCTTTAATTATCCTGAATTCAATATTTTAGATTTGTATATACTTCATTAATTTTAGATAATTTTAGGTCTATTTAAATACATTACACCTGCGATTAGTCCATACAGTACTCTTTGAAAAAAGTGCAGTATTTTTCAAGTAAAAGTGCCTATTATGGCTGTACTGATCACCAATAAAGCTTAAATTTTCTTTCGTAGGTGTAACATAATATACGAAATGAAATAATATATATATATATATATATATATACAACTACGCATAAGCTAAATCTTTTCGGATAAATTATTGTAAGGGTTCATGAAGTAAATATTAAACAATTTTAATCGCACTTACCAGTTTTGGGTCAGTTGAACTCTTTGGAACTGTACGATTCGTTTTATAATTTCTATGAAAATATAATTTCTTAATTAACCCTTTCGCGACTGCTGACGTAGATTCACGCCATTTGAAAATCTGCAATTCTGTCAGTAGGCGTTTCTTTCGTAATTTGTGTGTTACATATTTCTTAAGTGTGTACCCAGTGTTCATATTTTTGCATCATACTATGGATAGAAATATATTGATGAGAAAGAATATAATTATAATGTATATCCATTTGTAATATAATTGTGAATACAGAAATTTTTTTTCTGAAATATTTTATTTTGAGAGTATAACGCCCGTAGGCGGGTCTTACTGTCAAAATGACAAAATCCTGCAGTCGCAAAAAGTGTTAAAATATATTTATAAAAGTTATAGTATGTTTTTAAAAATGTATAAAGTTAAAATATATTAATAAAATTTTAAAGACTAAACTCTCCTTAAAATAATAATCGTCCCCCTACAAAATAAATAAAATAAAATAAAATAAAATAAAATAAAGCAATATATGAAAGCAAATGATTAAGCTTTTCTTAACTATGATGATAGTTAAGAAACGATTTTACAAGTCAGTCTTGCATTCCAATTACATTCGTTTTTTATATTTGACAATATCACATTAAACCTATTTTTCTATTTAAAACAGTAAATCCCGCCTATTTAGTTAATTTTTTTTCTTCTAGTGTTTGTTTAAAAGATTCAAAATTTATCACCAATTAATCTATGAAGTATATCCCACTTGTGCAAATTTTTGTCAACATAAAATAAGGGGCTTAATACGAATACTCAATGTCACATTTAAATTTTTATTTCTGTATTGTTTTGTTTTGAAGAACGATGAAGGCGGGGCATGTCTTCTTTAGAAAACAGGAATTATTGATGCTAACAATGATGTCTAAAAATCATAATTTTTGCTTCATTTCTTTGCGTTTGACCTAATTATTATATAATTTGACCCGTAAATAAAAAATAAAAATATTTTGTTTAATTTTCTTTGTTATTTTTTAAGATTTGATTCGTTATCTCATGCAAAACTTTATAAGAGACGGCCCCCTAAACCACTCCAAAAGAAAGATTTATTTGTATCTCGAAAACTACTAACTGGAATGAGTTGCAAATTTGCACACCCATATTTTTTAGCATTAGGATTCAATTTATGTAAAAATTAATATAGGTCATAATTCATAATTTTTATGAATATGAATTTATAAATATTTTTCAGAGTTAAAAATATTTTTCAGAATCAAAAGTGATGATGGATTATGTTTGGGTTTCTTCACTCTATCTCGTAAAAAAAAAATTATATCGATCAAGTTATTTTCTGTGAAGATATTAATAAAAGTTTGAAATATGAATTTAACATTAGCACCTCCAAACTTTGAACGCTTACAACTCTGTGAAAAAATAAGTAAAATATACAACCAATATACTTTTTCGCATTGTCGCGATCCCAGGAATTCAAATATAAAATAAAAATAGGGTGTTACCATTGAAAAAATCAAAGTTGGTGCGCGTTTTAATATGTAGACGACCCCCAATTCGAAATTTCAGTTCATTTTCTAAAACTACTCACAATTCCCCATCGAATGATACCTATTACATTTTTCTACATCGATTAGGAACGAAGTTACGTTGAGTGTTGCGTTTTTTTTTCCCCTGACTGTACTTTTGTTTATTAGGAATATAAATTTCGTAAATATCTCCAAAACGGAAAGTCACAGAAAGACCAAAAGGGATATGCACATTTAGGTGTTATAATAAACCTATATATCAATTTGTAACGTTCTACCTCCAACCGTTTTTGAGCTATGAGAGATACTTACACACATTCACTCATTCACACATACACACACATACAGACGTCACAAAAAATTATGTAAAGTCGCTGATATCGCTAAAACGAGAGCTCGTATTACGACGACAGTTGCAGGTGTACAACTAGATATGACAGTCATCTATATATTAATAGGCAAGCATAAAATTTGTAGTCCCTTTTTAACATATTAATTTTGGGAGTAGAGGGTTGAAAATGGTATCATTCGAAAGGTATGGTTAGCCGGAAGGTGCGAATACAAATATTATTTTCTTACGATGTCAAGAAGGTATTTAAAAATACATTTATTTTTTTATGCATTTTCCCCCATTTTTCCCTTTTATACACGTATTCCTTTACATTAAAAAATACCTAAAAGTAGAAAGTTGTTAAATCTTGCAATTTCATAAAGCTCAAATAAAACCATAGACACAGTAATATAGCATTACTATACGCAAGCGAAGTGATGACGTCACTGTCTGTCCATGGAGCCATGAAAAAGATTTTCTATGTTAATCGTCCTTTGGATTTTTTGTAAAATATTATTAAAAAATTACGGAAATTATCTGCCGATTTTAATTCCGATATTTGGGTATAGCTATATATAAAAGTTACTGTCTACATGTGTTTGATTGAGTTATTTTTTCTGTAAAATTGATAAAATTTTAATTTAAAATCACAAAACTCCAGAAAAAAAAAAAAAAATGGCAAACTTCCAGTTTCGAATGTAAACATAAACATTTCATTTCAAAGGGTGATATTTAAACAATAAATATTCAACTAATATACTAAATAAAAGGAAAATGGATTTGTTACTAACTGCTGCATGTATAAGTAGACGATACGGAAAAAATTCCGATTTCCGTTTTTTGCTGAATGTACATGTTTTGAGCTTTTTTTACGTTTCAATTAACTGAAATTGGCTACTTATTTTTTAAAAAAGTGTCTTTATTGCTAGCTTTTGTGGGTAGAAGAAGCAAGAAGAAGATACATACAGGGATGGAACACGGGAGCGAAATTCATACCGGTATTCGTTTAAGGAATTTCTCTATCTATAATATCGTTGATTTAAGAAATAGAAAATTTTGTTTCATTGATAGTGGTATGAGTTCTGCGCCCGTGTTCCATCCCTGTACATAAACTTTTGATTTCCGGTTTTCGATGAATTTACACGTTTTGAATTTCCTTGCATTTTAATTAAGTGAAATTGACTACTTATTTTTATTTTTTAAAAAGTGGATTTATTATTCTTTCCTCTGCATATATAAGTAGAAAATATAAGATTCAGAAAAGTTTTAGATTTTCGGTTTTCGATAAAGTTACACGTTTTGAAATTTCTCGAACTCAATTCGACCATTTTTGAAAAATATCTTTTTTTTTTTTTTTTTTTTTTTTGTTCAAACACTGTACTTTATGAACCAATCTAATTAATTTAACAGAATTTGATACTTGGTTGGGCCTTGGTTTGACATGGTACCTATTAGCTTCTGGGCTGTATCACACAACAAGGGGCGTTTCCACGTTGCGATTTTCTCTCATTTCAGGAAAGGCTAACATCTACAGAGAGAAATAGTTATATTAAGTAAAACTCTGCTGATTCAGTTAGAGTGAATATCGGCAAACAATTGCCGCAGCTGTGTTGCAATTGCATTCCGTTTAGGACAAGGCAATAACTTTGCTTTACCTAGCTTTGCAAAAAAAAAAAAAAAAAAAAAAAATGGTCGAGTTTCGACCACTGGGCGATACTAGAACATATAAATTTGCAACATTCTATAATAATTTATTTTTGAGCTATGCGAGATGTAAAATGCTTTTCGGAAATCAAGATTACAATACTTCCTAATACTTGGTGTAAGGAAGTAAAAAATCTAAAATACGTGAATATGTGTTTTTTTTTTTTTTTTTTTTACTTTCTCTTACCCATAGGGTCGAGAAAATATTGTTTTAGGGTCAAATTCTCTAACGTGAGTTTTTGTTATATTTACATGTTCTGAGGTGCCCTGAATACGAAAATCATGTTTTTAGCGAATGGTCTGTGTGTCTGTGTGTCTGTCTGTTATCAGCATATCTCAAGAACAAATAGTAGCAGAAATTCCAACTCGGTATTCTAAATGTGTATCATATAGGGATGCTACACTAAGCTTTTCGTTGAGATGAAGCAAATGGTTCGTGTACAGGGACACTCAAAATTATTCAAATACATTACGTCTATGGGGAAAATTACAGGTAAGTAGAGTTTAACATCTATAGACTGCCCTAAACCAAATGAAACGAATATATATTTTGTGTAATAGAGATAGTCAACAGGGAAAAAAAAATATTTGTGTATGTAGGAGCCTCGCCTCTGCCCCTGGGGGGGGGGGGGGAATCCCCCTCCAGGGGAGTAAATTTTCATGATGGGTACCTTTCAAAAGAGCTCACCAATACATTTAAAACGAATGGCAGAACCATCGATCTGCGATAATTTAAAACAAAGTTATTGATTTTTTTTAATTTTAACAAAAAAAAAAAAAAAAAAAAAATTAGAATTTTTTTTTTTTTTTTAATATTAAGAATAAAATGAACTTTTTTTGGATATTTAGTGTTATACTACTTCTCTAATATGGAAATCGTCTGCATTTTTTAAAAACAGAATTATTTTTTAATAACCGAATTAAATTCTATATTAATGTAGGTGCTTTAATGAAACGGGGGGTTGAGGGGGGCGGTAGCCCTCCTCACACAGAACTAATTATCATATAAAACTCTTCCGAAGCCTAATTTGAATTGTTTAGGTTTACATAACATCGTTATCTTACCTCTTAACCTCCAACCTGTATTTATAGTATTAAATTTCAGGGTATGAGAAAGTTGTGTGAGTGAGACATCAGATTATTTTCTTTGTTATAATTCAATTAATTCATAATAAACCAAATGTGGTTGCGATAAATATTTAAGAAAATCTTGAATGGAGAAAAAGTTTGGTGAACTTTGGCTTACTTTTTATATAAAATACACGCGTTAAATTCACTTTTAGGATTCCACCAGAATTCAAGCAACAAGATTTCCCGTTTAGTTTAGATTCGGAAGAAAACCATTTATTTTACATTTTGATTAAATTACGTGATGGAACAAATTGAATTATCCGTTGGAGAAAAAGATGAAAATGAAAACATACCTGTACTTTAAAAACTGTTAACACCACTTTACCTTGCTAACTCCATTAAGATGTTTCTGCCACATCATGAGTAGCACGCATTAATAATTCAAAAGATTCTTTTTTCATATCGAATTATTTAGTCTCTTGCTGAATCGATAAGCATTATGCGCAAGATTAATGATCCAGAGTTTTTATTTGCTTACACATTTTCAGTTTAAATCAATTTATTATGATCTATGGAGTATAACTTTTGAGTTAGTACGTGATATTGTTTTCGATATTTCAATTTTATTGATTTTTGTTTTTTGAAATAAAACTTTCCTAATATTGTTGTTGTACTGATTATAATTTATAATTTAATTGAATTCTAAATAATATCATGAAATAATAATAATAAGTATATTTTTTTGGCAATTGTTTAATTTTTCTGTTTATAAGACTTTTTTGTTTTTTTGATTTGGTGCTTTCCATTAACATTTTACAGCACAGAGTTGCATATGCAGCAACACCTAATTTAATTCTCAAGTGCAAAAACTTATCCCAGAATTTTTTTTATAGATTTTTTCTTCTATAATATAGATTTTTTCTTCTATATATTTTCTTCTATAATCTTCTATAAAACTTTATTTATTTTTTGTCTTCTAATATCGTTCTGGAATTCCGGTGGCTGTTGATTTTAAATGAGCAGAATAACTCTGTGCCGGAAAGGGTTAAACAAAGTTCAACCTGTATTTCCAATGACGTTGCCAGCCTGTTGGGTGTTAAATAGCTCATAAAATTCTAATATATTAGAATTTACCTAAATTTTAACAAACTCCATTTTTAGTGACCTTGGTTGACGATCGTAAAGCGTACACTTTAATTACTGTATTAATAACCCGGCGCCCGTTGTGAAACGCCTATGATTAAATAAACTTTAAAATTAAAATCTCAATAAATAAATAAAAAATAGTTCCTGTAAATGAATAAATATATTAAGATACTTATTAATTTTATTCATTTATAAAACCTAAAGTTAAGCATAACAAAACAAATGTTCATTTAGAATATGATACAAAAGCATTTTAAATCATCAAATGTGTATGGATTTGACATTAACATTACAGGCAGAAAAAATAAACTTTAACTCAAAATTTAATACAATTTGCTTCTTTATCTATTCAAAATTTGTTATTAATTAGACATTCTTGGATATTTTTTAAATTTTTATATGATTTAGAGCACAATACAGTTCTAAATAAGCTAAGTTAATGGCAAATACTGACGATGAGACTAAAAGGAAGTATAATGAGCAAAAAGAGGTCTATTGAGCACAAAGTGAGCATACAAATTAAATATTAAAACCTAAATATGTAGAACTAACCCAAAAATAGATTATGGCACGATTCTTTAAAACGCTCAACACATTTTCTCCATTCATCTCCAGCAATCATCCAAGGAGATTCCTCGAAGAATAATTCAATACAATGCACACAAGAACAACCTTAAAAAAAGATAGAAACATTATAATTTTTTAGTTTCTAAGACAAATCGTCAGTATAGCTTTGTGCTCAAATATAGCTTTGTGCAAATATGGAAAAATGCTGCATAAAAGGGAAGCATTCGCTTAAACTGGTTGCTATGGGTTTTACATAATCATTCAGAAAATGTTATTTATCTAAGTTTTGCATTTCGCAAATTTTTTTTTTGGAGCTCCCTTGAACTATGAAACCTGAGTATACAAAAATTTTTACTATTCTCATTTCTTCTTAATTTTTGCTTACAAGTTTCTCTTGTAAATTTTTATGGCTTAGGTGTAACTCTTTTTCTAGTAGCCAATTTTAAATTGTTTCAATCGGCTGCTGTCTGTGGTTAGCCGAGGTTGGCCTGTTTCTTAATTTTATTCAAAGAGGGTTCTACACCACTTTTTTTTTAATAGAATCTAAAGTTTTGGCGGTATCTTGCATCAGTGTTGGGGTCTCCTCCGCCGCACTGCTATTATAAAATAAATCGTCGCAATAAATCGTTTATCTGACATATAAATTGACATCTTACTGTCAGTCACATTGTTCATTCTTGCTTTTATTGCAGATGTGTGTTTCCTGATGACTTGTTATTATTATTTTTATTTTTATAGCTATTTGCTGAAAAAAAAAAAAAAAGAAAGAAAGAAAAAGGATGTTTTTTGCCAACATTTCCGTACGATAATTATCATACACGTAGTCTCTGATTTAAGGGGAGACACCATACCAGAAATTTTCTATAATTAATTTGATTTTTAAATTGTGGAAAATTAACGTGAAATTTTTCTATCAAAAAATGTGTAAAACCTGATTTAACATTTAGAAATATTTGCAAATATTATCATGCGGTTGGCAACACTGATTCCCAGTTTTTTCTCTAACCAATAATGCATGCGAATACATGAATTTAATTTTATTACGTTTAATTTTGTTTTCAATTTGTGCAGGGAAAAAATGTTAGATAGCAAAAACGTTAAAAACATAAGCAACATTTCCAAACTGCTTAGCAGATGTTTTTCAAGCGCATTTTCCTTTCGTTAAACATAGTCAGAGCTTAAAGTTTCTTGTCTTTTTTCAGGAATGAGATTTTTTTTTTCTACCACTATTTTCATAACAGCAATCTTTACTGTATTTTTATGACAATATGTTGCCATTAAATACAATAGATATTATTATACTAAAATAGTGGTGGCAACAAATGCGGAAATTTCTCATGCTTGAAATTGTCTGAAAAAAAGCGGGGATTTCGAGATATGAATATGATTAAGTACCATTATTTATAAAAAATGTAAAATATCTTAAAAAAGAAGAATCATTCTTAATTTTTTTTTTAATTCAAAATGTGTTTGTTATAATATATTGTGCAATGAATTTTAAAATGCATTGTACCATTTTCAAATATGTTGCATCTCTCCTTGAAATCCCTTTTTTTGCATGTTTCAAGTGTTAAGTAAATGTGACTTACTCAACTAGCATCTAGCGCTAAAAAATGTATGCTATAAATTATTTTATGTTATAAGCAATTATGCAGGATATTAAGCACGTTTCACACTTCTGAATCTTACTTTGACCTGTAATTGCTACAAGCTGATTGTACTATCTTCTACGCGTTTTGCAAATGCACGTTGACTGTTTTGAAATTTAAGTACACTTAATTGCAATGACTAAGTGCGATACGCTGTGCATTTGTTCAAAAATGTACGACGAAGTTACTTGGATGTTCAAGGTTTTATTTTATTTTATATGTTTATGCAATATATATATATATATATACACAGGGGTTGTAGTCTCCACCTTTTTTTAAAGGCACTTTGAGAAAAGATAAATTTATGCTTTTTTTGCTATCACTATTTTTATAAAAAAATTTCTATGCTGTTTCATCACGACATATTATTTCAAAAATGCAATAAAGATTTCTGTAAGAAAAAAGTGGTGGCAAAAGAGACGAAAATTTCTCATTCTTAAAAGTGTACTGAAAAAAGGCGGAAACAACGACTCATTAGCGTTGCCAACATTTTAATTTAGTTCGGTGCATTTTTAGCTCCACCTGTATTTCATAACACATTTATTTTCTCGTAGTTATAAATATCGAACAAAATTATTCTATAAATAAAATGGTGCGAAATAGAGGCGGTCTTAAAACTACTCCCGAATAAATTAAAATTTTGACAACTATGATATGTATATATATATAGTATATATATATAACAAATTAGGATTATTTAAGCGTGTAGCTGCAGTAAGTTAAATTTGTAAATAGCCCTAAATCAGAAAGACCTGTGAAAATAGTAAATGTATTAATCTGAAATTATCTTTGAAGTGTTATCATTATAGTAGGTTCAGATTTTGTTGAAAAATTAATTTTTTAAATTCTGTGTTACTTAAAAGAACATGTAGAAAATTGACGCCCGTGAATTCTAATTCTAGAGTAGTATGCTGTCATTTCAAGGAATTCAATTCAAAAAAGTAAAATTATATTTGGTGAAGAAAAGTTATACTTTGATGAAGAAAAGTCTTACTTCTTTTGTAAACTTGTAACTTTAAGTTTTGAAATAACTTTTTTTGTGTTTCGAAATACAAACAACACAGTAATTAAAAAATATAAATATACTATTGTTAATGTTCACCGAAAGATACTTTCCAGCGCAGTTCATCATTACGTTTGATATAGACTAGGCACGTTTTCAGAAAAGAACAATGCAAGAAGCATTTCTTGTAACAATTAGCATGGTTCGTACGACCACGCCTTTTTTCAAGGACTCTCACACCAGTATTTTTATGAGATTTATCTCATGTGAAGTTTTAAGGCTTTTTTTATATCAGAAATTGCTATATAATATTATTGGTGTAGAAAATCAAGAAAATTCAAGGACTGTACGAACTATGATTAGGGAAACAATGTTTCCAGGGTAATACGACCCCACTGAATAAAATCTGCCTGTTGCCAAAGCGAAATTTGTACCGGAAGTGCGATATACAAGATGGCGGCCAAAACTCTGTTTTTTACACGACTTGAGTTATGAGGAATCCGAAAATAAGAAAACTGACATATATATGTCAACTGCTCAACCTGTTGAGCAGTTGACACCAAATATTGATTGATACTAACTTATATCATGCTACATCTATATATGAATTTATATGTGTTTTTGTGCTGAGTTCCTGAGCTATAGCCTTTCCTTATATTGTAAAAATCGCTGCATAGCACGTCACCTGTTGAGTAGTTGACATCAAAAGTTGACAGGCCCTAACTTATGTCAAGGTGCATCTACATATAAAATTATATGAAATTCCGTGCAGTAGTTCCTGAGATACAGTCGCCACAAAATTTTTGTCTCAGACGCACACTCACACAGACAGACATTTTCTAAAAATGGTCAAATGGTGTTCTGGATCTCTCAAAACGCGTAAATCTACCGAAAACTATAAGTCAAAAATTTTCACGAATCCAGTACTTTATTCTATTGAATATAGAAGAAAGTAAAAAATGAACGAATGAAATATGTACAAAATTACGTTTATTTGTTTTATGAACATACTAATCTACACAATATATTTATTTCAAACTGTCACGTAATTCCAATTTAATGTAAATTTTATTTTGTTTATTTATTTATTTAATATTTTATTAAAGAAAATTCTAACTACACTATTCCTTAAATAGATTTATAGAAACTAACATGATCTATTTTAGTTTTTGAGAAAAGAAAAAAAAAAAAAAAAGAATCTAGTCTAAAAAGTACTAAAATAAAATTTCGCAGCTGTGAACGGAAATTCATTGAAAAGCAAAAATCGCATTAAAATCAATAGAATGAGAGTCAAAATAAAACTATTCCGATTTATTTTAGATTTTTGTTATCGCTATTGAACTTTCTTAAATTATTTGGAAACTATTTTTAAACTCCTTTTTTTTTTTTTTTTTTTTGTGTGTGTGTGTGTGTGTGTGTAAGAAGATAGAAGAGTTGAAAATCTATAATGTATTAAGATTTTGAATTTATTTATACAGGTGCATCATTAATTTTTTCCCCCGTTAACACGAATAAATAGATTTCAATATTTACTTTTTATTTTAATGAAATTAAAGTAAATAAATATTTTTAAAAAATGTATGCAAATTTATAATTGCTAATTAAATATAATTAGCAATTATAAATAGCATTATTTTAGTATTTAACAATTCCATATAAAATATTAACTTTTACTTTTTTGCTTACGGAAATGCTTTTTTAATAAACTTAAAAGCAATTAATGAATTCGTAAAACATATTTTAAAAAATTTATTCTTATAAAATAACTCGTAATCCTTACTTTAATGGATTAGGAGGATTTTGTAAAATATAATTTTTTTTTTTATTATTATTTTCAAAATTTTAGTTTTTATAAACGCCTATTATATTTCAAAGATAAGAGTTTAATTTAATTTATTTTATTTATTTATTATATTTTTTATCTTTATTATATTTTTCAGCTTTTTTTGTGATAAGATAATTTTTTTTTTTTTTAGAAGGAGTGGTACCAAAAAAGGCAGAAAACTCTTATTTTCGTTATTTGTTTCGTTGTATTAGATTAATTTGTTTACTTGCAAGATTCACGCATTAGCGTATTTACACCGAGTCTTCCACCAGTATTTTCAAATAGAAATTTTTATAATAATATAAACCTATAAATTTAAAATGGAATTTATTATTTATAAATAACGTGGAAGACCCAGGCAAAATGTCGGTATGCATAAACTTGACTTAATGTAATAACGAATATGAATGATTTACTTTCATTAACATTTTCCAACAAGGTTGAAAGTGTACTGAAAAGTGTTAATGACTTCGGTTTGTCCGTCTGGTTGTACGCACTCTAGCTCCCATAAATGTTCATGGAATTTCCTGAAATTGATATAATGTTGTTCAATTTCACTATCGGATATACCTATTGAAAATGAAATGAACACCTCTACTGGTTTGCAAACAGGGGCACCCAAAAGTATCCCAAAGCATTGTGTTCTATGAGAGGTATTTCTATAAACCATATTTTAATGCTTTTACTACAAACAAATCTGAATGAAATTGAAATACGTTATTCAAATTCATTATCGGATGATTTTTATAGAAAATGGTGTAAATAACAACCCTGGTTTCTATACAGTGACACCCGAAAGTGTTCCAAAGCATTGTGAGAGGTATTTCTATAAACCAAATTTTAATAACTTTGCACAAATTTTAATAAAATGGAAATATATTATTCATGTGCACAAAAGAATGTTTTTTATAGAATATAGTATGATTAGTATTAAGATTTACAGGGCCATACAAAAATATTCAGTGACATTAAGGATTATTATTGGACATATGCTGGAATTATATTTCGTTTACATTACTTTCAAACCATTTTTAAGTGGGAATATGATTCGAATTTGTATATCCGTCTGTCTGACCGCCCATCTATCTATCTGTCTACAACTGTCAGTCTGTCCTTCTACAGCATCCGTAAGTATTTTCAGAATTTTTAAAAAATGATTTATGTTATTCAAGTCCACATAGGTGCGATCCCTATTTCAAATGTCATTATTAGGTCAAATGGTTTGTGTATAGGGACACCCAAATAATGCTAATGCATTACACTGTAGGGCAGACATTTTTATAAATCGCATTTAAATAATATTCTACTGCAAAAATCTTAAAGAAATTCACATTTATTGTTAATATGCTAAAATAACATTTTGTATAGAATATGATATGATTAACTTTCAGATTTACAGGGCTACACTAAAATAATACATTAATGTCTACATTTTCATTAGTGTTAAGCCTTTTCAAGACTTCCCAACAATTTTTAAGAGTGATTAGGAATTCAATTAGTCTATCTATTTTTTTTTTAGTCCTTGTATTTATTCCTTGCATGATAACGTAGACAAGGATTATTGAAATTTATACCATGTAACAAGTACGTACAGTTGGGTGTTAAAAATCAATGCGTAACGCATGATTTTTCTTTCACGTTTTTTCTTTTCTTTTTTATAAATTACTGTCTTGCAAGATTTTGTATATATATGCATTAAAATAGATAAGTATTAAGTGTATTAACATTTACGAAAAAGATATTTAAATTTTAAGAAATAAAATAAAAAAATTTAATTATTATGAAAATTTTCAAATTGTAGTATGCTGAATACTTTTTGATTTTCCGCTTCGATTTTAAAAGAGAATATTTTAATCTACTTCTTCTTCTTCTTCTTCTTCTTTTTTTTTTAATAATTAGGTATTATTTTCTAGACTAATTGATATGTTAATTTTGTAAATTTATTTTTATGCTTGAATGTCGAAAATATGCATAAAATTTCAGCGTTAAAAAAATAAAAAAAAAAGTAAATAATGTTTCGTTAATCAATCAACAATATTCATGTATATTTAGAAAATTTTGCTATCAGAAACATTTCAAACAAATAAATATTAAATTTTATTTAATAAAAAAAAAAATTCTAGAATTTTTAATATTTTAATATTATAGTAATTCAATGCGGGTCTATGCAAAATACATTAACCCCAAGTCATTAATTAAAAAAAAAAAATATTTTAACGTCCATTCCATCAACGTAATAGATAAGCTTAGTGCAAAAAAAAATTTTTAATCTGTACGCATAATTAACGGTTTGATTTTTTAATAATCAATAAAACATTTTACAACAAGAATATTAGAAATAAAACACCTTTTTAAGAATTAACATCACGCATGTGTAAAAATATTAATTTTTTATCCAGAAATCGTGGCCATATAACCGATACAAAAACTGATACATTTTAAACACTACAAAGAAAAGGAAAAAATATCCTATTCTAAAAATAGAAAAAAACCTTTTTGAGTGCATATCTATAGCACTTGAGTGCAAAAGCTGAAAAGATCGTGTTTACTTAAGAAATACTTGCATATTTATAGATTTAAAACTTTCTTTTTTCTATTTCTTTCTTTTTTCTTTCAAGTACATGTTTTAGAGATTGGTTGTCCATCTTTGTCACGTACAAGTAAATATAATAAGATTTTAATATCGATTAATTAAAATATATGCTCGATAATTTACAGGTCGAGATATTCTAACTGCTCAATAACAAATTTTATCCTTGAAAACATACGTAATATTATATTTATATAATAAAAAAAAAAGAAAAATCTAATCTTGTAATCTAAAAAGTTAATATGAATGAAAATTGTAAACTATAGTAAAGCAGCATTATACAGTTAAGTATATTCAACAAATTTTTAATAATAATAATCGTGTAATTACGATAAAACATTTATTACGATTTAAAGGAAATGTTCGTTAAGAAGTTATAACGATCATGTAAGGAAAAATAAGTGTAATGTAATAAATTATATTTATTGATGTTTAGTCTAAACTTCTGACAAAGTTTTATATAGGCCGTAGAAATTATTTTATTAAAATATTCAAACGTTGGAACATTATTATGAAAAATAATCAGCTTTATGTGAATTTATAATATTAAAAAGACTCATGTAATTACGATAAAACATTTATCACTATTTAAAGGAAATTTTCGTTAAGAAGTAAGGACGATGACGTAAAGAAAAATAAGTGTAATGTAATGAATTATACTTATTGATGTTTAGTCTAAACTTCTGACAAAGGCCGTAGAAATTATCTTATTAAAATATTCAAACGTTGAAATACTATTATAAAAAGTTAATCAGCTTTATGTAAAGTTATAGTTTTAAAAAGAGATATCAGTTGCCATCTAAAATAATCGGCAACATAATTATTAACAGAAAACTAAATGGTAATTTAATAATTAAAACAACTATTTATTTTTTCCAAATAAATTTAAAAATAAGGAACACATAAAAAATAAAAATTTTGAAGAAACAAGTACAATATTCAAAAACAAATTCTCTCAAAATAATAAATTTTTAATAATATTTAAAGTTGTATTAGTCAATTGCATACTTTATATATAGGAGCAAATGCAATATTTGAAGAAAGTCTTACTTTCAATTCTATCCTCAATAATAAATAATAATAATAACATTAATTACGCTATTTTTTAAAGTATAAGAATAAATAATTTAATTAATCTTGTGGCTGGCCATTTAAAGATTGGTAGTAACTAAATCGATATTTAAATTGTTATCGATAGCTGCTGAATACGCTTTAAAAGATAATAGAAAATGTCTCTTCGAAAGATGAACTTGATATCAGAAAATAATGAAATCCCAATTAAAAGATGAGACGATGCTGTTAAACAAATTTCAATTTAAATCAATATTCCTTTCTTAACAGGACAGTATAATATCACTTACATAGAAATAATAGTTAAGACCAAAGCTGTCAACGTTTTGATTTATTGAGTAACGTTATTAGTACCCGTCTTTTTTATATATACCACTATTTTAGAAGGATAATTTTTTTTTTATTTAACCATAATTACATATTGTAGAAAATTACTACAGAAAGAAAGTGGTGGAAAAAAAAGCGAGTACTAACAATATTAAGAAGTTGGTAGCTATGGTTAATATTCTAATAAAAATGATCTATCCCTTAGCAACAAACTAAAAATATCGAAAAAGCTTAAAAATACACCCCTAATAGCACGCTTATCAGGAGAATATCCTGAGTATGTCTCTGTGATTTCATCCACAGTAAGACTCCTATATAGAGTATGGGAGCTCTAACCCACAGGATATTCTGAGGATATCATGTAAAAAAGGTGTGCTGTTAGAAGTATTGAACAATTTTTCGTGAAATCGTTATTATTATTATTATTATTATTTTTTTTTGGAATGTCATTTCATGTCACATGGATTCACCAATAAAAGTTTCACCTTTAGATTACGGGAACAACTTGGAAGTACAGTCTTCTGTTTTTTTAATATAATATTACTATATGAACCGTCATCTATTTAGACAGTCTTAGGCCGTAATTGACCTTATTAGGCAGTTTCCAATTCATTCAGACACTGTGATCCATCGTACGTTCAAAATTTTATGGTGGTTTAAATAGCAGTGATTTACTAAAATGTTATCTTCAGTTAAAGTCTGCGTTTCATTTTCTGTTTGAACGTATATGCTGATGAAGCGAGGATAACACTAAAAAAATTATCAGTTACTAGCAATACTAATTATTATTGCCAACGCCTGATATTGTGTGAGAAAGCGCAATATTTATAGCAATACAGTAAGTTAGAGAATAATTAGTAAGTAAACAGCTATTTTTAAAAGTGTTGTTATAGTTTTACTATCAGAAAAACTTGCTACTCAAATGCATTATGCTCGTTTTTCTCTGATTTTTACAGCAATAATTGTTTTACATAAACGATAAAAATCACTGGAAAAATAACTACCAGGTTACTCTAAAATAAACAAGGGTAATCTAAAACATAATAAACTATTTAAGTAGTAGGATTCAGGCTTGATTTTCATATGTTCATCGAATCTTGAATTACAATAAAACAAAAAAGATCTTGAATAAATAGAAATATTCTATATTTTTTATGCTGATC
Source organism: Salticus scenicus (assembly GCA_963930645.1). Classification (NCBI taxonomy): domain Eukaryota; kingdom Metazoa; phylum Arthropoda; class Arachnida; order Araneae; family Salticidae; genus Salticus; species Salticus scenicus. The sequence continues at coordinate 109,089,078 of OZ005656.1, read as the reverse complement.
AGATAACTATGCAATATACATTTTCTATAAATATACGATCAGTAAACTTTAGAAAAGGATCTGTATATAATGTTATAATTTTTAATGATTTTTTTTTTCTAATCTATATACTCAGGTTAATAATAAGGCAGATTATGAGAAATTCTCTGAGAGCCTGAGTTATGAAATGAAATTTAATTTCTCTGAAATGGTATTTTCCTCTGATAATCGTATATTCAAAACACAGAAGATGGAATTATTTAGCTAAATATAGAGCTTAACAAATAATAAGCAGTTAACTTAGACGAAATATTTTCTGCATCGGTCGGTAGTAATTTCATTAATTTATATTACAAAACATTCCCTAGAATAATTTCTCTCATAGATATTATTTAATCCCGAATTCTTTTCTGTGAACATTGATTGTAGTTCGTCTTAGCGATTAGAAAAAGTATGATTAATGGTGTTATTACATATTGTGTGAATATTTACATGCATTTAAGCGTAATGTATATAACAGTTTCATTATGGCCTAAACAAGAAATACTTTAAGCATAAAATAACATTTCAGCCGAATAAAAGAAGTTTCATCCTCAATCAATAAAAATACTTATATTTAATTTGGCGCGTTATCTTTTCAACTTTCACACCATATTTGCTTTTGAAAACTGCTAAACTGATTTTTAAAATGTCTATTAGATACGTAGTTGATGATAAATATGTAAAGAGAAAAAAAAAAAAAAAAGCATTTTTAATTTTCGATAAATAAATAACTTTGAAAGTAAATATTATAAACGTCAAAAACTCGCACCAGAAGTTTCAGGTGCAAGTAATAGTACATTCTTTCATTTAGGTGAAAAACTAGGCATGGGTGCAACATCAAAGCAGCAAGATACATACGCACCTACTAAGAATTTAAACTGACTTCTGCATATGGATTCCTCTGAAACAGCATTTGTTTAAATTTCGGAATAGGGCTGCTATTTACCGAGCATAAAAGGAATAAAAGCTTAACACTCGATTAAAACAAAGAAAAAACATTGAAAAATTTTCACATAAAAAATTTAAGTTTGATTTCAGTAAGAAACCAATAAACGTTAAAGAATTATTAAGTTCAAATTAAAAGAAAGGTAGTACCTAAAGAGTATTATTTAAAAGACGTTATTTACATGTTATTGCAAGTACAGTCAAACCTCGTTAACGTGAATCTCAAAGGGATACAAAATTTATTCATGTTATCAGTAGTTCATGCTATCAGTAACAAATCTTCATATAACTAAACTAATCTTCATTTTGACAAGGATTGTGTAAACAGTTCATGGCAAAAGTAATTTACACTAACAGTGTTCACGTTAACGAGGTTCGACTGTATTAATATTTTTCATTAAATCAAAACTTTTAACAAAATTTTCTTCAATAGTTATTGCATGTATAGAAATATATAGATTTGTTCGATTGTGACCCGCGTAAAATTTATAATAAGTTAAGGAAATTATTTTGCTTATAATAATATTAAAAGCTGGATATTGAAACTTATTTTGCATCTCATAATATTATAGACATTCATAAATTATAAAATTTAGCCTTATTATCAAACTGTGATCTAAATTCAAATTGTTTATTCAGAATAACTAAAATAACTAATTGTCACGAACGTAAAACTGACGATGACAAAATGTTAAAATAGTCATTAACTTTTATTTTGGCAAAAACTTATCAGCTTGGAGACATCTGCAGCGGAAACTAATGAACTGAATGAAACCAAATTTCATCTACAGACTTTGAGTGAATTGGAAGGATGATTTCCGCAAACATACACACACACACACACAAAAAAAAAAATAGTACTAAAAGTTACCAATAAGGGACATTTTTGCTCTATTTTCAAGTACACGTTATCGAATTTGCACAATCAAAATAAATTATGCAACTTTCAGAATGCATGTGTGGTTTTGGTGCTGTTGAAAACGAAATTTAAATAAATGCACGAAAAATAGATTACATAAAATTCTATTAATGTTTTAAATAAAAATGCAGATACAGAAATAAATAACATGCCATATAAGGTGTATATTTAAAATGTTGACTTACTTGTTTTTAACATCTCTAAAAATTATATGTACACTAGAAAAATTGCATAATCTACCTCGATTGTACGAATTCAATAGAGAGAACAGCGCCAAAATGTTCCCTCTCGGCGACTATTGGCATGATTTTTTTTTCCTTTTGGAAATCATCTGCCATGTCTTCCACAGTCCATAGATGAAATTTGGTTTCATTTGGTTCATTAGTTTTTGCTGTAAATGCCTTTAAACAGCGAATGTTATTTTATGGCAACCCTGTATTACGAATCAGTACAGCTTGAATGCAGCAAAAATCTTATTTGGCCTTCAATCCAAATAATGTAAAGATAAAACTAATTATTTAAATATCATACGTAGATATTAGGAATTCAATAAATAAATTTTATTTTAGTGTTACTTTTTGGACACTGTAAAACATCACAAAACAACGTATTATCTATCGTAATGTTAATTATCAATATTTAGGCTTCGATTAAAATTATTTTTAGCTTTGCAGTATACGTTATCGTACTGAGGTTCCTTTCTTGAATATGTTTATTAAAAATATTTTTTTTCCGTATGATCCATTATAAGATCGTCAATGCACAATTGATTAAATTTTTTATTAAAGATATATGATGTTTTTTTTTTTTTATTATTATTGTTACTTAACCATTAGTAACCAGATATTCGATTTTAGACGTACTTCCAAATACCTAGTGAAATACTTGAAGAATTTTCCAGAAACCCCGGATGCGTAAATAAAATGTTATACTTCATGGAGTTCAGTGAAAGTTTTTATCATGAAGACAAAAAAAGAGTGATTAACAAATTAAGAAAAGAAAATATTTAGGAAAACCATGTAAATTCATAGAAATATAAAGGTTTCTCTAAAGATTTGGAAACAACTATTCCTTTTCTTTAAATTTATATGTTATATCATGCAGGTTATTCAACCCAATGCAACACGCTTTTAGAAAATTTCACGTAGTACATTACAGACAACATACTGAAATCAGAATATAAAGATATTGAAAACTTCATAAAATATGAACATTTTTTCTAAAACAAATTTGACTGCGCATGCGCACGTTCCAAATATGTTTCTATGGCATGATTTATTAGCCAAGTGTATATATAAAAATTCCAACAATTGCCATGAAAATTCAAATAGATACTGTCCAACTAATTTTAGTTAAGGTAAAATAAATAAAGAAAATATATAAAGAAAAAGAAAAAATAAACTTTGAAGAATTTTACCTAAATTTTTATTTTAATTACAAAGCTAATATAGTGTTCTTGGTTGTAAATAAACACATTTTTTTTCTGTAAGAAAGAGGGGGGGGGGGGAGAGAAACTGGAATTGAGTATATTTTATCTACAATAAAATTTTGAATTTTCACGATATTTGTTTGAAGTTTTTATTGTAAATAACTTAATACGTTTGGTTAGAGGCGTTATGATCTATGGAAAGTTAGTACATAATACTGCAAAACAGAAGGGAAAAAGATAGGTAGCATGAAACATTTTGAAATTTATTTTTTTATGTAACTGTTTTCAAGAAATTGTAATTTAAGTAATAATTAAATACATGTGTATCCTAATTTTCGTAACTGTAAGAGAAGAATTTACAAAAGATATAAAATAATAATAAAGGATAATTTACAAAAGATATAAGATAAAATTGATTATTAGTACGACAGCACTATTTCTTTCAGACAGCAATTTTGCATTGTCGCCCTTTATTGTATTATACCTTGATGATTTTATTTTTATTTTTAAGATTTAGATAATATTTAATTTAGAAAATGAAAAGTGTGCGTGGAGAATGAATTATAATGGTACTGGATAGTTTAATTTAATTTATAGAGATGTCAATGATATAGGATAATCTGCATCAGCCATTCTCTTTTTAGTAATATAAACAGAACAGAAAACGGATAATATTTTACCTGGGGACATTTTGTATATTTTGATCAATTAAAAAATGGTTTGCCTTTTCTCCCTCTCGCATTAAGTTAAAAAATATTTTAAATAAAATTGAGAAAAATCGTGCTAAGACAATGGATCAGTTTGGACTTCTTGGTGAAATTTGATATTTGGCACCGAAGTAGCTCGGATGCTTCTCATCAAGAGGTTTACTTGTGCTTTTGCGATATCCATTTCAATTCATCGCCAAAATGACAACAAAAATATAAAATCCGCCAAAGGTCTTTTATGCTAAAGCTATACCAATGCAAATTTAAGAAATGAATATAGTACAGTCGGTAACAAAAGTATCCGAACACCAGCAAATTTTCCTGTATAAAAAAAGTAGAGTTAATACTGTTTTGTTAAATAAATCCTTAAGAACATGATTCGACAAGGATTTATTTAACAAAACAGTATTAACTCTAATTTTTTTATATAGGAATTTTTGCTAGTGTTCGGATACTTTTGTTACCGACTGTAACTGATGCGCTAGAGAATAAAATACAGTTACTGCATGCATTTATATAGAAATAATTATAAGATAAAAAAAAAAAAAAAAAAAAAAACTTTTTATATACCAGGTTTTAAATTTTCTGATGAATCATAGAGCTCTTATCAATGTGCGTAAAATTTTTAAATTGATAATGACGTCAGTTTTTGTGAGAGGCATAATTTAACTTTTTATAATTTTTTAATGTTCACATTTAATTAAATGTATTTATTTTTATGTCGAAAGAAAATGAACTCGTAAGTTTTTTTGGCAACAATTAAATTATAATTAATATTTTAATGGTTATTTTAACGCTATTAGGATGTTATTATTTTCATATTTTAATTAATTATAAGAAAACTAGTCAAAAATTCGAAAACTGGACTTCGAAGTATTATGTTGTAATCGGGTTCTGAACTATTGTAAAAGTTTCGAAGGGAAGGTAGTTAAAATTCGATTGCAAGATTTATACCGGACAAACAAACAAACAAGAATAGAAGTTTATAAAAACATGGTAAAATAAGCTCTGTCGTACTAAATGTAATTCTGTTTACAAAAAAATTAAGCAGAATCTTCTTTATTTTTCTTTCTTTCTTTCTTTATTATTTTTAAGGATGTAACATAGAGAATGATATGAATACAACGACATAGTATGTATTATAATGATAACTATGTATATAAGCATTGATTAAAATTTTTCTTTAGCTTTCCAGAATTTTACCATATTAATATTTCATTTTTCTAAATTGGCAATATTAAAAAATCCCTTTCTGTATGGTTAAAAGTTATCTCCTTTGTGCTGTGTGATCACACTTTTGTGCTGAAGGTTTATTTTGTTTTTCCAATATTGCTATTGTTTTCAAAAAAAATTATTTTACACATGCCATTTAGCATTTTATGTAGGTAACTTTCTTACTTTAACTTTTATACTTTATCGAATGCCAAATACGTGTATTTTATATCAAAGGTTTTTCGTCTTAAATTACATTTATACTTTTTTCTTTATGAGTATTGCTTTGCATTCATTTCCGTCACTCACATCCAAACTTCATTTCATTATGCTTGGAAATTTTATTGCTCATTCAGTTTATTTTTCCTCGTCCTCTTTTTCCTCCTCCTTAAACTATTTCTAACACTTGTTTTATTGTCACACAATTTGTTTAAGTGTTTCTGCAGCAGTTCAGGTGTAAGTGCACTTTTTCCATTAATTTTTTAAGTGCTAAGTGAATCAGATTATTATTTTTATGCGTCTTACAAAGTGTTAAGAGCGTTTTAGGGAAATTACCTATTTGTTAAATGTTCCTGAATTTTCCTGTATTTAACTTTGTATTAACTCTTTAATAACTGTTGAGAGTAATAAAATTGATTTCTTGGAATTTCTAAAAATGAACAATATAATTTGGAAATTAGCTAAAATAGATAAAAATATAGTTTATATGTATTTTCTTGGTGCCACGTCCGAAATGTTTCCCTGCTTAATTGATGGAGACCGTAAAATGAGAGATAGTAAAAATCGGCAAAATACATTTTATTGTTGTGTACGATTAAGTCTGTATACATTAACGAAAGCATATGCTAATTCGATAAATTCATTAGTTAAAGACTGTCGCAAAAATGCTACCAGCTTGTTGATGAACATAATAAAATTTTACATCGCAGTCTATTTTTATTTTTATTTTATTTTGTTATTATTATTATTCTCCGTGTATGTTTGATTTTATTGCTCATCCATGTTTTAGCTTTAAATTGTTTAGCTGTACAAAATTAAAACAATCTAATAATAAAAAAGGTATTTTGTTATTAAAATTGGTTCGATATTCGAGCACGCCGAAGACAGTCATATACATTAATGAGGACTGGTACACGTAATGAGGACTGGTGACCGCATTGTCTTCAAATGTCCCCATCCAAATTATTCTTTTGGGAGTCACCGAAGTGGTGGAGCCATCTCTCTGTAAAATATCAAAATTGTGATGGCATGTCTCGAGCCCAAACTCAGTTGTAAGTCCCAAACCGTCGCCAATAGCCCATAATAGAGCCCTAGTGCAACGTAAAAACCACTCAACCCTCAACCATTAAAATTCAATTGCGTTTATCAGGCTGTCTCCTCAGGAACCACAAAATGCAGAAAAATGCCAAAAGATGCGAAAAAACCGAGGGATTCCGAGTTTATAATTTCAATCAATTTATTCCAATTAATTAAGAATATAACAACTTAAGAATATAACTTAAGAATATAACAATCTGACCCCCCCCCCTCCCAATTTTTTTGCTTTATAACGTACTTTTATACGCAGGTCTTGGTGCATATGCATAAAATTTTCAAAAAAAAACAAATTAAAATCTGAAAATAGAAAGCCAAATAGTGATATTTTCAACAAATTCAAAATGATTACCGGAAATTTAAAACTTGGTTCCAGCTTACGATCCAAATTATCTGGCTAATGACGAATTTAAATTTTTGCCGTCTGCAACTGCTTAAAATTTATAGGTATTCTTTTTAAATTATACAAAATAGAACAGTATATGTTCACATTTAAATGATTTTTCTGTAAGTCTTCGACAACTAGATTTTAATAGCAACTTTTGTCATAAAATTACATATAATAAAAAATATATTAATAACAGTATATTAAATTTATTAATATTATGATTTATTATCATTAATACGTTTTTAGTATTGACTGTTCAAACATATAAATTCAAGACCTTCTTAAAGAAATTAAAATAAAATTTTGAATATAAAAGTATATTTAGTAAGAAAAAAATATGTAGAAAAAGAAAAAAAAAAAAACATAATGGAATTAATAACTAAAAGAAATAAATAGTCATTTTAACCAAAAATGTAAATAAACTCGTTTAGTGAAATAATGTCGAACAATATCTGTTAATCACCTTCGCTTTAATTTCTTGTATAATTACTAAAATTATATTAAGTTGACTTCTGACGAATCAAAATTTGATGAGATTTTTTTTATTAGGCTTCTAGATCAAAAAGATGTAAAATTCAACATCGCATTAAGTATCATGCCAGTTTTAGATGCATAATTTCTTTCTATGTATCCAACCGTCCACTATCTACCGATAAGTATTTGGGCACTTTCGAATTCAGACGGTTAGTCAAATATCTAGGAAAGTTCTTTAGGAATCAGTTTGAAACATTGGTAGTGTAAAGATTATATTATACTTCATGTATTTCAGCAAAAATTGTGTCGTGAAGAGGAAAAGGGGACCAGTAAAAAAAAAACAATAATTAAAATGTTTTTGAATCACCCTGTAAAATATAATGCTTGGACTGCATTTTGACTGTAGCATGTGATTAAGAGGAATTTTCTCATTTTCTGTATAAATTTTTATGTGGCTACCACATATATTCATGGAAATATAATGGCTTTTTTTTATTTAAAAAACAATAATAATAACAACCTACTTTTTTAATAATAACACATAGGGTATTAGACCCAGCGCAAAGGCATTTTTAGAAAATTTGGTATACTACATTAGACACAGCATACAGCAATCAAAATGCAAAAATAGTAAGTATCTTACGAAGTATGAGCATTTTTATGAAAAAATTTTCTTACTATGCAGGCACTAGCTTAAAAAAAAAATTATTTCAATAATTTAATAGACGAAGGTATTGAGCTACTTATATGAAAAGCCCGAATAAATATTGTGTAAATTCAAAAATTTATGAGTGGTAGAACGAACAGAATTTCAGTCCTTGACAAAAAAAAAAAAAAAAAGGAAGATAAAAACTTTATTATCGTTGGGCACTGATTGAATAAAAATAATAATATGAGTAAAACCCCTTATAATTTAGCTTTTATTTTGAGAGAACTGAAATTCTGATTGTTCTATCTTTCCTAACTTTGTGAGTTTATCTGATATTTTTGAGGATTTTCATGTAAGTTGCTAAATACTTTTGGCTATTGAATTATACAAATGAATTTCTTTAAAAGGGAGCGCATGCGCAGTTAAAAATTATTTAGTAAAAATGCTCATGTTTTGTAAGATATTGAACATTTTTGCATTCTACTTGCAGTATGCTGTGTCTATTCTAGTATGCCAAATTTTCTAAACATGCTTTTGCACTGGCTCTATTACCCCATGTGTTATAGCTAAAAAAAGTGGAATTTTTTTTTTTTTTTGCAATTTATTTTTTTTTAACCGTTATATCTCCATGAATATATGCGGTAGCCTCATAAAATTTTATACAAATGATGAGAAAAATCCTCATAATCGCATGGTACATCCAAAACGGATTTCAAGTATCATTTTTTACAAGGTTATCGAAAATATTTTGATTTTTGTTTAATTTTTTACTGGTCCCCTTTTTTTCTTCAGAACACAATTTTTGCTGCAATATATGAGGTGCAACATGTTCTTTACGCTACTAAAGTTTCTAGATGATCCTTAAAGAACTTTTCTAGATATTTAAGAAAACGTCAAAATTCGAAAGTGTCCAAATACTTACTGGTAAATAGTGTATAGTTATTTGTTTAATTTACAAATATTTATGTACTGGGTGATCCAAAAGTTACAGAAAAAATAAGTGTTGTTCAAAAAGTACTGACAGTAGCACTATGCGGCTTGGACTGAAATGCACAGATAGACGTGGGATTTTTTTTTTTTTTTTAGTAACAAAAGATTTATTGCTAAGCGAGGTTAATTTTTATCAGTTAGGTGCGTTTTAATTGTAAAATTATATTTTTACAGTGGCACTGTAGATTCATCAATTAAGTTTGGACTATCAGTGCTCCATGAGTGACGATGATCGTCACTCATGGGAATGGCCGTCAGACGTTGGGGATTGGGAATTCCCATAATAAATATCAACTAACAATATTTTATCTCTTAACAGTATCATGATTTTCCTTTTAAAGCGTGAGAGAATACCGAGTATACAGCGCCATTTGTTGGTGAAAATAATATATATATTTCTTTTTCTTGCAAAAAAAAAAAAAATAAATAAATAAATAAATCAACCGTCTGGAATGTCAAATTTCCTATGTTAATCGCCCATTAGATTTTTTGTAAAAAAATTATTAAAAATCGAAGAAAATTATTTCCCGATTTTAATCCCCATATTTTTGTATAGATATGTATTAGTTATCGTGTGCATGCGTTAGATTGAGTTATTTTGCTGTCAAAATGACAAAAATTTAATTTTAAATTTCAATTGAAAACCGCATAGGGCTACCGCATAGGGTCAATACTTTATGAATAATATATTTTTTTTATTTTTTCCATGAGTTTTGGATCACCCAGTATATATCTAGATTATACGTATGTATCATGGACTAAAATATGTATGTAATCTACATATTATAATACATGTGCAGGACATAAGTTATTTATCCTGCATGTTTGATATTGAAAATTAAAATGCTTTCTGAGTGCATATGAAAACGTATTTTTAAATTAAAGTTGCATATACATGTATTTTTTTTTTTTTTTTTTTTTTTTTAATATTCGATCTAAATATCGAATAAAAATTCTATTTTCAGGAAAACCTTACATTTAACGTGTAGGATAAATATATTTTTCACAATTTATTGAACTTTAATATAAAATAATATTTATCAGTGAAATTTGGCTTTATTTCGAATATATTTTTAAAAACATTGTTCGTTTAAACTCAGGTAATTAATAAATATTTTTTTCCATGAATAGTATTCAAAATTAATTTTTAAGGTATAATGATGCAAGCCTGTTTTGTTATATAAGCATTTGTATCTTTGTGTATAAATAAAGTATATATAATATCATAGATGCCAATATTTTAATATTTTCCGCATTATTTTTAGCCCCGCCTTTATTTTGCACCACTTTATTCATAGAAAAAAATTCTCCATTACATAACTTCGATAAAATAAGAAAAATTTAACCTAAAAAAAGTAAGTGGTATGAAAAAAAGGCGGAGCTAAAAATACTCCGGAATAAATTAAAATGTTGTTATCTATGATAATATATCTACATGTTTTAATCCTTGAGTATATGAATGTGTGAAATTTATTTGTTGCATAACATTTTTTGACGTCAGAATGGTAAAAAACATTTTGTATTGGATTATAAAGCGTAAATTTTTAATTAATTATGATTAAATATATTAACATTTTTATGCATGGTAAATTTACTTATAAATATATGTTATATTATTTAAAATGCAATTTAAAAATTATAAATGTTAAAATAACATTAGCGCTGATAAAATTGACATTTATTTTACACTTGTTTGAATAAAACACATTATTAAAGATATCAAGCTCTAACGATGTTAACTAAATTCGTGGAACTTGTCTTATATACATTAAAGGAGACAAAATATTGCGACGTCTAGACTGAATTACCTTAATGCATTAGCATACTTGCATTAAATGAAATTAAAGTTAACGACGTTTATGGTCTTAAAGTTTCTTAATTTTAAATATTCAAATTAGACAGTTTACATTATTCATTAATTTAATCTTAATATACTCATCTCACGCGTTTGAACTCACACATGACATGTTGTGCATATTTATTAAATACATATGTAAAACTATGTTAGAATTTCATACTACAGATAATCTTCAGGGTTGGATTAAATAAAATAACACTTATAGTCATAAGAGAATCAAGTTTGTGCATAGCAGTGCTAAGTTAATAACAATGTTTTAAAATAATAAATCAAGCATAAATAATGAGTGTCCCAAAATTATGTCGTACAAACTATACATTTGTTGGTCAACGAAACGGGGGACAATCCCTCCCGGGAAGAACAAAATGTAATGTTATGTCTCCGGACTACTCCAGAGGTGTGTTCCAGACCGTTGTCAATTGCCCATAGTGTAGATTTAGTGCGACATAAGAAATCCATTCAGCCTCAACCTAAAATTATCTCACAAATTTAAAAAATGGATGTTAAAATATTACATGATAAAAATGTATAGTTTGGAGCATTTTATAGAGGAAAAAAAGAGATTTTGTTGTAACAATTTTGAAAATTAGTTATTAGTTTCATAAACAGGAGGTGCTTCTGAAAAAAAAAAAAAAAAAAAAAAAAAGACTGTTACAATGACGAATTTCGAAGATTAAATAATGATGTGATTTTGTTTTCACACTGAGGCATGATGTCGTCGCAAACGTAAAACTAATAATAATAATAAAAAAAATAATAATAATATTTAGCTTTGCTATCCAATTTAACAATATATATATATATATATTAGAACATATTTTAGCTTTTCTATTCAACAGCGCCATCTGTTGCTGGATTTTGTAATTCATTTTCAATACTTATGGAATAAATTTCCTTTATTTTTTATGTAAAATGCTGCACGCAGTACATTTTATCATTTTTTTTTAAAAATCATTTTTTATATATGACCGTCCTCTTTTACCCTAATATTACGTAATATATACCAGCTTTGATTTACATCAATCAGAATTTGACAACTAATATAAGACTATTGAAACATTTTAAGTAGATAAGAGGAAGGAAGTTCTGCTTTTTAAGAATTTTTTTCTTTCATACATATTTTTAATACTGATTCCCTTAAAAGTTTTATAAAAAGTTTGAAATAGTTATTCATAGTTTTAGTAAGTTAAACACATAGAATAAAGACACCCCATGCTGAATCGTTAGACCGAAATTTATTAGAGCTATACTTTTTAAAATTATATATTGAATGTTAGAAATTCTGCGTCAACTATCGTCTAATATGTCTGACGTGAAAAAGTGCTTAAAATAATGAGACAGGTTTCTTTTTTCTTTTTTTTCGAAGTTTAATATAAAATGTATATGTATTTAAAATGCATAATTTTACAAAAAGGAGTAATTTTTGTTAAATAAATTTTTCAAAATAATAAATTAAATAAAAAATCTGTATTGTAATCATGAAAAAATTCGATAATGAGATTTCGGTGTATCACAAGCTTTTAAGGTCTCCGCAGTTTCATTTTTGCTATTTTTACGATTATGTGTGTATGTGTGTGTGCATGCGATTGACCACGATAACGTCTAAATGCTTTGATCGATTGAGCTAAAAAATGGTAGGTATGTTATGTTACCAACGCACAAACTGTATATAGATTTTGAGGAGTCTAACACTTATAGTTTTTTTTTAATGGGACACGAAGAAAAATTCTTACCATTATGGCTTAATGGCTCAAGTTATTAAAAATGCAAGAGAGTCTAAATGTCATATTCGATTGAACTAAAAATTGGTAGGCATGTTATAGTTCACTGTTGCATAGTTTGTCTAGATTTTTATGAGTCTAGAATTTATAGATTTTTAGCAGTTATACAAATAATAATATAAATAAATAAAAAATCCTTCATCATTATGGCCAATGGGATTAAATTATTTGAATTGATACGGTATTAACACACTTTATTTGATTCACAGATTATCATACACGTTTTGAAAATGATGTCTTTTAATTGTTGTCGGTTGCGAGCAAAATACATTTCAAAACCATGCCTGAAATCTTCCCTCGACATATCAGTCTTGGGGAATAGCCGTTACCCCCACTTTAATTACACTCTTGAGGATAGCAAGTGTGTGGAGCTGATCTACAACCAATTAAAATTTGGATAGTTTTATTGGTTAGTTTATGGTTTTATCGACAACAATCTAATTATCATTTCCACACATTAGTAAAGATTAAGTCATCTTAACACAGTACATAATTTACAAACTATTTTCATTACCACTTCATATATTTTAATTTAAAAAAAATTATGTGCAATATTTTTTACTTTATTCGACTTTTGAATGTAGGAGGTTTTATCGGTCACCCTATACAATCAAAATAACACAAACCTTTTGTAAAAACGAACGGTATTTGGTGTCTTTGGATTAAGACCCTTTTCTTTTCTTTTCTTATTTTTTTAATTTTTTATTTTTTTTACGCAAAGGACATAGGCTTGGGGGATTCCCTCCATAGAAGTTTTTTTTAATGTCTCTAGCTCGTATTTATGGGAATTTCGGAGAAAATGAAGGAAATACTCCGAACGGCTACTCCAACGATCAGTACGTCACTCGTCTACTGGTTCCGAGAGGAAACCTTATCAGCCACTGGTGAGACATAAATCCAAATATTCCACAATATATATAGATTAGTACAAAATGTTGTAAACAGGCTGTACTAAAATAACTGATGCTAAGTTTTCCGATCTTCATTAAAAAATTAACTTCACAATTTTCTGATATTTTTCACTGTTAAATTTATCCGCAGAAAATGAAAATAGAGTATTATTATTATTATGAACTTTTGGTCCAAAGTGTCTTGAAACAATATGATTTTTTTTTTTTTTTTTTTTTTTTTTAAGGGGGATACCAACTGTTCTGTAAAGTACAAGCAAATATATGTACATAGAGTCACTTAACCCCACAACAAATTAGATTTTTTCCTAAATTAAGTTACACAACTTTAATTTGAATTCTAGACGAAGCACAAACATAATTATAAGAAACAAATAAACAACCTTACTTCGGCTTCATTTTTCAGAAAAGCTTTCATTCCCAGAAAAGTTTTTTGCTGAAAAATGAAGACCAAGTAAGGTTGTTTATTTGTTTCTTATAATTAAGTTACACAAGTTATTATGACTTAAATCCCCACCAGTAGTCGAGACAGTCTGCTCTTGAAGTTCGTAGATGATAAGTATCGGTTCATACCCAGTCGCGCTCGCTGATGTAGAAGTTCTAGGTTTTACATGCTTTTTTTTTCCCCGAAACTTAAGATACGGGCTAGAAATCATTAAAAAGACCCCACACAGAGGACTTTCCACAGAGTACCGGCCTTAATCCCTACAACACCAACGCCAACACAACAGTTAAATACCATTGAGAATTTATTTCATAAATATTTTATTGCATGCGTGTTTCATTAGATTAATGCAAAGAACCAGTAGCAATTCTATTTCATTAATATCCGACTAAATGCAGAGAAATAAAAAAAAGTCCGAATGTGACAAACTGTCATTTATTAAACGAAAAAACTTTCTGGTTTTTCCCCGAAACTTAATATACGGGCTAGAAATCATTAAAAAGACCCCACACAGAGGACTTTCCACAGAGTACCGGCCTTAATCCCTACAACACCAACGCCAACACAACAGTTAAATACCATTGAGAATTTATTTCATAAATATTTTATTGCATGCGTGTTTCATTAGATTAATGCAAAGAACCAGTAGCAATTCTATTTCATTAATATCCGACTAAATGCAGAGAAATAAAAAAAAGTCCGAATGTGACAAACTGTCATTTATTAAACGAAAAAGCTTTCTGGTTTTCCTCCATGAAACTGCATGAAGAAGAAAGAAAAGAAGTTCTTGTGTGACAGAATGCATCAAGAAGATATTGTCAGATACGTTGTCAGATATTATCATCCTAAAAAGTCCAACAGAAGAAAGTTTGCAGCTGAAAAAATTCAAAATTTATTCTGTATCATATATGTTATTTTATAAACAATTATAGTTTCATAAAAATAATTATCCTTTGCCTTACACAAGATAAATACTTTTTAATTATGCAATAAAAGAACTCATTTATTATAATAAATGTATCCTTTGATTGGATGACATACTTTGGAAACAATACATTTAAAATAGCGCATTTTTTTTTCTGTTGAATAAACACTAGTAATTGCCAAATTTGCCAAATTTCTTAAAATTAAAATAACAACTATAAATACCTTATGCTAATTTTACCAATTATTTAATAATAAAATATAAAATGAATAAATCAATAATAAAACTGAAACAGTGCAATAATATAATGCAAATCTTTCTTCCTTTCGTGGATTTCAGATGTCAAATTTTTATACATTAATAATGTGAAAATAGTTATATATTGTTTGTGTTATAAATTTTTATGTTACGTGAATAGCATGTATACTTAAACAAATATTAAAATCAACTATTTAAAACAAAATGCAATTTTGTTTTATAACTTGATAAGGATACCAGACGCATTCAAAACGCCTTATTATTTTAACGTGTTTTTTTTTTTTTTTTTTTTGTCTAAGTATGTGTATCGCAAATGTTTGATAGAGGTGATATCGTGTTTACCAATGTACACAGTCCCTTCCTTTATATTTCATTCTATACTGTAAAAAGTAATTACTCTAATGAACCAGCTTATTTAACTCCTTTTGATGATAATTTACTACGATAAACTTCAAAAATTAAATAATTCCTAATATTAATTTTAATTATAAATTTTCGACCATTTTTTATGGATACAATGCAATGATATAACAGACAAATTCCCTATTATTTTACGCTTCCTATTATTTTACATTTCCTTTTGTTATACGGTATTTTACCTCTAACAGGGTGCTTATAATTCGAGATTCGAAATAACTATAGTAATTGGTATAAGTTTGGGGAATATTATTTGGTATTTCCCAAATGTGAAATGTAGCAGAAACTACCAGGCAAAAGTTAAGGATTTATGTGCTTACTTTATCTAGTTTATTCGCTAAATTCGTTTTCCTTACTGTTTATTATACTTGAAGTATTTTCGACCGCAGAAGATAAATTTAATATATAAGAATCCCAATCCCGTGCCTATGACACATAAACATTTATTTATTTAAAAATATATATAAATTTCAAGATTTGTTTATGAAATAATAAATTTAAAAAGAGAAACGTATTTATAAAAATATCAAAAAATGTATTATTAGAATCAAATATTTATCATCATGGGGGTATAGAGGAAGAGGATGAACATTTTATTCGTTTATCTTTGGTTATAAAAATGAAGGAAAAATATTTTAATTCAACTGTTAGATTTCTATAAATATTTTATTCAAAAATCATTTGCTTTAACCTAGAATATTTTATGACTCAGATAGAGAATTTGGTATTTTTTTAAGGGACGAACAAGAACTTTGTAAATATTATCATTATCACCAGCAACATATTTCCATATTTATTTACTTTGATTAGAAATAGATTTTCTTCCACCATAATTTACACGCAAAAAAAAAAAAAACTTAATTGTAAGGCTGAGCATCATAGTTTTTTTTTTTTTTTTATATATATATATATATATTTTACTCTGAGAAACTCAAACTACCATTAATTGTAAAAGAAAAAATACAAGATTAGCTTAAAAAATCTATTTCAATAAACTGAAAAAAAAGTTATATATTGTTTTACAAAAAAAAAAAAAAAAAAAAAATACGAATTTCAATGTTCCATAAAACTGAAGATAAAAACCATTTACGCATAAAAATAAAAACCCAAATTAAAATTTAGCTTTTTTTCACATCATCTACTCAGTGATATTTTTTTTTTCTTAAATTAATATCAACAACAAATTGTGACATTGCCATGAAAACCCAAGGGACTATACATGAATGAGACAAAAACAAACTGCTTATTATGCTAATGTAATTATTTTTACTTATTAAGTTGTTTAGTTTTCCGTTTATAAACTTAGTTATTCTCCTACTTAAGTTTAAAAAAAAAAAAAAAAAAAAAAAAAAATGCTGAAAATCAAAACAAAAATGCATTATTTTTAAGCCGAAAAAATAATTATAAAGAAAAGGAAGAACAAATGTGCTCTTAAAAAAAATTTTTAAGCATTTTTTAGATCAAAATCTAAATATACACACATAACAATTTAATTTTATGAGAATATAATATGGAATATCTTCGCATATCCTCATTAAATTTTATTGGATACTTTGATCACATTTCAGCTCATTTTAAAAAACATTTCTGAACAAATACAAAAATAAGTTCATGGGAAAAAAAAAATTTAGTCTATTCATGGTGTCTACCAACCTTCCTTTCTCCGCGTTTCTTCTACCAATATATTGATATAGTATTTTTTCTTTTAATTAAACATGAAAAGACGCTACAAACATACATTACAATACATACATTATAATATAGTAATGGAAGAATCACGTTAAAAAGGTGTACATTAAACACCCTGTTATTTAATATTTATAAAATTAAGCGTCAAAGAACTTATATTACTAGGAGGGGGGGGGGACATTTTCGATTGTGGCTCTTCGAAGACCCATGTAAATCACTTCAGTTACTAAAAAATATCATGAAATAATATAGTTGCTTTTGCTTAGCTTTATTGCATCTGTCTGCAGAATTTACATCTGTTATTTCTCAGTCCTCACAGGATGGACAAATAAAAACTTCTTCATCATAGGCGCTAAGTCCCACACAGTCCTCATGGATATATCTGCCGCATTTGATGCATGGCTGCATGTCTGCAACAGTATCAATACTGCATAAGAAGCAGTACCAGCTCTCTTTTATTGAGAAAGTGATACCGCTGGTACCTGCGATTTCGCCAACAGATACCCTACTTAAGGGAGACTTCTTTTGATTTTTCTGCAAGGGTTTTTTGGAGGATTTTTTTCTTGGAGGAGGTTTCTTGGAGGATTGTTCAGATGGCATCTTGTTGAACAAGGAGTTTACCATTTTGATGCCTTTTGAGTTTATCGCCTGGCGACGTTGTGTCTTCTTCCTTCTTACAGTTGGAGTCGATAACACGCTGGTGAAAGAATTTTCCATGGAAAATGATCACGCAGGTGAAGAAGGCTGAGTCAATATCAGGAGAAAGTATGTTGTTAACAGGAGCTTCAACGTCTGTTGCAGTTTCCAAATTTGGTGCACTTTCTTCCCCATCTGCTGCTAGTTCCGGAATTGCAGTAATGTCACTAGGCGCAAAGGCTTCATCTGTAATTATAGTTGGATCGAAAGGAAAAATTCCAGTTGCCTGAAAACCTGAAGTTATGTTCGACAGTCATCGAACGATTTCAAACCTTCCTAAAGAATTCTCCAAATCTAAGTCGAGTGATCTGTCTATCAGAGTGACGAGTGAAATGGACCAATACTTCATCATCCCAGTAAGATTCAAAAGCTTTAAAAACAGCTTTGTCCAAGGGCTGCAATTCACGAGTCGTGTTGCTGGGCAGGCAGTAGAGTCTTACATTGCGCTCGTCTGGCTTTGTCACGATTTTTGCGTTCAACTGAGAACTGGCTCCATCAAAAACAAGAAGAGTGGGGCCTTCAGTTTTGAACTTAGCGAAATGTTCCAACCAAGTGCAGAATACCTCAGTAGTCATGCTGTCTTTAGGGGTCATCATAACTTCTGTTCCTGGAGGCATGTTATCCTTCCATTCTTCTTTCATCATCTTTCCTTTGAAAAGCACCATGGGAGGAATGTTGTGGCCGAGGGCATTACAGCGTGAAACAATTGTTACATTTTCTGCATGCTCTGGTGCAATAAAATGCACCCTTTTTGCCCCTTTTCATGCAAGAACATTTTGTTGATGATGGATAGTAAGCCGGTACCCTTTTTTATCCATGTTATAAATGTGCTGCGGTTGATTTACAATATTCAATTCTTCCACGCACGCTTTCAGTTTCTGAAAATGATCAGAAGCAATTGCCCGGTTCAGCTTCTGGGCTCTCCCTGGATTGAGGTTCTGAGACTTCCTTTTACCAACAAGAGGGTTGTTTTTCAAGAATGCTGCCAACCACTTCCTTCCACCCATGTGTGTTGCTTGGCTGAAATTGTGCTTCTTCTCAGCATAGGTGAAAATACGCCTTCGTAGTAATCTCCCAGTAATTGGCATGACAACGTCTGCTACTCTAAATATTCTTGAACTAAGTTCAGCTTGCTGCTTCTCTGTGAGCTTGGATTTGCGGCCCAACTTTGGATTTCGGATTTGATCATTCACCTGGACAGTCTTGAAAATTCTCATGAGAGTTGTCCTTGGAATCCCTGCTGCTTTAGCTGCACTGCAAATGATGTCCCACTGTGAACAACTCGAATGTTATTCTGCAATTTTTCCTTTGTCCACTTGCCTCTTTTTTTCGGCACCATAATGAGCAAATCTTTAAAAAATCAGAAAAAAAAACAGTGAATACATAAGAAGGAAAAATTTGACAGTTTATACACAGGTAATTTGGACGACATTTATTTTCTCTTTTGAATTTTTTTTTTTTTTAAATGTTTCCCCCCCCCCTCCCCCCAGGTCCCACCTCACCTTAAAAATTAAAATTTCTCGATGCAAATTTTTTACATTACTATCTCAGCATCTGATTTGAAACATTTTTGCAATTGAAAACAAAAATTTTAAGTAACAGTTTAGAAAATAAAATTTGTTCAACTAATCACAGACGAACCTGTAAAAAGGTGTACTTCCACTCTCAATTCGTAATGTAATGTACGGATACTATAATTAAGATTAAAAATACATATAAACATTAATTTATTATGAATTAGCTAAATAAAATAACATTAAACAGATATTTTACAAATTTGTGAATCTGAAGATTCACTTGCTGTATTTCCAATGTGGACATAAGGTGTCCACTTTGGGAATCGGGCGTAGTTTTACTAAATCTTGTAATAAATAAACAAAGAAAACTTTTTAAGCAATATATGCAATAGCAATCGAAAATATGTTTTATCAGCTTTCTAAAACACTCCACTTTTCAATATTTAAAGTTATTTAACCATATCTAATAAGAATTTAAACTTACCTGTAATTACGATTAGCATACCAAAACTTTCCAAGCTAAATTATCTTTTCAACTGCTTTTCTTCACGGACATGCAGCACCATCTCTCGATCAAATTTGTTACTTTTAAAGATATTAGGGATGTCCATATTGAGAGCACTGTCTATATTGGGTACAAGTACATTATTTGAAAATCTCAGTTAAGCCAATTTTAAATATTTTTGAAATTGTTTTTGTAATAGAGAGGTATTTACGGTGAAATGTAATTTCTTATTTATTACATATAAAAATGAACGTAGCCATATAGCCTACGCTTTTTTTTTTTTTTTTTAAGGGCAGGCGTATATCGGTATTCATAGAACAATATTGTGTTAAACACAATACTAGTTTAATCTATTCTTTATTGTTTTTATTCTTAATTATTCAACAAAATTAGTGCAGTCATTTACAAAGCTTTATAACGATAATCATCGTAATCAAGTTTTTATTAAGTAGAAGTGATGCAGATTACATATAAAGGGTTATCTTTTAAGAGTGATACAATTATAAAAAAGAAAAAGAAAAAAAAATTATTCATTGAGACACTTTTTCTTTTCTTTTTTTGTTGTTATTTATGTTTATATTTATGTTGTTATTTCATTATGCCATTAAGTATGAAAATAATATCGTTCATGTGAGCACCATGACTTCTCTGTACATACCGTATTCTGTCACCCCAATTTTCCATCACTCTTTCATATACATTTGATTTGGTCTTATTTCAGGAATAACACGTTCAATGTTAGTTTTTAATTGCTTCTTTGTTATTGGATTATCAGCATAAACTTGTGACTTAACATATCCCGAAAGAAAAAAATCACAATCGATCGAGCCGATTAACTGAAGAATGTCGTCCATGAACTCTTCTCAAGTTTCTCGCAGTATTCCCAAATGAACACTGATTTTGATAAAACAATTTAATAATTTCGAAACGTTGTTCAAGCGTGTATCTTTGCATGATTAAATGGCACAGCATGCTAAACACAAATGACACAAGAAATGTCAAAAAATAATACGCAGTGTTGCCATTATAACCATTTAAAATTGTATCATCCCTATTGGGAAACACTTTAATAATGAAAATAGAATTATTTCTATTATCTTATCTAATAGATTAGATTTACTTCGAATAACACTTTGTGATGACCGCAATTTACTCTAATTTAAGGCAGTTAAATCCAAAGAAATACATTTGCTTTTATTACATTTCTTGAAACAAATTTCTACATCGAAACAAAAGTATGCACATATAAAATTAATTTCTGCTAATCGCAATTAAGTGCCTAAAACTCATTATTTAATTCAAGACATACTACTTTTTCATTATTTGGGAATGCGAAATAAAATTCAACGTGACGATCGAATTTGGTAACATACAATTAACGAGCCACAGAAAATTCCTTTATTGAAAAGCGAGTTTAGAAAGTTTTCCACGTATATTATTAATTCTTTTACAAGTCCTGCAAATGAAACTTCAAAGGACTGGAAAAATATGTGGAGGACAATAACTTTGTGAATTTATATTTCTGTTATTAAACATTCTGTACATAGTTATTTGTAAGATATGCTGAATGGAACAGACAAGAAATGAATACCTTTAGCCGTGTCTCTCACTCAGATTTGTTTCATTTAGATGAAAGATGAAAGTAATAATATTATAGTTTTAAAAAATTAAAGAACACGCTTTTATAGAAATGTGAACTAAAAAGAACAAAATATCTATCTTAGTATTAAAATGCAGGGTAAGAGAAAATCGTGTGAATGACACACCATAATATTTACATACATTTAAATATTTAATTAAAATAATTTAGAATTAAACAAAAACCATTTAAAAAAAAAATCTCCCCTGACTGGGATCGAACGCTAGAACTTTAGGTTCGTAGCGCGGAGCTATACCTCAACGCCACGCCGTTCACGTAGAGAAAGTCTTTTCTTACAATATAGATATTTTGTTTGCTCCCAGAGCAGTTACAAACATACATTATATATACAAACATACAAACAAACATACATACAGATGAAGCTAATAAAAGCGTGTTAAAAAGCAGTACAATCGCAGAATAATTTTCAAAGATTGCTTTTTATTCTTTCAAATGTTCAAAAGTTTGTAATGACCTCTATATGTAGTATATATTATCATTTTCTCATGCCCATTATGGTTGCTAAGTATTGTTTTCGAGTCTTTTTTTTTTTTTTTTTTTTTCGAATTAAATTTTTTCGCAGTCAACTATTTTGAAATCGTTGAATCTGAAAATAAGTTTTTTAGCATTTAATCTGTAAATTAGTGTGTGTGCATCTGTTCTCAGCATAACACTAAAACAAATTATTAGCAAAAAGCCCGAATTGGATATTTTAAATATGTACCGTGCGGAAATATTATTTAAAATAGTTATCGAGATTGTACAATTGGTTCGTGTGAGAGAGATCTATAAAAAATTCAATAAAATTATGTATTTTAGCAAAATTTATCGTTGGTACCTTTCATTATCTTTTGACTGCGCTAAACAAATTGAAATAAACATCAACATTTATAGTATATTATGCCCCTGTTACACACACGAATTTGAGCACAACTTTTGAGCATATTGTTAATTTGAGCTAATTTTGTTGACTCAAATCACTTCAAAGCCCATTATAATAGAAATTGGGAATATGAACAATTTTTTCTGGCTAGTCAGTAAAAGTTGCTCATATGAGCAACTCCTGTTACTGTGGCAAGCCAATGAGAAGAAAACTCCTTACGCCTCGAAAAAAGACAGCGCCGGGGGGAAATTCATTCACCGTTGTTCTCTTCGCTCTCCTCACGTCGTGCCCGTTAAAACAGTGATAAGTAGCTTCGCTTGTCATGTACTGTGTACCGTACAAACCAGTTTTTCCAGCAATTTTTGATTCAACTATTCTAAACCCCTTTCGGATTTCGGCCTTCAAAAATTGGAGTAAAAATTGGCTCAAATGAGAGTTGTCTGAAAGGTCGCTGTGTGCAATAGAAGCTTTAGTATTTAACAAACTGTTATTAACCTATAAATTTATTACTCCCGTTTTTTCTCATTCTAAAAATTAAATAAGAAAAGAAAAAAAAAAAAGAAAGAAAGAAATGAAACGAGAGAAGTCTATATGATGTGTTTATTCTGTGTGAAAAGTGTTTATTCCGTGCATTTAGAGTATTTGAATAATTATATTTTTAGAAATATTTGGAGAAATATGTTTTTTAAATAAAGTTTTTTATACGGAAAATGTTTACAATCATTTGAAATCTAAAAGGTATTCCTAGAGTTAAAATTGATTTTCGATCAATGTGGAATTCGTGATATTTCTTTCTTTCTTTCCTTCTTCCTTTACATTTCTTTACTTAATTTTTCATTTCTTTTTCTTTTCTTTTTCTTCCAGATGATCTATTACACAAATTAATCTATTGTTTGTTAGAACTAGACCTATGTATAAAGCATAAATATTTTTGTATGACATTGCTAAAATACATTTCAAGATTTATTCAAATTTTCATTGTTATTAAAAGCTTTGAAAATAAAAATTATAAAATGCCTTTCACATAACATATTATTATCCTAACAATGAAAATTTAGAAGACAAGATAATGTTTCGGGATAATAATTGCTACACGGGGATCATATTCTTCTTGTCAAGCAGACCCAAAACCTAATTAACTAGATGGTATCCTGAACAAATCTATTGAGTAAAATTATTTTTAAAAAATAAGCCTTATTTAGAAGTTTTTTTTTTTTTTTTTTTTTTTTTTCAAATAAAAAGGATTTTTTAAATCCATTTTTCAAAGTATTAAATATTTTCTTCTCGTACCAAAATAACAAACTCTTTCTCGTATTTTTTAAAATCAATAATTTGCTTCATGTTATTTAATGACTAAATTCTTCTCTCTCTCTCTCTCTCTCTCTCGCTCTTTTTATTTATTTATTTATTTATGTTTTAAATATATTCAGAACAACATAAAAAAAAAGACATCAATTTATGTAATATTCTGTATGCTTTTTACATTTTTTTTTTCAATATATGAATATGGTTATGCGGTGATGTTCTTTTGAAATATGTGGTATATTAGAAAGAATATATAATGCAATACATATCGCTCGAAACTTTTTAACTTATTCCGTAGAACTATTAGTACCCACCTCTTTTTTCACTCCACTTACTTCGTTCAGTACTTGTATCTAATGTGTGCTTATGTCTTAATTAGAAGAATATTAATCTTCTAAAAAAGTAATGAAAAAGATGTGGGCGAAAACCAATAATACTACGGTATAAATTAAAATGCAGGCGGCTTCGTTATTCAAAAAGTCGAAAGATCCCGAGTTATCATTCGCTTTCCTAAGGGTTTACTAAAATTTACTGTTAGTCAATGGTATCATCATTCTTAAAAAAAAAAAAAAAAAAAAAATCTCATTCACACAACTTCCTGTTACCCTGAAATTTAATATTATAAATACAGATTGGAGATTATGGGTTAAGATAACGAGTACTGTTTTGTAAACCTACGTTAAAGCCATTCAAATTAGGCTTCGGAACAGCTTTATTTGACAAATAATTCTATATGAGGTGGCTACTGGCCCCCTCAACCCCCCATTTCTTTGTTGTACCTACATTTATATAGAATTCAAATCTGTTATTAAATTCAAGAGTTCATTTAAAATTATTCAGACAACTTTCACACGCAACATTCCTTGAAACTTGTCAATCTTGAACAAACTTTTCTAGTAACAAACGTATTAACTTTAAAATACAACATTTGGATCACCTGAAAATATTTGTTTTTAATTTACTCTAATACATACAGATAAAGATCAAAAGTTAAAATCTTGACTTCGGTATTCAAGAAGTCTCAAAACGCGTAAATATGTAAAAAACCAAGAGATGAAAATTTAGCTTAAAAATACTTTATTTACTATAGGACTATGAGGAATTAATTTCAATTTCTGAGCAGCTTTCCTGGACATGGTAAAATCGTATAGTTTAGTACTTTCACTAACAATAAAAAATAATGTTATGGCTTAAACATTGGCAGTCGTGTATAACTTCTGATGGTTATGAACACATCACATGGTGCACATAAATATAATTCTATATTAATAACACACGGCACAACCTGATGTATACTTCCATAAATTTTCAAGTATTGTCACACTATAATTTAGTTCTTTTGTGTAGCCTTGTAAATAAACAGTGAATGATTTCTATTCCATATTCTACACGAAACATATTTTTACGCATATCATTTGGTTCGTGCAGTCTATAGCTATTAAACTCTATTTACCTGCAATTTCCCCATAGACGTAAAGTATTTGAATTATCTTGGGTGTCCCTGTACACGGACTATTTGCTTGATCTCAACGGAAAGACTAGTGTAGTATCCCCTATATGATACACATTTAGAATTCCATGTTTGTACTTTCTGCTATTATTTGTTTTTGGGTTTCCTCATAAAAGACAGATACACACACAGATCAACCGCAAAAAATATGATTTTTAGATTCAGGCGACCTCAGGACTTGTAAATATAACAAAATCTCAATTTCAAAAATTTGACACAAAAGCAAAACTTTCTCTACAATATATATGGGTAAGAGAAAGTAATATATATATATATATATATATATATATATATATATATATATATATATATATTGTAATGTTTTTATTTGTAAAATTATGTATATAATATATAACGATACAGACAAAAACATGTGATATTCATTGTTTTTTGGTTGCAAGAATTTATTAACACGAACACACACATTTGTAAATAAAATGAATTTTTTCAATGTGGTGTAGTAGTTGAACGTTTCAGTCATTTGATAAAGTAAATAATGCATTTAAAAGAAAATCATCCTTTCACGATAAAAAGGTCGGTACACGACTAATGGAAATTTGAACTGGTTACATGATTATGGAGAAATGGAAAATACCAACGTTTTGAAAAATTAACGAAAAAAAGTGTTGAAAAACAAAATGAGTTTGTAGTTTATTGTATTTTATAAATGACTTTTTTACGGATATTTTTTATCTCTCTTTTATGTAGTAGACAGTATGTTTCAATCGTTCCAAACATGACATATTTGTAAAAAAAAAAAAAAAAAAAATCCAAAATGGTATTTAATCTATGAGAAAAAAAACTAAATTTAGTAAGGTGTTGCACTTGGTGGCACTGAAATTTTTATTTTTGTAAATTTAGTTAGTGCTGTGAAAATATAATTATAAAAAGTAAAAAGAAATTAATAGCGTCATCATTTAAGGAAATAAATTTAAGAACTGGTATAATTATTTAAAACACACTGGTGTAAATATTACTAGTATACTACAGGAGGATTATAATTAAAGTTACGATTTCAAAACGCTATAATTTTAAAACTACCCTTCAGAGCGATTTGATATTTTACCAGAGCAATCGTGAGGCAATGAAATTTTGTTTGGCAGGAAAAAAAAATGTAGTTCTAAAATGTGCCGTTAATTATCCGTAAAGTATGTTTCCGCTGTAAACACGTATTCTTGTCTTTTTGTTAAAAAACTTGTAATAAACCCTTGAAGTCTATTGTTTCCTGCTATTCCATTGTGTTGCTAACAATATTCTTGTGTTTAATGAGTCCATTTAGGCGTTTCCCTTGACATTACCCTAACAGCGCCAGCTGTAGGAACATGTTGGAACTGCTCCCCGCTCCCTCCCCGAACAAAATTTCATTGTCTCACGATTGCTCTGGAAAAATATTAAATCGCTCTGATGGGTAGTTTTAAAATTGTAGCTTTTGGAATCGTTACTTTAAATATAATCACCCTATATTTAGTATATTTGGTACTGAAATTAAATATTATAAAAAAAAACCAAGCATCTCATATGGTTTCTATTAATCTCTTTAATCCTAAAAATCGGCAAAAAAAGAAGAAACATGGTTTGGAAAATTATTGCTTATTATTATAAAATATTTTTCAAAGTATGCAGTTAGATATTAAAAAAAAAAAAAAAAAAAAAAAAGGTATATCCGTTGATTTTTTTACATACATTAAATATTGTCAAATATATGTCTCATTATGGCTTGTGCACTTGAACAAGAATAACAACTTTTTGAAAAAAAAAAAAAAAAAGAAAAGAAAAGTTGTATGAAAAAAATAATCGGGGCTAACAAAGCTCCAGAATAAATTTTAAAATTTAGAAAATGCAATAGATACAAATGTTAAATGGGTTTTTTTCTTACCATTTTTCTACTAAATAAACATGCTTTTAAAATTCTCTGAGCGCTTTGAAAATGTTCAAAACAGTAACGTTGTTTGTACCGCATATTTTATGTTGAAACAGTTGTTATTTTACTTTGAGATTAAAAATAAAACTATCCATTTTAAAATAAAATTGTTATTCTTGAACATGATCTTCAAATTAAAAATCACGCGTAGAGTTCATAAATATGCAATTTTGAATTGTAAATGTATCACAAAAAGTACACTGGCTTAGTGAACGATATATGTGACAACAGTAGTATATTTTAAAATCTTATTCATAACGTTTAAAGAATAAAATGGTAAATTATTATTTATTTTAAATACAAGTAAACGATCAGCATTATAAATTTGCAACACGTGAAAAAATTAAATTTGTTAAACGATTAAAATTACTTTATTTATAAAACATTTACTTAAAAGCCTTTACTTAAAATAATTGAGGCAATTAATTTGTCAAACAAGTATAAATGTATAAGGCACATATGAATGAATAGTATTAAGTTATCATGCAAAAGTTCTGCGTTACAATTAATCTGATAAATTTTATCTGCTAATATAAGTTTTATATAAAAAAATAAACGGAAATAAAAGGAAGTTTATTTGCTTTTAATTAATTAATTAGTCAATGTAATAAATTATATGTCAGAATCAAATATTAATTAAACTGACTGCTCACTAAAACAGAGAAGCACTTCATAAAGTCAAGATAATGATGCATGTGGATAAATCTGAAGTGGTCGTAAAAGCAATTAAATTAAAGTGCTAGGTAAGCAAAGATAACACCAAGAAATCGCATTTTATATCGTTTCTAGATAATTCATTTAATAGATTTTTTTCCAATCCAAGAAAGGAAATTATCCCCAAGGCGGTGATTTAAAAAGATTTGAAATGGAAGCTTATTTTCTGTGGTTCGGCTCTTTGAGGACAAAAAACTTTAGATATAACACAAAATATGTTATACGTATAGATATAATACAACATATATTACATATCAGCAGATTTAAGTGTTATATAAGATTTTGTTTAAAAATAAAAATTTGTATTACCATAATCAGATAACATAAGATTCATTATTTCCTCATAGGTACCAACGTGTACGGTTTTTTAATACCACTATTTCTTTGTAAAAGTTTCATCAAGTTTAATCGCATAAAACTGTTTAAAAAAATACTAAAAATTTCTATAAAATTTTTCCAGTCGGAAAAAAAAAGTACAATTTGCATCTATGCCTCATGACCACCATAACATTTACAATAAGTTAAGAAAACTATTTTACTTATAATGACATTAAAAACAGTATATTGATTTTTTTGTTGTTGTTGTTGTTGTTGTTGTTGTTGTTGTTAACTATGATTTAAACCAGAATTGTAACATAGTGTGACAACTGTTGTCGAGTCATTAACAAATGTCGTTGAAATAACACCCATGGGGGACAAATTTGCCACTTAAAATGTTAAACCACATCCATTTTTGATATTTGTTTGGTAAATATCAGAGAGATCGATTTCAAGGAGTCGATTTCAAGGTTATTCTGTTTTAAAAGCGTACAGTACCTAATCTTTCCGACAGCCAAAGCCGATGGTATTTTATGGGGAAACTTGTTTCCATAATGACTCATTACCTGACGTATTTTTTAATTAATTAATTTTTTTTTTTTTTTCTTTTTCACATTTAGAAATTTCCCAATCGTTAAATTAATACTAGTTCCTCCTAAAAAAAAAAAAAAAAAAAAATAATAATAATAATTTTATATTATATTTTTCAGATGAAAATACGAAACATAAACTAAGTGGATTTATCGCATTTTTTGGTTGTAAAATTAAATATATACATACGAAAAAGGAAAAAATATAAATATAAATATAAATATAAATATAAATAAATAAATAAATAAAATAGGAAATAGGAAATAGAAAATAAGTACTAATTTAACGCTTGGAAATTTTGTGAATGGGAAAACGAACTTTAAACAATACATTAGGTAGTGAGTAATTTTGTAAACAAATTTCCCCCATAGAATAACATTGGTTTTGACAGTTGGCAAGGTTAGGTATTGTATTTTGTAATAATCTTTAGTAGTACTACTTAGAGTCCGCTAAACTGCATTGTAGCCTTTACATGTCATTTGTGACTACTTTTTTGTCTGATGAAAGGTCATGCTTAATTATTTCGAGCTGAAACAATTCTTGTGTATTTTTGCAGTTTGTATAGTATTTGCTTTGATTTCCTCAATTTTCAATACTTTCTTAATGTCTTTTACTATAGGTTGTTAGAAACCTTTCTTCCATAATTTATATCTTTAAATTATTGAAATTGAAACATATCTATTTTCGCTGGAATTAATATTAAAATAACAGAAAAATACATACACAGTTTAAGTTTAGAATATTTTTAAAAGTGACCAGTTTCTGCATAATAACAAAGCAATAAAAAATGCAATAAAAAATATATAAAAATTGCTCGTTTATGTATGTTTGCCTACCATTCTATATTTTTCTTCCGCCAAATCGTAACCTGAAGATCTTTTTACCATTAAATTTTAATGCTGGTGCGAACTCTACTTGTAAAACAATTGATAGCTTTAAAGCATTTTGAACACCATTGTTTTAAACAAATTTTCTTTGTCTTATATAATTAAATAATTTTAATATAAAATCTATATATTATTTCTACAGAAATAGTGGTACTTAAAATGTGGAAAAGATCGCAGGTATTTTTATAATATTGTTATATGTACTGAAATAATAAAAAGTATCTTGAAGTTATATTGTAAAGTAATTTCTAATAGTTTTATTTTTTATGTAATATTTATTTTTTACCAACAAAACAACATTGAAAAAATTATACATTAGTCACAGACACACATATATATGTGTATTTCGCATATATCTATAAATTTATGTTTTTACACATTTTAGATAACACACATTTATACCGAGTTATCGCAATTCAGTTGTATTCACTAATTAAACTTCCATTGTTTAATATATGCAAAAGATATATGCAAAATGTACATTGAAATAGAAATTTATTTCTCCAGTAATATATTTTAATTAAAAGGGTGTAGCATAATATGTAGTACATACATTTCTGAAATGCGTTATTAGTTTTATTCTAAATCTTTTGAGAACCATTGTTCCAGAAAATATTAGTGTAATAAAAGGGATTAAACAAGAAATAAATTTCGAATAACTGCAGTTTATCAAATGCGTTTTATTGAAGATTTGCTTTACTATCTCGAGCTTAAAAGATCTAATCTCCTTTTATTAAAGTCAGATATTCTTCGAATTCTAATGATTTTATACATTCTTTATTCGTAATGTAGATGAATCAGCAGAAATAAATGGAAATAAATTTCGTCTTCTGAAGATCTTTGTTGTAATTAAGCTCTGTTAGGAAGATAAGACTATAGTTGACCAGGAAGATAAATTTGGAGGGTTCCATTAAGTTTAATCCTTGTAATTGGAAGGAATAAAGCGTAATACTTAATATATATATATTATGTTACCTTTTCATAAAATATGAATATTTTATTAATGTTAACAAAGATAATTATGATCCTTGATCGCCTACTATGAAATAATAAAGCCAAAAATAATAAAGCTTTAAGTTCTTAAACATAAATTAAAGCCCTTGATAATAACGAAATGTGACGTACTTAAGCAAGCATGACTATTTAATAAATATGAAGTTCTAATACTTAAAACAATAAAGAGTGTTTAACTCTCTTTATACTACAGTTGAATATTTAAATAATATTTTGAAATACAAAGTTATGGTACATCAATTATATTGCAGCATTGACCATAAATATTAGCACCCAGGTTAAACTTTGATTTTTTTTTTTTTTTTTTTTTTATTAAGAATATCAAATTAAAATAAATTCAAACAACATGTATAGGTTTATAATGTTTATTATTCATAAAAAATCCATATTTACTGATCCACCCTTCACCTTAATTACAGCACAAATTCTTTTTAGTAGAGAGCCCACAAGCTTTTTACAGTCTTCG
Source organism: Salticus scenicus (assembly GCA_963930645.1). Taxonomy (NCBI): domain Eukaryota; kingdom Metazoa; phylum Arthropoda; class Arachnida; order Araneae; family Salticidae; genus Salticus; species Salticus scenicus. The sequence continues at coordinate 109,057,783 of OZ005656.1, read as the reverse complement.
GGACTTATAGCGTTCCACTGCGAGAGCGATCCTTTAACTCTTATTTTGAAGTAATTGTGTGACGACTAATTTTATGCCTTAATAAACCCCTTAAATGTTCTATGGTGTGCAGGTCTGGTGATTAGGCAGGCCAGTCCAGGAGCTCAATATCATTTTCCTGAAACCTAGAAATTGTGCGCACAGCTTTGTGACAGGTTGCGTTATCCTGTTGCAAATTAACGCCATCCATGTTTATATTGCGAAAAAGTGATGTAAAAGAGGGCAGTAATGCAGATTCTAGGACGCTTATGTACTTTATAGAGTTCATACGGTCTTCCCATACGAACATTTTCCCCACTCCAGAAGCGCTCGTTCAGCCCCAGATCATAACGCAGTCTCCACCATGTTTCACGGTCGGTACGACACACTCTGGTTTAAATTCCAAACCTACGCGACGACGGAAAAAGGTCCACCCGGAGTACAAAAAGACTGAGATGTAAATAAATATTGCATAAAATTCGCTCATTATTATTATTATTTTTTAAAGAAATTTTATTTTCTAATCAAATTGTTAAAAGTTTATAGAACATCAATCAGTGTGACTAATTTACCTCCAACTTTGATTCATCTGGCCATACGATATTTGACCAAACCTGTTCGGAGAAACCAGTAAAAACTACAGCGTCAGAAACGCCAAAGAAAAATATTTAGGAAGCATACAGCTGTTTCGGAAGCCTTAAGCGTACCGTCTTCAGTGCATAAAAATTATGGAACTGGAGAAGTGCTCATATATATAGAGACGGGACCGAATTCTGTTCAACCAATAGGATTACGGGAAGAGTGGGGAGAGTGGCCAATAGGAATTTTAGAAACGCTAGATGTGTAAACTGTAGAAAAAATTAAGAAAATGTGGACTGAATGTAAAATTTCCAACAATTAGACAAATATGCTGTATGCTTCCCGAATATTTTTCTTTAGCGTTTCTGACGTTGTAGTTCTTACTGGTTTTATTAATCCAGCGCCAAGTCTCCTTTTAATATCTGTTCGGAGAAACTTTAATATTTTATAGCCCTTACATATTTTGCATTTATATTCTTGTCGGAGAGCCATGGCTTCTTCCTGATTTTACAGCATTCTAGTGGTTGATGGTGATGAGTGGTCCGGGCAGGTATTATTTGAATAAAAGATTCTCACAACTCAGCAGCGAGGTCTGATGAAGTTGAAGTTTTCTTCCTTTTTTTTAACGATTCTCTCAATATCTTTCGGTCATCACGGTGTTTCTTCATCCTTTTGCACGCGGTTCTGGGCCTATTAACATGTGATCCGGTCATGGCGAATCGTTCAATAGCATATTGAGAGATCGACACGAACATTTCACAGTTTTCGAAATCTGTACATGCAATTTCTCTTGATTGTGCAAAAGTTGTATCTGTATTCTGCACACGTCTTTCTAAACTGAATTCGTTTCTCTTTTAGGTATATTGAAACATTATCGCTAAATGTTGCAAATCGAAACACCAAAAGCACACTAGATCATAGCATGTGTCCACAACGAGTGAAAGTAGAGACCTGAAAAAAAAAACAGAAAAATTTCAAAATGACAAGTTTTATTACACCAAGTGTTTTATTGTTAGCTTTGACGTGTGTCATTGTAGTTTACCTTTTTGGATGCAGACAAAATACTTTTTAAACATCAGGGTTTATTTACTGCTATGGTTACTGCACACGTGCAAAATTTGTACAGTGCTCAATATTTTTCTAAGGCTGTATAAAGCTATTCAAATGCTATTCTTACAAAAAAAATTAAATTCTGCACATTATGTTTGCTTTTCTTAGATGGAAAGTGGAAAAAAATTGGGAAAAGTGAACTTATTTTAACTTACCTGTATAGTCCTCGTAAACAGTCTATTCTTATGTTATTTATGCTTTAGTTTATTACTCGATATTTGTTTTAGTTTATAGTTTATAATTTAATATCAGTGTTAAATAAAACTTTTCATATTTTTTGTGCATTTACATTTAGGGGTGGAATGTTTAAGCAATACCTTAATTATAAGAAAAAAATAATTCAGGCAAAGAAATTAATTTGAAAATAATTTCTTAGGCATAATTTTCCTTATAAAATTGAATTCCATATTACGTCGTAGGTGTATAGATTTCTGGTTTTTTCTAATACTGCTATTATCACACAGAAATTTTTCCGTATATTTACAACTGTTTTAATTGCATTACCCGATTGCCATAGATAATGAAAGTATTGTATTTAGTCAAAAATTTCGATATCGAATTTTGACCTAATTTGCATATTTTAAAGTCTCCTGAGTTCCACAAAAAGTGGTCTTTGAATGTTATTCATTGTGTATATGTGTATGTATGTACGTGTATGTGTGTGGGGAATATTCTGACTATCATATCGCCAAAACTATTAAACATAGAATGATGACACTTTAGAATTAAGACAGGTCTAGAGTACAGATAAATTTTCCAACTTTTAATGCAAATTGGAAAACCAGCAGAGGGGCATTGAATACCGAAAGTTAGACCATTGACTACTGGTGGGAAGTAGAAGATGGATTCCCTATACTGGCTGCGGAAGAAATTTCCGAGAACATCACTACGTACTTTATTAGCGCAGAAAACCTATTGTTAGCAACCTGTAATTAATTGTTTCTCACGCGCAACCTGCAAGATGGAACACTTTCCAGTATTACTGAATGTAGTTATAGGTACACACACACATTCACGCACGCATACACTAGCGCATGTAGACATGAAATCTCACGCACCCAAATACGCTTACACACGTACATGTCTTTACACACGTACGTGTAAAATCAGACTTTATTAATAAATTATGGTATATATTCTTATATTTATATGGAAGGCAAAAGCTTTTGTAGGTGAGTCTATTAAAATAAAATACGTTGAAGACATATTTTGTTTTGGCTTTCAATATCTCTAATTTATAGTAATATATAAGGATACAGTTTAAATTAACCAGGAATATATATTTTAACCTACCACTGTAACAAAAGTAACAAAGGTTATCTACCTTCCTTTCTAAGAGATGACGATATTCGTCATTCTGGTAATGCAATGTAAAAGCTACTTAGCCGATTGCAGAATTCTGGTAAAATATCAAAGAGCTATTTAGCCAAATAGAATGTTTTTTCGTTTTTGACTTGCTGTTGAGTCATTTGTAGTTGTTGTTTTGAAATGTACTACAGATATGCAGTACACTGTGCGTGAAAATGTCGTAAGTTTAAATTGTACATATGCAAATAATTTTTATGTTAATTAATAAATATTTTTGGGAAATTAAGTAGGGTGTATTATACCACATATATTCACTGTTAATAATAAAACCCTTCATTTCATCATAAAAATGGTTCCAAATAGCTGCAACTGCAACCAATTGTTTGGGGCAATATATCACGATTTTAGGGGTATCATTTCAATAGTATGAAATGACACTATTCAAATGGTGAAATATAGCTCTTAAATATTAGTTGCAGCTATATATTTTTAATACTGTTCTATTTGCTTAACTATGATTTTAAACAATGTTATTGGTTGTTCTTTTTAATAAGAATTTCCTTTGATGATAGAAGGTTTGATTTTTTTTCCTCTTTAAACAAATAAATCAAATCCTTTGTTTTTAGGCAAAAATAATTATAAAATTTAAACTTTTGATGATTTTTGCATTTGTTTATTCAAATTCGTAATTATTAAAATGTAAATATTTTAGTACTATGGAAAAGAACGACAATTTCTATTCCTAAATTGTATGATTTAAAAGATTATTTTAAAATCATTTTATTGAAATAAATATTGTTTTATCTTAATAAAAACATTTTAAAGCTTACAGACATTTTATCTATAAGCCCTTTCGCAATATCATAAGTATGATTATAGAAAAATAAAATACATAGTTAATTCTGGATTACAGTTATGCAAAATTTACACGGGATCACCATGAAACAATAAATAAATAATAAATAAAAGAGATTAATAAAAAAAGAACTATGAATAAGTAAATATTTTCTATTGAAATAATTCTGTTATTTTATAGTTTGTAAAGTAAAATTTTAAAGGGAAAGAAATTGTTTTAAGTTTATTTAAAAGTTCTAAATATTGCAAATATTCTGATTTTTAATAACTTTTTTATGTCATAATTTTGTGCATCAATCTAACCAAACAGGAATATTAAGCTATGGGAAAGAGTTAAATAAAATTTATCTTAACAAAAAATCGCAAATAATTACTTCATTTAAATTGTTAACCATAAAATTTTAAAAATATCCATTCATACTTTGAAGAAATTCTGAAATACAGAAAAATACTTGATAGAGAATTATTTAAACTTTTAAAAATATTAAAGTTTTGATGTGTGTATGTTAAAACAAACTTGTTTAATCATTTAACAAATATCTCAGAAGAATATATTTAGTTCTACACATTAATTCATTACTCAAAAGTAAATAATTAATAAAGTTTTAAAAATACTTAGCATTTTTAAATTAATGTTTCAAAGATGTATATTTTCCAAATCAAATTGAGACTAACCTGCAGAGGTTTTTATTAAGTTTTAAAAATTCCTAAAATAACGCTTTAAGCAATTTTTTTTCACAAAAAAATTAATTTATTTTATTGCTTTATAAAGTATAATTAAGGAAAAACTTTACTGAAACTATTTCCTAATTGAATTGTTGACATGCAATTTCTGTTCACAAAAAAAAAAAAAAAAAAAAAAAAAAAATGCATATACTTACTTACATTACTTAAAATATTAGCCATAACCTTTTAAAAATATTCTTTTATACTTTGACAAAATTCAAAAATACTGACAAGTACTTGATGGAAATTTATTTAAAACTTTAAAATTATTACAGTTTCGATGGGTATCAATGAAGTAAAATTGTTTAAACATCAAACAAATGCATCATAAAAATATATTAAGTTTCAGGAGCTTTATTTATTTACTCAAATGTGGATAATTAATAAGGGTATAAAAAATTCTAAGCATTTTTAAAATTAAATTTTCGAAGAAGAATATATTTTTTAACATTACGTTCAGACTAGTCGTCAGAAGTTTTCATTAAAGTTTAAAGATTCCTGCAATTACAACTTTAAATAAGTTTTATTTACAAAAAAAAAAAAAAAAAAAAAAAAAAAAAACTTTAAAATATAATTAGGGTAGAAAAAAAAAAAAAAAATCAAAGATGCAAACATACATAATAATTATCCTAGAGTGTATTTACTTATTCAACCTTTTATGTTTCTTCTCCCTGTTCTCAAAGAGACACACTTAAATTATTACACTACAAAAAGCACAAATCTTTGTTCTCATAGAAGAACCATGATCTCTGGCCTTGTAAAGGTTAGATAATGCAATTATAACAGATGAATGCGTTGCTAAAAGTGAACTTCTCAAAATAAATGTTATAGGAATAAGTTTCCGTTCCGAAAACTTGTGGCAGACTTTTTACACCAAGAATGTCTTACTAAGTGGAAACTCGAAAAAAAAGAAAGGGGGGGGGGGTGTTATATATATAGTATTTTTGGATAATAGGATAAAATGTTAAGATAAAATTACGTTTCTCTGAAGAATAAAAGAATGATAGATACATGAGAAAAAAATATATATATGTTTATTCGAAAAACACTTTTTTGTAATGTGACAAATGAAACTTTATGTGCATATGTTTAAAATATTTTATATTATCTTTTAAAAATCCTCAGTAGATTGGATACGTCTCATTCCCATTTATTCATGCATTTCTATCCAAAGAGTTAAGCTTCATTTTTTTATACATTATATCATACCTGCCAACATCCTAATTAATATTACGTAGTAGTGTTAGTACCCGCTCCTTTCTCCTCACAACTTTACTTTTAAAATAATATTCTTCAAATGTAATTATTTAAAGCGGGTGTTAAAGGTGCTATACGGAATATTAATTAAAATGTTGGCAGGTATTTATTCAATCATTTTTATCATCTATACTTCCCGTTCAGAAATATTTTCGGAATTAAAATTATTGTATGCTTTAGTCTACTTGACTTCCTTGTAATTTTGAATGAACCTCGAATTTTTGTCCGTGAGCGAAAATGCTGTTTGAAAATATTAACATATATCTCAGCAGTCACAATTTTGAATACCATTTTTTTGTAATCTTCATTAATCGTTTGTTGTACATATCTCCGGAAGAATAATACAAAGATTGATTTATCTAAAAAGTGGTATTCAAAATGGTGACTGCTGGGAACCCTGTACGAAATAAAATACTTTGTATGAAAACACCATAAATTGCAAAAATGATTTTTTTGGATTGAAATAATAGCTTGACATTATATTATTCATATATAAAATACCTGGACATCATTTTCGTCCGTTCATAGACGAAAATAATAAGCACACAAGTGCCGCATTTGGTTTAGGTGGTAATTCACAAACCATTTTTTTTAACGTTTAAATATATAGTTTTTGCATACAAAGATTTTTTTTCTTTTTTAATGAATTCTTTCCTTTCTTTTTTCTCCTTTTCTGTTCGATCGGAATCAGGAAATATATCATGCTGCATACCTGTTCGGATACCTTCTATATACAGAGTGTAACAAAACTAATGATCAAACTCTAAAAGGTGATAGAACTTACAAAAACAAACAAATGTCACGAGGTCCGAAAGCAAATGGCAAGCCGCTAGAAGACACTTGCTTGGTGAAAATGAAAAATACAGTAATGACGACCAATAAAAATTAATTTCGTTTATTATTGAAAAACTTCATAACAAATGCTTAAAGAGCGATCATCAGCTGACGTCTGTAGCTGCGACGCTAATTCGGCAACAAAGTTCTCTAGTGATTCAATAGACGTCTAGTAAGCGGCGAATTTTAGCTGTTGCCAGATTATCCGATCTATCGGATAATCTGAGAGGCCAAGAGCAGGTCCTATCGGGGTCTATCTATATTCGGACACAAAATACCTGTTCAAGGTGAGTTTCAACAGTTCGTTTAGACGGTCTGGTAAAAGGTGTGGGCCAATAAAATGATGTGTACAGTCTCTGTCCACACATTTATGGAGAAACTTTGCTGGTGGAGGCTCGAACGTATAGTATGAGTATTTTCTGTGGCATACATGATTGTTGTGCATAATTAATATGCCGTCACACGTGACCATAACTTCGTTAATAAACGGGACGGGGCCCAAACTATGGTTGCAGCATTCTCTGTTAAGAGAACCAACATAAAAAAGTTAAACTTTGAAATAAATCCTTTTCACTTAACACCTGAAACCTCTAGAGATGGTAAGGAGTAACCATTCTTCACACAACACATCCTATACTGTTATATTCCAGACACATTGGTCACGAACTATTGCTCACGTGCTCCGTTCAGCATGGTTGTCCACTGCTCCTAGAATTGTTTCTATTCCATTTACATTTCTCATGCTCCATATTCGGTTTGTATCATGTTTTTAGCATAGGAAGGAGTCCGTCTACAAACTATGCCGGTAAAACTATTGAAATGCTCTCCACTCAAACAGAGCCTTGTTTGTAAATCTCTCCTAATCAATTCGTACCGTCAACGTCGTTTGAGACTCGTACATAATGTATATATTAGCTTTTTCTGCATTCGAATATTACTGGAACTCTATTAACGAAAAGCAACTTCAACGACACGTTCCATAAAAGGTGATATTTCCTCCACTCTGGATAAAGCATCGTCTGACGGTTCAACATTTGCTTTCCAATCCCAAATTGTTATATGTTTTGGCAAGTTCTCTCACCTCTTATAATTGTCACTGTAATTTTGTTACATCCTGTATATATACAGGGTGATCAGTTAAAAAGAGTACCCGTTGGTTTTTATTATTATCCTTAAATCTGACGGATATGGCAACTATTCTAACACTGAAGTATAATTGTTTGAATTTTTTTTTTAAGTGTGAGAGACAATTTCTAACACTGTTGGACTGTTACAACTTTATTTGTGAGGTAAAACAGAAATGGAGACGCGCAGTGTTACTTAATCCTGTGATAATTTTATTTTTGAAATACATAATTTAATTCAAATTTTTACATTATCATTCCTTATAGAAAATATTGAAAATGTTCGCCAACATTTTGAATGCAAACATGAACACACACGTCGGACCAAGTTTTTGGCACACTTCGCAGCATTGTGGTGTTATTGACGAGATTTCTTCAGTTATGATCCGTTTTAATTCATTAATGTTTGCAGGGCTTCTCTACAAAACCCTATGAAATGATGATGTAAAAACGATAATGATAATGTAAATGTAATGTAGAAATGATAATGTAGAACATGTGAATTAAATTTTGTTTTTCAGAAATAAAATTATCACAGGATTAAATAACATTGTGCGTCTTCATTTCTGTTTTACCTCACAAATAAAGTTGTAACAATCCAACAGTGTTGGAAATTATCTCCCTCATTTAAACAAGGTTCAAACTGTTATACTTCAGTGTTAGTATAGTTGCCACATCCGTCATATTTAAGGGTAATAAGAAAAACCAACGGGTACTCTTTTAAGTTGATCACCCTGTATATGCACTAAGAGAGAGGAAAAAAAAAAAAAAGCCGCACTTGGATGTTTCCCTTTTCTCTTTCTGCTACCACCAATTTTATCGTTTAAAAAGCAAATTTTGAGCAGATTTTATTACGTCGTCCTCCACGTACACTTTAGGATTGATCCAAATGTTAAAAACAAAACGCACTTGTCATGACAATTGTAATTTTAGAAAATATTTCAAAAATGGCTAGGAAAAGGCAATTAACGATAATACAAAAGTATCAATTTTAGAATGAAAAAAAAAAAAAAAAAATTAATACGCGAGATAGCAAAATAATGAAATGTTAACGAAATATTCGTGAGATATTTTTTAATAAGATGTAAGATTTTTTGGCTGTTTAAACAGGAAATTTTGATTTAGGCGGCCACGTTGCTCATATAAGCGAGATGACCCTAAGTTAAAAAGCAAATGTATATAAAATCTATTTGTATCATGTTCAGAACTCAGAAAAGATTAAGAAAAAGTGTTTAGCAAAATATTATCTTCAAAAAAAGTGCAGCAACAGTTAAATAAGCTGGTTAAAAACCAGAAGATCTTCAAAAAAAGCCATTATTGAGAAAAATAATTAAAAAGAACAACAACAGACTTCAGTTGACCAAAAAATTAAAAATATTATCAGTAAATTATTGGGCTGAACTTGTTTTTTCTCTGATGAGTCAAGTTTAATTTATTTCGAGCTGACAGAAACAAAGTAACAGAACGATGTAAAAGTGACTGACTTAAGGAAAATTGCACTCTTAAAACAGTGTTACATTCTTCGTTCATTACATTACGAAGGTGTATAATTTTTCAATTAATAGGGCAAATTTTCATACTCAGAGGATCAATTAACTCGAAATAAAACACAGCCATTATAAAAAAATGTGGTGCCTGACCGCCTATTTTGGAGGTACCGCAAATTTTTCCACAGCCAACATTTCAAGATAATAGTGCGCCTTGCTACACGGCGTCTGTGGTACATTTATTTGTATCAAATGGTTAAATTTACCTATTCACTTAACCTGGGAACCTATAATTCTGAAGTACTCATAACTTTTTTCTCTTTAAGTTAAATTCCACAAAGATATTGTAGAATTTCTTATTTACCAGACCTGGAAACAGTCCTAATCTCAATCCGCTCGATAATGTTTGGTCTATAAAAAGAAAAAGGGATTAAAAATTTGTAGTCTACAACTTCGCATTCACTTGAAAAAGTTATTTATGATGTTTGGCACAGTGAAATTTCTGAGGTTTATGTTGCAAAACTGTAATTATGCCAGTGTGCATTAAAGCAGTAATTCCACATAAACTGGAATTAACCAATGCAAAATACATTTTTTTTTATTAAGTAATTGCTTATATCTCACAAATAAATAGTTTTATTTGATATATTAAAATATAACATCTTTATTTCATGTAATAAATCAGAATAGAATTCAAAGTATTTATTTATTATATTACGATTAAAAAGATAGTTTTAAGTAGATTTTTATTAAGGTCTTCCTATAGTGTATTAAAGCAAATTACTGAATCCAAAAAGTGCACAGGAATCATTTTTATCCCTTTGGTAGTATGTAAACATTACAGTTTTGTTTGTTTCAATCATTAGTTTTGAAATTATTTCAAATAAAAAGGGCATAAGTCAATTTTTCTGCAGTGCAGCTTTTTTTTTTTTTTTTTTTTTTTTTTTTTGTCCCTTAGTGTGTGTGTGTGTGTGTGTATCTCTATATATATATGCAGAAACAAAAATTCCATATGGGGGCATGAGAACACAAACGTCATTTGGGCCCGTAATGGACATTTCTAATGAACAAAAAAGCGATTTCGAGAAATTTTGACATCGTCATTCGATTTATGAAACTCTTTGAAATAACACGGACAGTTAAACATATCTTAATAGTTGTCGTATAATGTCACATAACAGCTGACATGCGTTTAATTTGAAACATATGGCTTCTCTTTCTTGCAAACCCTTTCTTCTTGCTAACTGATGAGAAAAAGGAATATTGACGTATTCTGGATGCATGTGTATAGTTCGTTGTTCGCTTATATTATTTAATTTTAATTTAAAATATAAAATTATTTAATTTAATCTCATATTTGTTAATATTACTTAACGCCCCGCCCCATAAGAAAGTGAACTTCGTTAAATAAAATTTCGATTCTGGAAAATTAAAATAGATGGAATACTTTAAAGCTGATATACCGAAATATACGAAATTTATTACTGCATGTGACAAAAGAAAGAAGAAGTATGTCACAGAGAAATTTTGGGACGTAATAGTAATAAAATCGCATATCATGAACAACACGAAAGCCTAGACATATTATTCTCTTGCATATGGGTCAAGAGAAGGAGCATATTTGTAGGTGTATCATAAAAGTCACGCAACATTATTTTATCTTCCTGGGTGTGGCTTCAAATACTAAATGCTAACAGTGGCAATTTTAATTAAAATCCTTAAATAGCGTATATGAGTGATATACCAATCTATGAGTGATCCTACCCGTCACAAAAGTGTAAAAATTAATTATTGAAAAATAAATAGTATAATCTTGATATTGCTTTAGTATAATTCTTTAGTTCTCTATTTTATAGTCTTAAGCAACCCTGTTTCTTACAAAGAGAAATTTGGGAACCAGAATTTTTATACAATAATTTTTAAAATAGATAACAACGGATGTCAACGATTAGGTAAGTTCAGAATTATTATACAGGATGAGCCTGAATTTATGGGCCAAATAAAGGGTTGGTGAAATATATATAAGAAAACATTTTTTGCATAGCATTATGGGTTCGGAAATGAAAAGCGTAGGTGTAAAACAATAAATGCTGAGAAAATGAAAACAATCTTTTTTACTTACATAATATTGTTGTAAATCCTTAAATGTTTCACCACCAACATCGATATAAGGCTGGTAGCGCCTAAAAGAAAGATTGGAGTATTCTTTCGAAGATACTAAGTTTTTTACGATCTGGAGTAGCAGTGACTGAACATTTTGCAATGAAATTCTCATAAAGAGTCGATTGGTGTCTCGTATACGAGTGCCTTGAGTGTTCTCATAATAAAAATTTGAAAAAGATGGTGAATGTGCCAGTACAGCGAGATAAATAAATGGTAACCCTGATAAATGGTAACCCTGACATGGTCCAACATGAGTCGTGTGACATGCACCATCTATGCGTTGGCTCCCTGGGTAACAGCTTATTTTCAGTAAATTTCTATGGCAACAGCTTGAAGATTTTACTTGGCGAAAGCCACAACTGCCAATGTTTTTGTTTACTTATGTAGTTTAATATTTCTTTGTTCTAAATCATTTTATTTTTTATTTTACTGCATTTTTATTTCATGTAGTCGAAATTTAACGATAAAATATAAAAATAATTGCCATTTTATTATTTGTTGTTAAATTTAAATACTTTAAAAGTTTAACTTTTCTTGATAAACACTTCTAAACTTTGTTGAAAAATGATGAAAAAAAAAGTATTTTATTATATATTATAATGTGAAATATGTGAAAAATTATTTTAAAAACGATATGCTACTAAATAATAGTGATAATTTGCCGAACTGAAATTGTAAATGCCAAAATAGCTATAAAGGGCCAAACATTGCAATCTATTGGCTCATATCACGTGATTCATGTTGAACCACGGAAAGCTAATCCTTTATCCATTGAATCAGCACTTTATTTATCTCGTTGGTCCAATCAATCGAGGACCGAAGGTGGCATTGACATAATTACACACATTATTGCGGAAAGGGGAGGAAAACCTATCATGTTTAAACTGCACTGTAAAAAATATGTCCTATTTGCTTCCAGAAATTATCTGTAATTTGAGAAAATACGCGTAATTTACGAAAAAATTACGTTGTCAAAACGTATTTTCTCAAATTACAGAGAATTTCTGGCAGCAAATAGGACATATATTTTACAGTGTACATGGCATTTCAAACAGCAAATGGAACACTAGTAATTCCGGTAATACCTCCTCAAGAAAGACTTATTGCATCGTTCTGTTGAGTTTATGTGGTAGCAAGTATAGGTCAATAAGAAATTCATTCACAAAACCCACCTATACATTAATAGAAAACCGCTCTTGGATAGTATACGGACGTGTAGCACGTGTGTTAGAAGCAGCCACACATGGGAATGGTAGAAGTTAAAAACTCCCTCTCACGTAAAGTTGACGCATCTCGAAAAAATACATTTGCAAAAAAGATCGGAGAGAATGTACTCTGCTAAAAATACCAACCACAGAAGTCTACGCTCCGATAATAATTAACTCCATTCAGTGCTTGAGTTCTTTATTAGTCTTTCCTCGCGCAAAATTTACCGTATGGTGTTTTTACGCACACCTGTTGTTTGTGCTATTGATCGTGTACTGTTGCTTGGATTATCTTCAAATTCTTTCAAAATATATCTCAAATGACCGTCATCTGGTCTCTTGCCATGAACTGAACTGTTCTTCAATGTTGGTGGTGTAAACGCGGAAATTTTGTTATCCTGCCTAGTCCTTTCAGAAAAGCTCTCATGGCACAACCTCAACCCTACTCTCTTCCGCTACTATTTTCAGCCTTGTATATAAAATGCATGTCTGTTAAAATAAATACAAAAATATAAAAACAAATTTTTATTTTTTTTTATTTTAACTGATTTAGTATTATATATATTTTTTTTTTTTTTTTTTGTGTTGACATGTTTAACACACATTTCAGCATATTTTCTAAATTTAGACGTAAACATGGTAAATTTCTTAACACAACAAAATTTCCTTAAAATGTAAATATAGTAATTTTATTAAATTACAGTGTTCTGTTCTTGTTACTGACAAAGTTGCTAAAGTCTTAGTTCTCTCCAAATTTATTCTCTTAAATGCTTGTATTCAAGATATTCGCCAAAATTGAGGAAGACCTTTATGAGATTTATCACTTCCTTGGTAAAAATTTCAAAGAATTTGCCGTTTCTGAATAAGAGAATTATTTATCCACCATTCTCTTTATTCTGCTCATCTACGTAATCTGTATTCTAAGTTTTCTATTTTGTGTAAAAAATAAAAACTTCTAAAAAAAAAATTAACGCATGGCTTTATGAAAATTACATCGTTAATTGTTTTCCCTTAACTTAAATTATCAACAAAATAAAGTATTAGAACTTGGCTTAAATTTTTCCAATTCTTGTAAACCTTTTTGTAGCATTGCATCAAAAGTTTGAAACAGCATTGCTACTTAAATGTATAGGTATAACGCTACACATATATTTTATTATGCGAGTTTTGCACTAAACATTTTTTTTTAAATTTTTACAGTAAAAAGTTTAATTTATAATTTAAATTTTATAAAATCAATAAATCTAAATTTCATTAAAAATATCCAAAATCAGCCTATATATATAATAATAATCAAAACAGTATTAATTATAATAAAAGTATTCAGCTTGGGACGGGTGGGGGAGAATAGGGCATTATAAATGTGGAATTAATTTCTCTTGCATTAACAAAAATAAATTTAAAGACTCACCAATAAAATACATGAAAAAATAAAACAAATTAAAAAAGAAATATGTATTGAAATTAAATAAGTTCTAAATTTTTCGACTGCATTGCAGGAGAGTGCTACAGGAGATACAGCACCCACGATATTTTGACAAAATTAAGACACCTATACTGTCATACTTTTTTTTTAATCAGTCAAATCATGTTCAAGACATCTCAAAATATGTAAATCTATCAAAAAATAGAAAACTTGACGAATGTATTACTATTTTCTTATACACTGCGTAAAAAAAGTAGAAGGACACTAGATATTTTTGGAAAAAATGAGACTATTTTATTTTTAATGAAATTATTTTCATGTGTAACATTTTAAAGATCATTTAACAAGAAAATATCAGTATCATTATCATGATTTTCAAAAATAAATTATTGAGGACAACAAAAATAGTTTCTACGTTTTTAAACTCTGTAAAAAAAAGTAGAAGTACAGTAATACAAAATATAAAATATAAAATATAAGCGCTATTCGTAAGTAATACAGAGGCTGTTCGCACATTTTTTAGACGATTTCGATGGAGTGTACTGAAGCAATTTCTCTCATTTCGTGTTTTATTTGTTCAGTTTGATAGCCCTTGTTCTTAACTAACATTATGCATCATAATTTCTATGATAATAATGCTTTTTATAATATGGGAAGAGGTATATTTTTCTACTCCTCTTGAACGGCTTTCCAGAGTCCACAAAGCGTTGTAGGTCGGTGTTTGGGTAATGTTGATTTTAAGAGTCGAAAAACACAAAAATCCAACAGTGATACATCAGAAGATTTAGCAGGAATGTCAGTGAAGGATATGGTTTTAATTCCCGTTTTTTGTTTCATTTTTTTCTAGAAAAGCAATTGCGGATTGCGATGTGTGGCTGCTTGTTTTGTCTTGATATAGTTCAACGGATTGATAGCATTGTGGATAAAGATCTGGATTTTCATTTAAAACAATTGGAATTAAAATATATTCTTGAGAGTATTTAGAGTTGATTTTGACATTTTTGTCACATTTTTTTGCTTTTATCTTGCGCGTGTATGAAAAAACCAGTGGCAATCATAAATCATTTAGAAAAACTCTCTTTTGATGCTTTGAGCTATGTAGCAATTTTTTTTCTCCACTTTTGTAATAATAAATTGACCTTTTTTTATTGCAACCACTTAAATAGACCCAAGATCCATCTGTTGTTGCAACATTTTTCCATTTTTCTCCTGATAAATGCTTTTCATAACGATTTCAGTAAAAACTATCTTTGGAAAGAGTGGAAACCTATCCTTCCATCGACTGCCATTTTAAAAGCGCATTTTTGCATCTAAACAAAAATTATAAATATCAGAAGATAAATAAAACTTCCAAAAATATAACTGTTGTGAAAATAAAATTCTCCATGCAAATGATTTTTTCTTACTGCGAAATAAAATCGTCTAAAAAATGTGCGAACAGCCTGTACTCTTCACATTAGCTTTTTTAACATCGAATATTATATTTGGAAATGAATCATACAAAGATTGGATTCCTGTTTGGCAAAAATTAGCCTATGAGCTATTCAAAGCTTCTCGAAGTTCAACAAGGAATTCATCTTCCCACCAACATATACTTGACGAACAAGCATTGGCCATATGTTTTCCACGTTCTTAAGATAAGGGCTTTTAGCTAACTTTGCTCAAACTTGCACATTATTTGCAGAGAACCAATTTTTAACTCCATTGTTGGTGTGAATGAAGGCTTCATCTTCTTGAAACATCCACTCTTCTCCTCCTAATTCAGAGCTATAAGGAAGAAGCTCAGAATTCAGTACTTCAATATAGTTTGTATATTTCTGCCTACCACTGATAAAGACCAGACTTGTTCTTCTGCCATATCCAAATACTTAAAAATCCATTATCCCCCCTCCCATTTGTCGAGTTGAATAAAATTCTTCTGCATTACTCAGACAATGCCAGTGTTATTGGTAACCATTTAAATCATCTCAGTTAAACTTTTCCTCGTCTAGAAATATTACAAAAGTCCCATCTGAGGTCCATGACATACTTTACTTGACCCATAATAAACGGTAATCAGTCAGTGTTTTTTTTTTTTTTTTTTTTTCACTTTGGATGATGCTTTCACTTTTTGAAAATTAATTATTTGGATCTTGTTATGTAATTGTAAACTGTTTGACTTGACACATGAATAAGTCCTGATTGATTTTGGACCTTTGCGAAACTTCTACTGCTTTTTTTAAACTCATGAGCAAGTTTTCTTCTATCCTAAAGAGTTAAATTTTTAGGCCTACCAGTCTTCTTTCTTTTCCTATTTCTATCTGGCTCTCTGATAAAGTTAGAAACTGTATCGGGGAGGACGTGCAGTATGCGAATAATCTGTCTAACACCTTTACCATTAATTTTATATGTAACAATTTGCACTTTTTGGAAATAATTTAAAGGCATTCTTCTAGGCAGTCTGAAAAGAAAATAACAATGCAATTTTTAACAAAATAGGCTTTCCTCAACAAAAGCAGTTCCAAAAATTTTAATATTTACTCTTTTATTCGTGCACAGTCCGCCAAAAAACAAATTTTGAAAAGTGTCCTTCTACTTTTTTTACACTCTTGAAATCATGAATATTAGTTTTTCTACAATACGTAAATCAGTATTTGTAGTAGAGATTTCATTTTTACGTGAAATTAAAGAAAACTATGTTAAACAAAATCTGTATAAAAACCTAACAGCCAGGATAAGAATACGGAAAATAATTTACAAAAATCAACTGTCCTTCCACTTTTTTACACAGTGTACATAAAAAAGTAAATATTAAATCTAACATTTATGACACACGTTTCATATTATTAAAAAGTAATATATTCCGTGACAATTACAAAACTTTCTTGCATTCCTGATATCAACGCTACATGTTGGTTAACATGCACAAAAGTTAATCAATATAACCTCTCAAAATAATGGCTTGACATACGCATGCAATTTGGTAAAATTTCATATAATAGATATCACCATATTTCACCATCGTCCTAAAAATAGGACATCATGCATAAGTGATATTTATATATTTTTTTTTTGAATATTTTAATTCAAATTAAAGGCGATATATTAGATAAAAGCCAAATCTTAATATATATAAATCTCGTGTCACAATGTTTGTCCTCAATGGACTCCTAAACCACTTAACCGATTATAATAAAATTCGCACACCATGTGCAGTTCGATCCAACTTGAGAGATAGGATAGTTTAAATCTCAAATTATAGTCGCAATTTTAATTTATTGCTAATTATTTGTCTGTTATTATTTGACAGTCACAATTATCTGCTAACTCCAAATGATTCTAACAGATGTCGATACCTTTCGACTGGGTTGAAATGAAAGCTGAAATATATTTGGTGCTGCCATCTACACAAAGAATCTTCAACTTTTTAACCTATTAATAAATTTCGTATAATTCAATTATTTCCACTTTTTAAATTTTTGGTGTTAGCATAGCCGGCCACGTGTTACTTAGACTGAAGTGTAAATTGAATTCATATTATAATGAAGATAATACAGTGAAATTAATCCTGTTTTTTACTTATTTGTGCTTCATTGATCAAAACTTTATAATTTAATCTGTATATATATATAAATTACGTGTCACGATGTTTGTCCGGGGTAAACTCCTAAACTAAGGAACTGATTTTGATGAAATTTTGCACACTGTGTGCAGTTTGATCCAAATTGAGAGATAGGATAGTTTTTATCTCAATTTATTGTCACAATATTGTTTTATTGCAATTATTTGTTAATTTTAGACCTTTATTAAAGTTGCTCCAAAATATCTGTGAGTTCCATTAATTTAATTGTTGCCAAAAAAAAAAAAAAAAATACGAGTTCATTTTCTTTCGACATAAAAATAAATACATTTAATCAAACGTGAACGTTAAAAAATTATAAAAAGTTAAATTATGCATCTCACGAAAATTGACGTCATAATCAATTTAAAGATTTTATACACATTGATAAAGTGCTAATGTAGTTCTATCATAGATATAGTAATATATATAGATCTCTCATCCCCATGTTATCGTAGAAAGATTTTTGATGCCGAAAAAAGATAAAAAATAAAAGCTTTGGAAACAGCCATTAAGTGGTATTGAAAAAAAAAAAAAAAAAAAAAAAAAGAAAAGAAAGAAAGAAATATGAATTTGAAACTGTATCTGGAGTCTTCCATTCCCCTTTAGCAAATAAATTATTCATAAATTTTATTTGCTAAAATATTAGTATGTATTCCCGTGTGTATTCACTCGGGGAAAGACGGCCATATTTTGGTAAAAACGTCGTCTTTTCCCAAATGAAAAGGAATAACTTTTTTCTCCCCAATGATCACTCTATTCTATATATGCTATACTATATCTATGAGTTCTATACGCAAGCGAAGTGTGACTCACTGACCGTCTGTGCAGCCAAGAAAAAGATTTCCTATGTTAATTGCCCACTGGATTTTTTGTAAGAAATTATTAAAAATCGAGGAAATTTATTTCCCGATTTTAATCCTTATATTTGGGTATAGATATGTATTAGTTATCGCGGGTGTTAGATTGAATTATTTTGCTGTCAAATTGACAAAATTTTAATTTTAAATTTTTAAACTCTGTCGCCCTTGGCTTTTATTATTATTATTATTATTATTTGGCGATCAAAAGCGTAACACGAAAATATACATGCCAGATGTATGCATTGTACGAAATGTAATATGTATTATTCATTGTACGTATGTATGACATGTAATATGTATTGTACGAAATATTGTTTCATATTATTCATTACTCTTTTAATATAAGTTGTTAAAATAACCATGATTTTTGAAAGGAATTAAATATTTTCGCCAGATAATTTGGCGATATTCTTTTTTTTTCGCCAAGGATGACAGAAATGAAATCTATTCCGCTGCAAAATATTAGTATCTTACATCAGATATTTTATTTAGACATTTGAAAACAAATTTGACTTCAAACTATGATAGAATATTTATCATTTTCCTTTTAATTTGTATATTATTAGTATATTAAAATTTAAAAGCATGGTATATAAAAAGTTTTTTTTTTTTTTTTTTTTTTTTTTTTAAATCTTATAATTATTCTTATCTTAATCCTCAATGTTTCCCATCTTTATTGACTTGAATTTACTATTAAAATTTTAACATACTCAAAAACTTCTCATCACTTCGTTAAAATACACTAAACTTTTCCAAAATCTTTTTGTATTTAAAATGATACATGTATTTACTTTAAATGTCCAATATTTCATAAGATTTCCAATTTTAAAGTTTCAAAATATTTATCAAATTTACTTATTTTTCTGGTTTAGCCTTATTGTTTTCCCTTTTATAACTACAGCTGTTGCCCTCTTTAAAATATTTAAAATGATGAGGTCATTTAATAGTAAAATTATCCATTATAGCATATATTATATTTCACTCCTCCATAAAAATTGATTTTAAAATCGTCTGTTTCTTTTATACTTTTATTTTAATAGAATTTTAATAGAATTTAATTTATATATTAGTCATTTTAGCAATTTTATCCAAAGTAGCATTAGAAATAATATATATCACTTCTCCATTAAAATTTATAGGACCCTACAATAAAATTAATTTGTGCTTAATATCAACACTACGAAAATTTTTATCAATCGCTTCCAAATTTTGACCTAAGTTTCAAATCTCAACCCTGTGGGTTTTTACATCGGCTACAACGTTTTCGTCTTTGTTCGTAAATAATAATTTAACTGTACTAAATAGTTTACAGCCGTATAATTCAACGTATAACTTAGTCACAGCAACGCGTGGCCGGGTCTGCTAGTAAATACATATGTCTTTATCGTTAGTTTAAATTAACGTTTAATACATATTTTATAATTTTTAAAATGACGATTCTTGAAGATTTATTCATTACATTTTCAACACACTAATACTTTAAAAGGTTTTACGGTCAAGAATAACGGACATATAAATTTATTGAGGTAATATTCTACACTTTTGTACTGGTAAAGCAATTATATAAAAATATATAGAGAGATGGTCTGTTTTCCTTATATTTCCGACTGTCCTAAACCATTGTCTTATTTTTTAGGACAGCCTGTACTGAGTAAGCTAATGAAAGGTTGGTAAGTTGTTTGATTTTGTGTGTGTACATAGGCTTAAAGAAACATATATTTAAGATTTTATAAAGAAAAAAAAAATTTTTTTTCAATGCTTGGTATGATATGGGTTAAGATATTACGATCCCCAAAATCACAAAATGAGACTAAAACAGTTTCACTTGTCAAGCGATATATTCTCAAATTAAATCAGCAAACGTAATTTTATTGTCATCTCAAATATCAAATTATGTGCGCTGATACACTAGAGGTGCCAAGATATATTCTTCCCATAAAAGTGGGGGAAACGCAGCATGCAACTTCTTTAAGCTAATATACGTCCAAACTGAATCAGTATAGTATTTCATAATAAACATCTCACATATTTTGTGCAGTTATGCATAACAGAATCTGAGATATAGTCTCCTCGAAAAAGAAGAAAAATGCAGTGTGACAGCGCCACTTATTAACGATTACCAAAATATAATCAGTTACAATTTATAGCAAGGCCTAAACATGCCTTAAAGTTTGGGGTAATTCCGGCCATTATTGAATATTTTTTGAGATACAGCGTCATCATACATACACACAAACGGCATTTTCTAAAGATTATCTAATTATATTTAAGAAATCTCAAAACTTATAATTTGTTAGTTTCACCAAAAACCAGAGGTGGAAAGTGCTTACGAAGCTAATACCCCCCCCCCATCCTTTCCCCCCCTTTCTTTTTGCATATAAAAGAATGTAATAAGAATTAAGAAAATCGCATGCTTTATATATTTTTGAAATTCCAAAGTACTGTTTCATTTTATAAAAGTCAAGCTAAAAACTTTAAAAATTGGAAGCATTGTTTTTCATTTTTATTAGTCTTTTACCATTCAGTATGTGTTTTATATACTTAAACTAATTATTTACTCATGTGTGGAAATTAAAATGAGTTGTCAAAGTACTAGATAAATTAAATATATTATGACTTAAAGTCTAGCTTGGCATTCAAATAATTTAGAGTGTCTGGGCGTGTCTTGTTTATATAGCGTGTATTTTAGTCATACTTCAGTTACTTTCGCACGCAACGTTGCACATACTAAGTTATGCTATTAATCTGCATATGAATGGCTATTATGTAGGTGTACATATAAAGTTGACAGTAGACTTTGCTATCGATATTTTGATTTGAATTTGATGAGTAATTTAAATATTCTTTCAAATACCTGAGAAAAAGTTGATTAACCAATTAATTCAATTTCGCAAATTAAATTATAAAAGAAAAATCCTTTATGTGTGTATATCTTCATGGTAGATTTGAGTCAGTCATTCACAGAGATGAAGATTTCAATTTTTATTTGCTACCAATATTTCGATACAGAAATCATTATCTTATTTTTACAGCAGATATATATATATATATATAAACAGTACAGATTAAAAAGCAATACAGTATATAAACAGTACAGATTAAAAAAAAAAAAAAAAAGAAGACTTAAATATTTTTTTATGAATATTTAGTGTAACAAAAATGAAATTTAAATAAAATTTAATTAGATAGATTCGATTTTATCGGTTTCATCCTTTTCCAACGAGTGCGAGAAATAGTAGCGTACGCAATGTATTCACTGTTTTTCTTTCAATTTAAAATTTTTTATATGAGCGCAGTAAAGCAACACTTTTATATTTATGCATAATTTATGTCATAGTGTACTTCATGATATATTTCAATAAGAAAGTGATGCTCCTTTGCGTTCATGTAAAAAATGTAGGTCAAATCTCAAACAATAGGCGAATTTTATCCAAAAATGCAAAATTGTAAATATTTGGGGCCCTGGGGAGCAAGCAATAATAAAAATATTATCTATTGAAACTTAAAATACACATGTTCTAAAATAATTAAATGCAAAAATTTCACACGTTTAACCAATTTGATATTTTCCTCAATTTCAATGCCCCCCCCCCCCCCTTCTTTTTTTTTTTTTTTTTTTTTTACCCTTATCCTAAGAAGAAATCTTTTTTCGATATGTAAAACGCTAAAAACGCTTTTACAATATTAACTAGGGAATTTTGAATAGAACTAGCATGAAAAAAATATTTTATGCTTCATGCATAAAACAGTTTTTTGTTAAAAAAAAAAAAAAAAAAAAAAAAAAAAAGAAAGGAAAAGAAAAATATATAAAAGAATGCATAGTGGATAAAACATTCGAAAAAAAATATATATATATATTTTATAGCTGTTGATAAGATAACTTGTCAATATTGTATTCAATTCGATGTTTTTCAAATTACAAAGTTAAAAAAAAAAAAAGAAGAAGAAGAAGAAAAAGAAAAAGAAAAGGTAACGTTCAAAATATTTAATTAAAAATATTAATAACTAGTTAATTAAGTAGACTTGGCACCTTTCATTTGGCCCCACTGTAGGTCTCATATAAAAGCCTATATTTCCATTATTTATAAATTGAACTATAAAAAGTTTGTTCAATAAAATATGTATTCAGACAACTGTTCTTATAATACAAAATATACAAAATTATTCGAGCGCTAGCAATAATTCCTATATAAAAAAGTACACTTAATACTACTTTGTTAAAGAAATCTTCGTCGAGTCACGTTCTTAGTCAATCTAAGAGCATGATTCGACAAGGATTTATTTAACGAAACAGTATTAAGTGTACCTATTTTTTTTTTTTTTATATAGGAATTATTGTTAGCACTCGAGTAATTTTTCTGTCAACTGTATTTTCTACAAATATTTCCATATAGATATCCTTACCGAATTGCTGCATTAATTTTTTCTGATTAAATACGGTTGAGTTGGTATGAAGAAAATAAACATAAAATATCACAACTTTCCTTCCTGTAATAGGCATAGTATGCATTACGAAAATTTAATTTTGATTTATTTTTGACATTCACCAAAAAAAAAAAAAATCCAGATATATTATATTATTCATATTTAACTTTCACTTTACTCCACATTCATAAAAAAAATATTGGATTCGGGAAAATTTTTGACCTTACATTTTAGATTGATTTAAACACAATTTGATAATTTTCAGAAAATGTCCGTTTATCTTTGTGTCTATCGGTGTGTATAGAAAATATTGGGGACACTATATCTCAATGAAAAGAATTTAACTAAATATGATATGACTTTGACTGTTTGACACATGGAAATCAATCGATCAACAGAAGACGCTGTAATTCCAGTTATATATATATAAGTATAGCACAAAATCTCGTTTAAACATAAACAGTAAGAATTGTTTTAAATTTTTGAATGTGGAATAAAAAACTAGTTTATTGTAACATCTAGAAGACTTTCTTCTATATTTTTCTATAAAAATTCAGGTAATACAAAATTTTTATTAAAATATATCCCATGATGAATGTAGACAAGTTTCATCTCACTATTACACTAATTATCAAAAGCATGTAAGATTTGCGGCAAAATCCCTTTTTTTTTTTTTTTTTTTTTTTTTTTTTTTTGGTTGGGGGGTGAGGAGGATGGGAGGTTAAAATAATCTATAAAGTTTCTTTAAACGATAACAGACCTATATCCACCATTCATTTTATAGGCATTGAGGAATTCTTTGGAAAGATACTTATATGGAAAATTTACGCATTCTGGCTGGGAATGCTTCCTCCCACAGGAAGCTATTTTATACACACACATATTTTTTTTCTAGTTTAGTATTACTAGTATTAAAATTACTCATTTATTTAACAATCGTTATATATGGAATTTCGCCCTATTCTGACATATTAAAAATTATGAGAAAAAGGGGATGGCAGTGCTACCAGGTTAGACATTGGTCTCCAAATATAATCAGTGCTAATTTAGGCTAAGGTCCAACTAAATACCACGTTTGCTTAAATTTCGACCATTGATTGGTGAGGCGCAATGTCCACAAAATATTTGATACACACACACGGAAACACAAAATCTCAGGCACACAGACTGACTTATTGAGAGAAAAACATTTTTTAAAATAGTTAAATCGTGTTCAAGACATTCGAAAACGTGCAAATCCATCGAAAACCGGAAGTAAAAAAAATTCAAAAATCCAATACTTTCTTCTGATACACAGAAAATAAAGTGACTATAATAATATAATCAACAATCATTGTGTCAATAGTTCCATCGTCTGAGAGGTAGAACTGTAAATTTTAAATATGGTTATCTTTCAAAAGAAATCGTCAATACTTTTAAAACAAATAGTTGAACGACAGATCTGTGATATTTTAAGAGAATTTTATTTCGATTTTAACAAGAACAAAAACAAAATAAAAAACTATTATAGTTGACCACCACAAGAGTTTCTTATATATAAACTTAGACAAATTCACACAGTACAAATTATTTATTAAATTGTTATTTATTAAAATTATTTTCCATGATGAATTCAGACGATTTTTATTTCACAGAATTATAACACTACCGGAAGAAAGTCAAGTTTGTGTCAACTTAGGAAGAAATATGATTTTTTTCCCCCCTTTCTTTTCTGTTTTTTAAAAATGGAAAAAAATCGATATATATATATATATATATTTTTAATATTAATAGATGTATTCTTCAACCATTCGTTTTAAAGGTATTGACGAATTCTTTCGAAAGATATCCATATTCAAAAGTTACACTACTAGGTGATGGTACTTCTTCCCAGGGAGCAAAGTGATGCTCCTACATGCATATATTTTTCCCCTAGTTTACTACTACTGTTATCAATAATTCCTATTAATTTTTAAATCACACGTCAAAAATATCTCTCATTATGTACATTTATGCGAAATTTTGTCCCACAAATACATGTTAAAAATTTAGAAAATTTTCTATCACAGCGCTATCTGATGAGCAATTAATCCCCATATCCAATCAGCACCAGTTTAAATCAGGGTTCAACTAAATACCAAGTGTGGTTAAATTTTGTTCTTTAGTTCGTGAGATACATCGTTCACAAAATTTGTGACACGCACACAGGCAGACATTTTCTAAAAACATTCAAATCGTATTTAGGACGTCTCAGAACGTGTAAATACATCGAAAACTGTAATTAAAAAATTTTTACGAATCATTATTATTACCTTCTTATATATATATATATATATATATAAGAAGAAAGTAATAATAATAAATACCTCATATGTAATAGAGCAAAAGACTGACTTTCTTTCTGCATATATTGTTATATTTCTCTGAGATATAAATCATCTGCCTTCATCACAGAAAATAATTTTAATAAATAATAATTTTAATAAAAAATTTATACTGCCTGAACTTATATAGGAAAATATAAAAGAAAGTTTTGTGGTGGTCACAACAAAATAGTTTTATCATAAATTTGAGGTTAGCATAACATTGAGAAAAATATAATATACAATTAAAATACACATTATTTTAAAAACTAATATAAAATGTTAAATCTGTTTCAGATTGGATGAAAATTCACTACAATAAAAGAAAAAAAAAAAATCATACCGTTCGTATTGATTATTAACACTTTCCAACAGTACATAGTCGTTGCATCGTTTAACCTTTAATGTTCTTTAGCTACGTTATTACACCACGAACAAACAAAAGGACAGAGACTAAATAAATTCATTATCACTCTTAAACATAGTTCGAAAGTGTTAAAATTATTTAACACAAACAGAAATACAATTCAGGAATTTTCCAATTATAGCCAATATTGTATTTGAATATTTTAGTATAGCCCGGTAAATCTGAACACTAAACATACTATGTTCTATAAAAAACATTATTTAAGTCTATTAATAATAAATGCCAACTTCATTACGATTTTTCCAGTAAAAAAGCTATTTTAATGTGATCTATAAACATGTCTATCAAAAAATGCATTACATTGACATTTTTTGGTTGTCTCTGTATACAAACAAGTTGTACGGGCCATATTTATGCCATTTTCAATAGCGAACATTCTGTAGTGAACTAGAATAAGATATTATTTTGAAGAGATTCTAAAAATATTTACGGAAACTGGAGGTGGGTAGACGGACAGCCAGACAGGTAGACTAACTCAAATGACATTGTTAAACATTGTTAGAAAGTGTTAAAATGCATAATACAAAAGAAAATGTATCTAAGTATTTTCTTATATAGCCCTTAATATATATGAACTTTTTCATGCATCCTTGCACACCTCAATGCTTCTTGTACTATGTTCTTTTATGCATATGGATAACATATTACAATTTCATTAAGATTTGGGCAAAGTAATATTGGTCAAATATAAATATGGTTTATAGAAATATCTCTCATATAACTCAATGATTGAATACTTTCAGGTGCCCCTGTACACAAACCAGTAGTAGTACTTACTCTCTTTTCAATAGGGAACATCTGATAGGAAACTTGAATAACACGTTTCAAGAAATTATGTTTATATTTACAGGAGTTAGACCGCCAACAGACAGGCAGACCGAAGTCATAAACATTTTAAAACTTTGTTGGAAAGTTTAAAAAAATAATAATAATCGGATTTGGTTTCTTTTATAAATAAATTTCTGTAAGAAAGAGAAGAACTTTCATACTATTCTCTGATGATGAATTTAAATACACTAAGCTTTATTAAATTAGAAAATTTAGATTTACACAATTTAATTTTTCTGCTTTGCTTTTCCTTACTAAATTTACGCATGAAATAATTTTAAGATGCAAATAAGGTGTTTAGCCGACAGAAACTTTCGTTTTTGTGTAAACAAATGCTCTCAAATCAAAAATTTTCGCAGAAAATGGAACTAAGTATGAAATGTAAGAAATCATAAAACATTTAAATCACTGTTATTTCTAGAAAAATAATAATTTAATACTGATGCTATTTAAATAGGAGTTACAAAAGCAGAAAATACATTAAACGGATTAAAATGTATGTTTATTTTTAGTTTTAGAAAATGGAAGTTTCGTTTTAACTATATGTTCTAAAAATTTTACGCTTTTTACTTTCCGAATATACATCATGTAAGGAGAGTATTGTAATCATGGAAAAGTTTGACTATGAGATTTTGGTGTATATAAACGTTTTAAGGTCACCTGAGTTAATTTTTCTTACGTTGATGTATATATGTGTATTTGTGTACATGTGTGTAAATGTTTGTTTATGTGTATGCGCATGCATGCGAGTGAACAGTATAACATCTAAACGTTTTGACGATTGAGCTGAAAGTTGATAGACACGTTATAAGTCACCGTCGAACAAACTGCATAGATTCGGATGGGTCTGACTCTTTTTTTTTTTTTGCATGGAAATAAAGAGCAGTTTTTTATTATATGATCTATGAACACAATTTATTTAAATTGCGATTTCAAATTATCACAGATCTATGATTTAAGCACACATTTTACATGATTAGACGAGATCTGAATATATATATACTTATATTGAAATTTTACAACCGTAGGGGAGGTGTATTTACCCCCAGACGGGAAGCGAATCTCCTATATATGTAAAAATATATCCTCGTTGATTTTTACTATTATAAACTTAATGACAGAATAAATGATTAAAATAATTCGCATAATGTTATTATATACATTTCTGCGAAATTTTGTCCTATGCTGCAGGAATGGCACTTTAGTGCAGAACTCATACCAGTATTTGTTTAAAAAAATTCTCGACTTATAAAATGGTTGTTTAAGTTTTTTTTTTTTTTTTTTTTTTTTTTTTTTTTCATTAATAGTGCTGTGAATTATGTACCAATATTCCATCACTGTACGCTGACATACATGAAATTATGGGGAAAAAAAAAAAAAAAAAACAGAATTGCAGCGCCATCTGTTGAGCAATATATCCAAAGAGCTAATCTATATCAATGTAACTCTAGATCTAATCAAGTATACACATATACAGAATTCAACTGTTGTTTCATGAGATCTACAACATTCTGCTAATACATAGATGCACAATTTACAAATAGACATACACAGAGAGAGAGACATACTGCATACTGAGAGATACGCACAGGCATACAGAATTTCTTTTAAAGATGGTAAAATTGTGTTCATGATATAACAAAACATATAGTTCCATCAAAAAACAAAAGTCTCGAAACTAATACTTTCTTCTATATATTCGGAATAAAGTAACAAATCACCCCATTGATGAAATTCCAATTTTGTATAATGATAACAATAAAAATCAAAATCTTTATGCGGTTTTCAGTGAGATGCATACATTATTATCGAGAAAATATATATATATATATATACTTTTTAAATTTTATATTCTATATGCTACGCTCTATAACAACCTACCAGAGAAACCTCATTATTCCAATTCTAATTGTAGTTTATTCTTAAATTAAGCAGGAAATTGCTTATAAAATATTTCTAATTCGTTGCTTCATTCAATCGATCATACGCTATGAAATATGATAATTAACTTTATTCTTTGGCAAATAGTACTTAATTAAAGAATCTGGTTCATTGTAATTCGGTTAAGTTAAGGATTTGTGTTTTCTTGTATGGCAATTAACTGCTTATTTAAAAAACTTCAGGGGAATGTAAAGCTTCATAATAATATGTAACAGTAACTTATGTTCTAATATAAATATTTAAAACTTTTTTTTTTAATTTTTACTTTTGATCATACGTATAAAGTGCATAAGAACTGATTTAACTTAGGAAATTTTACGAAATTTTTTTTTTTTTTTTTTTTTTTTTTTTTTTTGCAATTACACTGCGCTTGCGCTGAAAAGATATATATATACATTTAACCTTTGATACCATTCTTGCTTATTCTTATGTAAAATGACCTCCTGAATCCGAATATGACTCCCATTTTGCCCAGTCACCCACCGTTATCTCGGGACACCCCCCCCCTTCCCCAATTTTTATCAATGTTCGATAATTTTATGGCCATGAAATTTATTTGGAGAATGAAAAAAAAATTATTTAACACTTAAAAACAAAAAAAATATATAATGTTTAATAAAATAAAATTAATAATAGATTTAAAAAGTATAAGAAATGTAATACATAATTTCAGTGGCAAATCCCCCCCCCCCCTCACCAAAATTTCCTCTTGCCGCAAATGTTGATGTTGTAGAATTTTCCAACTCTTAGCCCCTCAGAAGATATTTAACAGTTAAAATAACCCTCCGCCCCCAATAAAAATCAAATTTATAGCCATAAAATTACCGAAAAATGATAAAAATAGGGGATTGTCCCTAAAAAAACGGTGGGTGATAAGGCAAAATGGACGTCATATTCGGATTCAGGAGGTCGTTTGACATAAGAATATGCCAAAATGGTGTAGGGAGCAATTTTCCTGCCGAGCAGTGTTATTATTTCGTAACAGTAATTCTTAAGTAAGAAAATATAAGAACAAGTTGTCATAGGTGCAGGGACTGATTTAGACCGGGACACACATTATTTACACTTACGCCATTATTTTTTAATCAATACTTTCCTCTTATAATAAACAAAAAATTCTTATTAAAAATTATTTTTAAAGAATTCTGGTGTCTAATAACCATGGGTAAATTCGATTGTTTTACACCATTCATTTTTTATAAAAATAATTTCCTAGTCAAAACGTGGAAATCCTATGATATACAGTAAAAAATAATTGTAAAAATATTCCGGTGAGAGAGTGCCCCGGCCTAAATCAGGCTCTGCATAGGTGGACACTTTTTAGTTCCCTATTTTAAATACGTTCTCAGAAATTTCTACCACAAGGCATACCATACTCATATTAAAGAAAATAAATATGTTCGATACGGTGACAGATTGAAATGTCCAACCTAATAGGCTACACACAGTTCAGTTCGATACATTTGCCTTAACCTAATTTGTTAATTAATTTTATTACGAAAAATCTCATATTTTTAATTTCTTGCTACTCTATGCTATTTTCAATGCAATGTTCCCCACAACGCAAGTTAATGGGAAATATTACTCTATTCTATTATGCTAAGAATATCTTAAATTTCGAATAATCTAGAAATTTTCAAATTAAATTTTCGTAGTCAATTATGTTCTTTCTAATATCATAAATGAGATACTAAAAAAGTTATCTGACGTCTTTAAGATGAAATATTCTTCAAAATGGACATTTATGTGAAATTTTGCTCATATTCTGCCACGTTAAGAAATTTGTAAATTTCAAATAACTTATGAAATTTTCCAAATTGAAGTTTTGTAGTTAACCATGTTTATGCCAGCATTGTAACTGATAATTTAAAGCTGGTTTGACTTCTTTACAATAAAAAACATTTTTTTTTAATGCGCGTTTAAGCAAAAAATTGCCCTATTCTCCCATGTTGATAAAATTGTAAATTTCGAATATCTTCAGAAGTTTTTATATTGAAAGTTGCAAATTAATAGATTTCTTTCCAGTGATATAAGTGATATTTTAAAACTAGTCCGAACTCTTTACGACCATTTTTTAATTTTTTTCTTGGGATATCGTGTAGAGAGTCTCATAAAATAACACACTAACACACTAACTGAAAGACTGAGACGAATACCACGTCGATATTGTGATTTTTTGATTCCTCATGCATAAAAATTTTAAATAAACCAAGGTAAAAAATCTTCACAATTACCTAAGTTTCTTATACTGTTGTAAGGCGGGGAACAATATATATATATATATATATATATATATGTATTAATCATTATTATTTATATATTAAATATTAATAATTGTATTTATTTGCTTTTACATGAAAAAGAATATTGGGATGCATTTCATATTATTTATTATTTAATCTATATTATTCAAAATTCACTATATTAAAATTTTTATGTATATCTTTGATACACAGAAAATTATAATTTTTATAAGTCTGTGAAATAAATAATGTATTTTTAGGTTACTTAACTAAAATCTACTTTTATGGTCATTCATTATATATCTTGCATTTCCATTTGCACAATGTTTCTTTCAAATCTAAATATACTATTTTCTATACATTCAAAAAGATATTTTGAGATACCAAAATCTGAAATAAACATATGTTTTCTTCAGATATCAATAAATCGAAGAAAGTATTCTTTCTTTTCCATAAATACTTTTTTTTTTTTATTATTATGAGATTATATTCAGAACTCAAAAATCAGGGAGGTGTAAAAATATGTTATCTTTTATGACTTAAGATGAATTGTGTCACGAGAAAAATGAAAACTGGATTTTCAGTACCGTAAATTTCATAACTTTCGTTCAGTCTGAAAAAAAAAAAAATATATATATATATATAGGCCGTAGTTTTAAATTAGTAATCTAATTTTTTTACAATAACAAGGTTATGTTCCAGATTTTCCTTTTATTTTTCTCCTTAAGCTAGATATTGTTAATTTTAATTTTTATGAAATTGCTAAAAATGATAAGAAAATTATCGAATTATTATTCAGAAAGAAATTGTAACAGAAAAAAATCTTGAACACAAACACCCTCACAATAAGTTCAAATAAAGTGTGTTTATTTGATTTTAAATAAATTGTGTTTATTTGATTTTATTCGATTTTATTTATTTATGTTCTAATGATTAAATGTATAGTTATTACAGTTCCCACTCTGGATACCAGAAATTTTATATAGTATTTTTTTTTTTTTTTTAATAGATATCAACGTATATCAACGAATAGTCAAATCTAAAGTGATATTCAAATTTCCTTTTGCCAGAAACCTGATATTTATACTTGTGTAAGGCATCGTATACCCCTACTCTTTTTCAGGAAACTTTCAGACATGAAAAAATTCTGAAATTTTTAAAAGGTGTGAGATATCTTAACATTTTTACTGCATTTTTTTTTTTATTATTATTATTAATCTTCATTCCTATCTAATCGCAAAAAAAAAAACTTTAAAATAAGATAAAGATTTCAATATAGAAATAGTATTAGGGGGAAAAAAAAAATGAAATTTTTTGTTTCTTGTTTATAGTAACTAATATCGCCCAGTGGTCGACACTCGACCCATTCTTTTATGTAAGCATTTTAATAATAAAAATAAAAATAAAAAATTCGTATGTAAGCAGTTTTCTCAGTAATTATTCTATCCTTATAGAAAGAAAAAAAAAATCTCAGTGAACATCTTTCTACAATATTCCCAATGAGCATCACTTTTGCCTCTCAATCCGACCGACCAAAGTTCTTCTGGAGATATCAATGATAAAGAACATTGTCATTATCGATATAATATGTCAACAGTTTAAAAATAATAATAAACTTTTACTCACTTGTGTTTTCAGACAAATAAAAAATAAATCCAAAAAATAATTTAAATCCTGAACCGTTGTATTGTATTTTTAAAAAATGCAGTGTAGGTTTAGCAAATTTCTGTGCAAGAGTTTTAAATACAAAAGTTAACTTGTATATAAAAATAAAATTTTGTTTTCTTGGCCTCATAAGATTATGTTTATTATTTTTTCTGTAATCCACATTAATTATACATTTCGAATGATACTACTTTCAAGCCTCTTTCTTCCTTTATTAAAAATTAGCTAAAATCGTACGAAGAATTTTATTTTTGTTTTTAATATATCGATGTGTGGAGATAAAATAGGATAGATATATTATTGTGTAAAAATATTGGATGTGCGCAAAAAGACGAAAACTAGGGAGTATGACCTCTGTTTTCTAATATATTTATTTATATTTTTATTTGTAATTATATTTTAATTTTCGCTTTAAAGACGATTATACAAATGAATATATATATACATATTTTACTTCTTCTCTTTACAGGCGTCAGTCTTTTCCATTGCCTTGAAAACAGTCATCTCGGTGTCGACGGGTTTCCTTCTAGCGTTAGTACTTACATACCATGCACTCGAGGTACAGGTTAGTTGCAAATCTTGTTTCACTAATATTTAGCACATAGTAAATCTTTTTAAATATATTCCAGTAATGTAATATATTTTAGCTACTTAAAAGTAAAGTTTACATTTTATTTATAATGCATATTTTAGACTAAACTAGAGATAAATGTTTTATAAAGTTTGAAATTTCAAATAATCAACGAAATCAAGAAGTTTTATCAGATTAAAAACTTAAAGGTGTAAAAATAAAACGAAAAGCAAATACTCCCAAAAGTGTAAGTATAAAAAAATAAGTAAATATAAGCTCACATTTGTAATTTTACCATGAGAGAAATTATCCATCAGACTATCCAAAGAGTCTATCTTAATAAGTCCTATTCAATAAATTTTATTATAAATTTTATCAAATATTTTAATGAATTATTATCATTTATCTTTCTTTACTATGTCGCATATTTCATTTTCAACGCTTTCCAACAAGGTTGAAAATTGTTTATGAATTCTGTCTTTTTGTCTGTCCATCTATTTGTCTATCTACACTCTAACTCCATTACACATTCATGGTTATCCTTAAAACTAATATATGCCATTCAAGTCTCTATAGAACATCCCCTACTAATAATGAAGTAAATACTCCTACTGGTTTGTGTACAAAGACACTCGAAAGAATTAAAAATAAATCATTTTCTATTAACGTGTAAATATACTTTATTGCATATTTTTATTTACGTGCAAATTGTAATGAAATTGATATTTATTATTCATATGCATCAAAAAATATATCCATAGCCGATTTGTGAATAGCATTAAGATTTAAAGTGCCACACAAAAATATTCAGATCATTAAGAGTTGAATTTGGCAAATGCTGGATTTCCTTTTTTTTTTTTTTTAAGTACTTTAAATACTTTTTAACAAGATTTAAGAATGATTATGAGTTCAGTTAGTCTATCTGTCTATATTTCTGTCTGTCTGTTGTATGATCACTTATGTAAAATACGTTGAAGTTAACTGACGCAACGAATACATACATTTTGAAAGTGCTAAAAATTTACGCGAATTGCATGATTTTTCGTTTTTGTTAATGTATGATTCAATTTTGTTTTTAGTTCTTTTCGTTTTAAAATAGCAAATTGTTATTAATGATTAAGTATTATAAAACAATTTTATTAATGCTCACTTCTAATATTCAGGTAAAGATTTTTTTTTTAAATATATATATATATAGGGTGTTTCAAAAGTCCCCCCCCCCCTTTCCTAACTCGAAAATGAGTCTAAATTTTGAAAAATGGCGAAACACGTATTTAATGAATTCGAATTTTCACCTCTTTTGGTGAAAAAAGTTTGGGCCTGCGGGAGCTAGGGAGGCCGCTAGGCAGGACAACTTTAAAATTTCAAATGGGAAGGTATGTCTTGTGATACATCCCTAGAAACGTCTCTTAAGACAATGAATTTCGTATAAATAGTTCCGCCCAACGATGATTATTAAAGGAGATACATGAGTTTTTAGACTTTTGAAATGTGGATTTTATACTTATGTATCCCCTTTAATAATCAGTACAAGGCAAAACTATTTATACTAAATTCATTGTCTTGAAGAGATCTTTCCAGGGATGTATCACAAGACATACTTTGCCCAAAAAAGCTTGGGCCCGGGCAAGGGGGTGGTAGGAGTGCCGCTAGAGAGTGCAACTTTAAAATTTCTAATGGGAAGGTATGTCTTGCGATACATCCCTGGAAACGCGTATCCAAGACAATGAATGTGGTATAAATAGTTTTTTCCTGCAGTGATTATTAAAGGGATACATAAGTATAAAATCTGCATTTCAAAAGTCTAAAATCTCGTGTATCTCCTTTAATAATAATCGTATGGCGAAACTATTTATATCAAACTCATTGTCTTGAAGAGACATTTCCAGGGATGTATCACAAGACATACCCTCCCTTGCTGCCACCCCCAGCGGCCCCCTCCCCCCCAGGGCCCAATCTTTTTTTCGCCAAAATAGGTCCCTCTTGAATTAATTAAATACATGTTTCTCCATTTTTCAAAATTCCGACTCATTTTCGAGTTAATAGGACTTTTGGAACACCCTGTATATATATGTTCAATTAAAAAGATTAGACTTTAGCTTTTAACTATAAAATTTAATGATGGATAATGATAATATGTACAGGAAAACATATATAGATGGGGTAAAAGGTCCATGTTAACGACATCAGTTCTTTTAATGTTCTTTTAATACGCCACTTCCTTTAATCTAACTCCTTCTATCTCGAGTTTTGCTGGCTCTCATCCGCTCGTTCGTGGCGTGGTCACACAACCTGTTGACCGAAGTACTGCATAATGGTCTTGCCGGACGCCCGTATGATACACACACACACACACACACACACACACATATATATATATTATTGAAACTAAAAATAATAATTAAATTATTTTCCAGTTCCATGTTTAGGTAAAGTAAAAACAATATCTATCTTAATTTATTTATTTGTTTATTTATTTAGATTTGATCTATCTACGTATTTGACTTTAAGAAAACGCTTTGCCATTATTACTTTTTTCTTTTCTACTGTATACATCAGAATTTAGGCATTCGATTTATGATAAATTTACATGTTTTCATGTATTTTGAACATGATTTTACGATTTTTAGAAAATATCAGTCAGTCTGTCTATGCGTCTCTTTGTCAGTTGGTGTAAGACGAAATTTCCTGGTAGCGCTGGGTCAAGAATAGATGCACTAATTTTTGTATTTAGCTTTACAATGGCATAAATTGGAGTCTGATATTTTTCGATACATATCATTCAACAGATGGCATTGCTGCACTGCGATTACCCTCACTTTTGAAAAGGTTATATCTCAGCTTTTATGGGAGTAACATGATATAATAATTTATGTTAAAAATTGAGTTATTATAATAAACTACACTCATTCCGTTTGGGTACGTATTAGCGGGAAGTGGTGCTGTTGTGGAGCTCCTCCTGTAAAACAAGGCTAAATCTCAGCTTTTGTAGCTAACAGTATTCTATGAATAAAAATTCTGGTGTAAAACAACCACATGACTTCCATTATCCACTATTACACGTATTGCAAGCATTGTAAGCATTTTTTGGAGATAATGAGATCAGAAGATATAAAAGTGACCTAAAGAAGTAGAAACCTAAAATTTTTCCGGTAAGAGAAACTTTATACACATGGTATAAAAAAAAATGGTAGAGTTATTTTTTGAAATACCATTTTCCGAGATCTAAAACTGACATATTTAAGCAGGATGACTGTTAATTTTCCTCTAATAACCACGTAATACATGAGAAAGGAATGGATTTATATAACAATTTTCAAGGAAATCGTTAGAATCGTTTGTGAGATACCAACTTTTACCAAAACTCAATTATTGACAGGAAAACAATAATTACATACAGAAGGATATTTAAAAGTGAGTTAATATGGCGAGTTTGAAAAATTCCGTACAGCCGTTTTTCAAGGAACGCGCTTGCGAGACCTGAAATTAAACTATTTATACAGGACACCTATCAATATTTCCTGAACTAACCAACTTTATCAATCGAAAGGGCATCTAATAGAGTGTTTATATATCAAATTTGAAGAAAATCGTTAGAGTCATTTTTCAGATGCGGATTTACGGTCCCACTCCCGGTTTTCCAATTTTCACCAAAGTTTGGAAAATTCATCTGTACACCTGACCTCTCTCAATTCTGAAGTTTTGTAGTTCTACCTTTATTAGTTTCGTAGGTATGATACGCAGAAGATTCCACACATACATACATACATACAAACACACACTGACCAATTGCCAAAAAACACTTTTTTGGACTCAGGGGACTTTAAAACGTGTAAATCAGGTGAAATCTCGATATAAATTTTCGGACCGAATATAATACTTCCATTAAAACTCGAATAAACGACTACGTCAGAAACGCCAAAGAAAAATATTGGAAATGCATACAGCTGTTTCGGCAGCTTTAAGCGTGCCGTCTTCAGTGCAAAAAGGATTCTGAATCTGCAGAAGTGCTCGTATATATACGAGAGGGGCCGAATTCAGTTCAACCAATAGAATTACGGGAAAGGTGGGGAGAGTGGCCAATAGGAATTTATTAAAGTTAGCTTTGTAAACAGTAGAAAAATTAAGAAAATGTGGACTGAATATAAAATTTCCAACAGTCAGACAAATAGGGAATAGCGAAATCACAATTTACAAGGTTTTTAAAATTTTTATAAATATGAAAAGCTTCAAAGAAATCGAGTTCATGAATGGATTTAGGTCTGCAAATTATTTAAGCTGAATTAAATTTAAAATTATGATTTTCCTCCCAGCAATGTTTAGAAATAGCCGATTTATTGGTTTCTTGTTTGCGGACGTAATTCATATGTTCTTTTAGACGAAATTTAAGACTGCGTTTAGTTTGGCTAATATGTGATAAACCACACTGACAGGAAATACTATTAATACCCCAAGAATTATGCGTATCAATGGGATCTTTTAACTGAGAAAAGGATTATTTTCCTGTTATTATTAATACTTCCATTACCTGCGGTAGTAGGGTCACCTATAAGTAAAAATGAATTCTCTCTGTGTGTGTGTTTGTATACAGGTATGCATTCAGTGAATAAGTATCGCAGAATTACAGAAATTAACATATAGGTAGAATAAAATACACTTGAGGTGCTAGTAAAAGTAAATAAATAAAAATTTTAATTACTTCCGGAGATATTAATTAAAATATCAACGTGCGTCATGTAAAATACCAGTCAACTGTGAGTTTAAAAAGCTTTTAAGGAACATTAAATGTTGATATAAAATAGAAATATCCATCGGATTTTTTTCAAAATTGTTATTCTAATATGAGGTATTTTTCTTTTTTTGATCTAAGGTTGTAATTTACTAATAAATGCGACATTATATATATATATAACGATTAAGGTTCTGTAATGTTAAACGTGCTGGATTTCGGAAAATAAATACTTTAGAAATAATGAAGAGTCCTTCAGATGAACGAATGATCCTTTATTTAATACAAAAATGCGTCTTGGCCGGAAGTTAGGCACCCTGAGCGGATATTCGCTCTAAGTCCTGGAACAGCCATGCGACGGTGCCGATGATCGGCGATCTGCGGTAGCGGCG
Organism: Salticus scenicus; assembly: GCA_963930645.1. Lineage (NCBI taxonomy): Eukaryota > Metazoa > Arthropoda > Arachnida > Araneae > Salticidae > Salticus > Salticus scenicus. The sequence continues at coordinate 109,019,667 of OZ005656.1, read as the reverse complement.
GAAGTGCAGGGCCGCGAATTTAGTTAGAAGTTTTGCATGCCGACGCACGTAAATTCGTTCAGAAAACCAACATATAAAATGAGCACCTATTTTTCTGTGTTTTCAATTAAATACCGCTCATTTTGGCTTGAACCCAGTCTCCTCCTACCCTGTTCTTATTGGTTATTTAAGCTCCTCCTGCCTTTATTATTGGCTATTAACTTAATGATTTACACCTTACCTGAATCCTGGGGATACGGGGATAATTAATCTGCATTGTTTTACCGCCAAAACTGCAACATTGCATATTACTAATCAGTTTTTGTTCTCAAAATCGTTTAATTTTCTGATTCCCACGATATGACTTGCTTTTCTGCAAAACTAATTTTACAGGGGAATCTTTAGAATAAAATTCCAGTTAAGAATTTTGAATGGAATTTTCTTTAGAATACCACTCAATATTAATTTAAAATAATAAAATAATAATTTTAAATCTTAATTCTTTCTATTCTTTCATATATTTAACTGAACTAGTAATTCTAACGGCAACAAGTAGCTCTTAGATCTTATCAATATTACACACGACAGATGGTTCCAGTGCATTGAAGATTTGTCTCAATCATTGACTTTTCTATTTCATACCCACATGACCTCACACTAGAAAAAACAAATCTTGTGTGTACGCCACATGACTTCCTTATATACCTATTGAAATATACATATTGTTACGAAAATATTGACAATTTTTTATAAGGTAACTGGTTCGTAAATAAACAGAGAGGTAAACATTCCTGAGTCCATAAATGCTCCTGAAAACAAGCCAAGAAAACTATTACTCCAACCATAAAAGTCACGATAGCAGAATTATATAAACCATAGAGGGCAAATATTGCTTGCTTTGAAATAGTACTCCACAAATTGTTACAAAATCCCTCATTGGCGATTCATTAACTCTGCTTTGAGTTTACTAATCTTGCTACCCTGAAATAATATTTTCCGCCATATTTGGTCATTAATCTCGCCAAAAGGCCAAGTTTTTCGCTAACGTAAATTTAGATTTTGGCTTAGAATTTCGTGATTTGGCGTGAAATTTGGGAACTTGGAGCTAAATTTGACAAAATTTTGTAGTTTAGGGTTACTAAAGTGTGGAAGCTGTAACTTCAAAAGGAACATAGTTCATGAATTTTTCGTAAAAGTTCATTGGTTTCTAGCTCGAAGCTAACTTCTTCGAAAGTTCTATGAATGATTAACAAACTATAAAAAAAGAAGAGAAGGAATCTGGCATCCAAGTTTGATGAAAAATGACAGTTTAAGATTCCTAAAGTTTAGAATCTGTAACTTCAATAGGCATCGAGTTTTGAAAATTTCTGGAATTATTCACTGGTTCACCCAGAACTACCTCGAAAATTCTATAAACCACTGACAAGAGTCTCGATGAATTCAAATTCCATTCAGACGTCGAACTGTGCGGTTGATCATTGTTTCTGAATTAGCGAATGCCCTGCTCTGTACTATATTTAATCCTGTTTGTTTGACTTCTGTAGTATGAATGACTGTCTCATTGGGAATGTTTGTGACTATTCGTTTATTATTGATTTTTGCTTTACAAAAAAAAAAAAAAAAAAAAAAAAAAAACTATTTCCAGAATAGTAGGTAAGAAAGGCCGGTTCTGGCTCAGGCGGGGGGTGCAAGGGTGCAAGGAAAGTCGTGCGGTAGCCGCACCACCCCCTGAGGGGTCTAGATGGGTTGGTATTGACCTTGAGACGTCCTCTAACTTAATCGTGAAAGATGATGAGGGTATTAATGAAGAAAATTAATTAAAAAATTTAATGAGTGGTTTATTGTAAAAGGTGACGCTGGTTTTAAAGCGATGTTTGCGGTATAAGGTAAAAAGTAGGATATTGTTTGTGAGTCATTAGGGAATTAATTAGGAGGTTAATTAAGAAATTAATTAGGAAATTAATTAAGAAATTAATTAAGAAATTTTAAAATTGGGAAATAAATAAGAAATCGATTGAATTTAAGGATGTGGATGTGCATAGAGTATGTAAGAAATAGAGTGGTTTGACTGGGGTTCGAACCCGACACCTTGCAGTAAAAATATTTCCATAAGACAGTAGTTTTCGCGTATGTGTGAGTGATTTTTATAGTATATGTCTGCACTGTTCTTTTAAAACTATGAATGCTAGTGTTCGAAAAGAAATCAATCGTTTTAATGATATTAATTAGAGAATAATAATTAAGAAAAATATTAATTAAGCATCTTCTTGTAAAAAACCATCAAATATTTTCCGAAAAAAAAGGCAATGAAAGCAAAACTTAAGTATAAAGAATGAAAGAAAGTTTAGAAACATAGATTTTGACTGAGATTCGAACCTGCTACCTTGCAGCAAAAAAAATATTTCAGTAGTTTTCGCATATGTGTGAGTGATTTTTCTATTATATGCCTATGCAGATCTTTTTTAACCTAAGAATACTATTGTCTGAAAATTAATCAACCATAAAAATGATATTAATTACAGAATAATAATTAAAATAAATAAATAAAAAATAATAATTAAAGATCTTGTAAATATTCACCAGATGTTTTTCGAAAAAAGACAATGCATGTGAAAATTAAACTAAAAGATGTTTAAAATCTCAAATGTATAAGTGAAATTAGATTAGGATGAAGGACGAGAATTGTTTTTAGATAGATAACTAAAAAAGAGTGATTAAAATTTCTTATTAATTACTTAATTGAAGAAAGTTCGTTAAAAAAATACTTTTCATCATAAAGATTTTTTTAATTGTGAATACTAACTAGTATCCATTTTAAACTGTATATATTTTTTACTAAATAGAATAAAGATCGACTTAATTCGCCAATGGTGACGTCACAATGTTTTTAGGGGAGGAGGTGACCATCCCTTTGCATTTTTCTTAGAATCGGGGGAGATGCTATTGTACATTCAGTACAAGAAAGAGGAGGAAAAATACCAGTTTTGTCGCTACCTTTAACCGTGTTTAAATTTGATTATTGTTAGACGTTTTAAAAATATAAATTCATTTCTTTCTATCTTTAGAAGAATCTTATTGATTATTTGATATACAATATGGGAATATAATAACTTTTAATAATAGACATTTTCAGTAGATTTTTACAAATCGCTACAAAAAATTCATTACAACTTCAGAAAATCAAAAGTTTTTTAGATATAATTTGTAACTTTTTCGAATAATCCTTCACCTATTAGACTACACCCTTACATTTCTTTAGTGTAAACCCGTGAAATTTTACCAATAAAATCAGAAATAGGGTCGTAAAAATAAGAATTTGGCATGATTTTAAATAAATTTTAGGATATATCTACAAAAGTTTTAGAGTATTTGGCGATAATTCGGATTTGGTGAGAAACACCTAGTATTAATTTCGAGTGGAGTAAAATTTTGTCACATGCTAACTTATTTTTGCGTGAGTGAAGACATCTGTTTTTTAACCTGAATTCAGTACTACATAAAAATTATTTTTTCAAGATGGATGTCAGAACAGATATTATTTTGTTAAATGCATTTACTCATATATTCAATAGATCACATCTACGCAAATCAGAACTAGGGATTATAAATCAGCTTAAATTTCGAATGAATGAATTTATCAATTCAGAAATTAGCAATCAACTTTATGAAAATGTTGATATGTTATCTGATGAAAATTTTTACACCTGTTTAGATATTGTCTTAAAAGAAATGATAAAAAATGAAATTAATTGGGATAAAGTTGTAATTTACTTAGTATTTTCAAGTGAACTTATGGCAAAGCGCTTTAAGAGATCTGGAGACTTTATCATACTTTGGATAAAAAATTTTAATATCTTCCAGAAGTATTTAGGTAATTGGATTATTGATAATCAAGAATGTATAAAAGTCAAAGAAGTAAAAAAATCATTTTTTCAAAGAATGTGGAGTTTTATCACTCGATCATAATATGAAAATTGTAAAAATATTATCTGCTATGTTGAATTATGTTCAGTTCAATCTGTATAAGAACAATGTTTAAGAAAAATGTATGTAATGTGAAATTGAAAGAAAATAAAGAACATTAAATGGGAATTTTGTTTAAGAAAAAATTATTTGAAGTAAAATTCATCTTTAAAAAATAAATAAATAAAAATAAAAATAAGTTGATCAATGTAAAAAAACTGAGAAATTCACTGTTTGAAAAGAAGTCTTAATAAGTTTAAGAAAATATCGTAACATATTGTGTTATATTTTACATAAGAGAGTGAATCTATCATTTTTCAGAAGTTACTTTACTGCAAAAAAATAGCTGATGTCAAAAAATTTCTCTACCTAAAACAGTTATACTTTAGATATAACTTTTTGGAATCTTCTTATCACTGTCATCGAACATATGTATATACTTAAAAATTTTTACAAAGTGGTATTTAATTATAAATTATCTTTAAATTTTCTAATACTCTTTAAAATATTGTAAGTATTTTTATTTCTAGTTTTGTATTATAGTACTAGAAATTTTGCAACATTCTTAAAATAATATAAGTTTTCGAACAGAGTGATAATTAGAAATTACCATTTTTTTAGTTTTTAACGTAATCTGGAATCGAATCTGACACTTCCCTAATGACAACGTTAGAATTTTTTTGTAATTCATTCACAACATTAGTTATATTAAAGCATATTCCCTAAGAATTATTAAACAATTTATGTCATATAAAGACTTCCCAACTACATTTTTTTACTACTTTTCACTACATTCTACAACTTTAACATAGTGAAATGTCCCACATCATATACTACCCTTCACACAATTTTTCTTTACAGATACCAAGTTTGTAAATAATGAAAGCTAACTTTCAAAAATTCAGAGTTAAAAAATATTAATATATGTTTTATTAAATACATCCACCTCTACAGATGCATACTTAAGTTTTCTAAGTGTATTTAAACATACTTAAAAAATATTATAACCAAGTATTGTAGATTACAAATATATGTATACTTTAAAAATTTTACAATACTTTTAGAAATTAAGATAACTTATTCTTGAATAAAAATATAAGAAACCCATTTTCACAATAACAAGATTGTAAATGTAAGATAAAATCACAAAATTAGCAACATAAGAGACTGCAAGTATTTAAAAAAATATGAAGTATGTAATTTTAATGTTTCGCATGTGTTAATAACGCATCTTATTTTACAAAGTACTAAGTTTTTTAAAATCATTTAGTTTGAACTTTTTCAGACTTATGCTTATAAACTGAAATTTTTGTGAATGAAAATTTTTTTACACAAAGTATTTTAGAAAAAATATCATCTCAGAAATTAATTAACTTATTTTTAGAATAAAAATATAAGAAACTTATTTTTTCTAATGATAAGAATGAAAATGTGATATAAAATCTCATTCTTACCAATTTAAGAGACTGCAAGTATTTAAAAAATTATGAAGTATGAAATTTTAATGTTTCACATGTGTTAATAATGCATCTTATTTTACAAAGTACTAAGTTTTTTAAAGTCATTTAGTTTGAAGTTTTTCACACATATGCTTATAAACGAAATTTTTGTAAATGAAAAATTTTTACACAAATTAATTTAATACGAATACTATCTCAGAAAAATTAACTTTTTCTTTTTAAATTGAAAATGTAAGATAAAAATCTAACACTTATCAAATTTAGATGCTGCAGAAGTTTAATGAAATCATAAACTTGAATCTTTAAGTATTAACAACCTACCTTCTTTGAAAATACTAAACCACAAGTTTCGACAAATCTATAATCAACTGTTAAAAAACATAGATATTAGAATATTTTTTACCCTAAAATGATTAACGTAGATGCTACATCCATAAAAATACAGAGTGAAAGTGTACAAATTATCTGTTTAGACATGTTGATAAACTAGAATTTTCCACAAGATTCGAGTATTATAGCGAGGTATAGGATAATATTTGGGTAAATTTCCACTAATATTGGCGATAGTTATAAAAATTTAGCATGAAATAAGAGAATTTGGCGTAAATTCTTAAGTAAAACTGATGAACGAAGAAAAAATTTGAATTAGTTACAATCTTTTCTCGCTGTAGAGTTGTCTAAGTTCTCATACTTAGTAGTTTTTAAAGTCTTGCTTTTAGAGTGATTTTTTATACTTTACTAAACTGAAGTACAAAATGGATAATACTTTACCGTCTGAGGAGACACACGTTTCAGTTCAACAACCCCCTTCATCAAGTTTTGAGGATGAGAGGTTATCTAAACTTTTTATTTGTCCAACTTGTAAGAAGTCATTTTTAAAAAAATCCTATCTTACTAGGCATGTGAAGGTTCACAATGATATTAAACCTAATATTTGTTACGTGTGTGAGAAAGGATTTGTTACTTTACATCGTTTAAAAAGACATATGGAAACTCATAGAAAAATTTCCATAAGATACAAATGTGAATATTGTATTGAAAATTTCAATCGCAAGTGCGATTTATTTAAACATAAGAGATTATTTCATCAAAAAGTCTTACCTGAACATCTATGTATTATTTGTAAAGATGCTTTTAAACACAAGTATGAATTGGAAAAACACAAGAGGGTGCATTATCGTAAACCTGAGTATCTATGTGAGGAATGTTCTATAACCTTTACAACTAAGCATGCTTTTTCAAACCATAAGCGAAAAAGTCATAAAAAGACTTTACATACATACTGTTGCGACGAATGTACTGATACTTTTTCAAACAAACGACATTTTTTAAAACATAAATGAAATATGCATAAAAAATCTTCAATGCAAACTAGATGTGATGAATGTAGTGAAACTTTTCAGTGTAAGTATGAATTTTTACAACATAAGAGAAAGAATCACCTTAAAGACTTTAACATACGTAGAAATTGTAATGAACGAAGTACTAACAATGAATTACCAACAGTTAATAATGACAGTGAGAATCTGGATTTGTTAAATTTTTTGGATAATTTTCACATTGAATGTGTGAATGGTGTTTTTGACTTACCTTCCAACAACTTTCAGAATGAAAATATAGACTTAGACTTAAAAAATTTTTTGAACAATTCGAATGTGGAATATACAAGTGGAAATAATATCGATGGTTTATCTACCAAAGATGAAAATAAGGACTTAAATAATTTTAACCTGATACAAACTGATTTACCTCTAGTAAACTATGACAATGAAAGTCTGAACTTGTTAAATTTTTCGTATAACTTTAATCCCAAATGCTTAAATGTTTTTTCTGCTAACAACGAAAATTTGAATTCGAATAATTTTAGTGTGAAGGAAAATGAGTTAGTGACAGATAACTTTAACAATGAAAATCTAGACTTGCTAAATTTTTTGAATAACTTTAATACTGAATGTATGAACGGTATCCCAACAATATAGATTTGCTGTCTTGTATTATTGTGAATGAATTTCGAATAAAAAGATTTCAATGAAAATGGTTTGTTTGAATTTTTATTACAAAATCACCTTTTTTATAATATTTTCTATTAGAATACAAACTGAAGTGTCATCTTTTTTAAAATAAAAACATGTAAAAAGTTTACTTGTGTATTAACGATATACTTTTTCATTACTGTAGTAGAATTGATTGACTATAATATTTAAACACTAAGTAAAAATTATGCACAATAGTAGTTTTATGAACTATCAAAATTACATCGAAGAAGAAAAAACTTGTAAAATTGTTTTACCACTCAACTGTAAAGTACTTGTGAAAATCTTAAATGAATTTATCTTATTAACAATTTTCCTGAAAAACTAACTTATAAAAATTTTAGATATAATTATGAAGTTAGTATTTTCCTAAGCATCACGTTTGAATCTTACTTTGAATATGCATCATCAAAGCGTTTTGTACTTTAACTAAAATCACAATCTCTATTCCAAAGAGTGTAAAAATAATGTTATAGTAACAACTTAAACTTTTATATATAGATACTTTCACGATTGTATTTTAACTTTTTTATTTTTTAGAATACAGAAAATATTTTGTAAGAGTTGTGAAAGCTTAATTTTAGAAGTTTGTGAAATTTCACAAAAATTTTTTAAACATTTTTGTCAAATGTTTTCTTTATGTCACATCACTTAGAATAATTTAACTGTTTTTAGTAGGATTACTACCACAAAACATTAAGTTAGAAAATTTTTAGATAAAACTTATAAGTTACGAAAAACCATATGTGAAGTAATAACAAAAGGTGTATATAATTTCAAGTTTAGACATGGTTGAACAAGTTTCAGGAGACACTAAAACCTGTAGCTGACGTCATAACCCCTGTGACGCAACTTTTCCCTTACCACTATGTCACAAATGTATAATTTAACAAAAAGTACTTATGTTTACCCACAATTCCTGTCTTGTATTATTTTACTTTGTGTATAAAATCAATGATCTGTAAAAAACTTTGTCGTTTTTATACACTTTGAAGTAAAAATTTTCTCCATAAACATCAAATTATATTTTACAAGTATGAATTGATATGTATTTGTTTTAAATATCTCTAAGTTACATTATACCAAAGTATAATTTCTAATATTTAAACAATTCTCACTTTACAAAAATTAACTTGTATGCATTTCTAGGTCTTTAATAAAAATCTTTAATTTTTTTTTTTTTTTTTTTTTTTTATCTCAAAGACTTTAAACTATTCGAGTTGTCTGTAGCTTAAGTGCAATCCAATACTATTTGCAAATCTCAAAGAAAGTATTTTAAGATTACTTTGCTAAAATTTACTAAGTATTATAATATTTTTCAGTTATTAAACGAAAAATTGTGTAAAATTTACTAAGTGAAGAGAAATCTTTAAAACATTATTACAAAAACAAATTAAAAAATAAAATAAAAATAAAAATAAATTAAAATAAAATAAAAAAATAAATAAATAAATAAAAAATTGTTAATTTTAGATTGTAAAAAAATATTTAACAATATTTCGTTTAATAACTGAAAAATATTATAATACTTAGTAAATTTTAGCAAAGTAATCTTAAAATACTTTCTTTGAGATTTGCAAATAGTATTGGATTGCACTTAAGCTACAGACAACTCGAATAGTTTAAAGTCTTTGAGATAAAAAAAAAAAAAAAAAAAAAAAAAAAAAAAAATTAAAGATTTTTATTAAAGACCTAGAAATGCATACAAGTTAATTTTTGTAAAGTGAGAATTGTTTAAATATTAGAAATTATACTTTGGTATAATGTAACTTAGAGATATTTAAAACAAATACATATCAATTCATACTTGTAAAATATAATTTGATGTTTATGGAGAAAATTTTTACTTCAAAGTGTATAAAAACGACAAAGTTTTTTACAGATCATTGATTTTATACACAAAGTAAAATAATACAAGACAGGAATTGTGGGTAAACATAAGTACTTTTTGTTAAATTATACATTTGTGACATAGTGGTAAGGGAAAAGTTGCGTCACAGGGGTTATGACGTCAGCTACAGGTTTTAGTGTCTCCTGAAACTTGTTCAACCATGTCTAAACTTGAAATTATATACACCTTTTGTTATTACTTCACATATGGTTTTTCGTAACTTATAAGTTTTATCTAAAAATTTTCTAACTTAATGTTTTGTGGTAGTAATCCTACTAAAAACAGTTAAATTATTCTAAGTGATGTGACATAAAGAAAACATTTGACAAAAATGTTTAAAAAATTTTTGTGAAATTTCACAAACTTCTAAAATTAAGCTTTCACAACTCTTACAAAATATTTTCTGTATTCTAAAAAATAAAAAAGTTAAAATACAATCGTGAAAGTATCTATATATAAAAGTTTAAGTTGTTACTATAACATTATTTTTACACTCTTTGGAATAGAGATTGTGATTTTAGTTAAAGTACAAAACACTTTGATGATGCATATTCAAAGTAAGATTCAAACGTGATGCTTAGGAAAATACTAACTTCATAATTATATCTAAAATTTTTATAAGTTAGTTTTTCAGGAAAATTGTTAATAAGATAAATTCATTTAAGATTTTCACAAGTACTTTACAGTTGAGTGGTAAAACAATTTTACAAGTTTTTTCTTCTTCGATGTAATTTTGATAGTTCATAAAACTACTATTGTGCATAATTTTTACTTAGTGTTTAAATATTATAGTCAATCAATTCTACTACAGTAATGAAAAAGTATATCGTTAATACACAAGTAAACTTTTTACATGTTTTTATTTTAAAAAAGATGACACTTCAGTTTGTATTGTAATAGAAAATATTATAAAAAAGGTGATTTTGTAATAAAAATTCAAACAAACCATTTTCATTGAAATCTTTTTATTCGAAATTCATTCACAATAATACAAGACAGCAAATCTATATTGTTGGGATACCGTTCATACATTCAGTATTAAAGTTATTCAAAAAATTTAGCAAGTCTAGATTTTCATTGTTAAAGTTATCTGTCACTAACTCATTTTCCTTCACACTAAAATTATTCGAATTCAAATTTTCGTTGTTAGCAGAAAAAACATTTAAGCATTTGGGATTAAAGTTATACGAAAAATTTAACAAGTTCAGACTTTCATTGTCATAGTTTACTAGAGGTAAATCAGTTTGTATCAGGTTAAAATTATTTAAGTCCTTATTTTCATCTTTGGTAGATAAACCATCGATATTATTTCCACTTGTATATTCCACATTCGAATTGTTCAAAAAATTTTTTAAGTCTAAGTCTATATTTTCATTCTGAAAGTTGTTGGAAGGTAAGTCAAAAACACCATTCACACATTCAATGTGAAAATTATCCAAAAAATTTAACAAGTCCAGATTCTCACTGTCATTATTAACTGTTGGTAATTCATTGTTAGTACTTCGTTCATTACAATTTCTACGTATGTTAAAGTCTTTAAGGTGATTCTTTCTCTTATGTTGTAAAAATTCATACTTACACTGAAAAGTTTCACTACATTCATCACATCTAGTTTGCATTGAAGATTTTTTATGCATATTTCATTTATGTTTTAAAAAATGTCGTTTGTTTGAAAAAGTATCAGTACATTCGTCGCAACAGTATGTATGTAAAGTCTTTTTATGACTTTTTCGCTTATGGTTTGAAAAAGCATGCTTAGTTGTAAAGGTTATAGAACATTCCTCACATAGATACTCAGGTTTACGATAATGCACCCTCTTGTGTTTTTCCAATTCATACTTGTGTTTAAAAGCATCTTTACAAATAATACATAGATGTTCAGGTAAGACTTTTTGATGAAATAATCTCTTATGTTTAAATAAATCGCACTTGCGATTGAAATTTTCAATACAATATTCACATTTGTATCTTATGGAAATTTTTCTATGAGTTTCCATATGTCTTTTTAAACGATGTAAAGTAACAAATCCTTTCTCACACACGTAACAAATATTAGGTTTAATATCATTGTGAACCTTCACATGTCTAGTAAGATAGGATTTTTTTAAAAATGACTTCTTACAAGTTGGACAAATAAAAAGTTTAGATAACCTCTCATCCTCAAAACTTGATGAAGGGGGTTGTTGAACTGAAACGTGTGTCTCCTCAGACGGTAAAGTATTATCCATTTTGTACTTCAGTTTAGTAAAGTATAAAAAATCACTCTAAAAGCAAGACTTTAAAAACTACTAAGTATGAGAACTTAGACAACTCTACAGCGAGAAAAGATTGTAACTAATTCAAATTTTTTCTTCGTTCATCAGTTTTACTTAAGAATTTACGCCAAATTCTCTTATTTCATGCTAAATTTTTATAACTATCGCCAATATTAGTGGAAATTTACCCAAATATTATCCTATACCTCGCTATAATACTCGAATCTTGTGGAAAATTCTAGTTTATCAACATGTCTAAACAGATAATTTGTACACTTTCACTCTGTATTTTTATGGATGTAGCATCTACGTTAATCATTTTAGGGTAAAAAATATTCTAATATCTATGTTTTTTAACAGTTGATTATAGATTTGTCGAAACTTGTGGTTTAGTATTTTCAAAGAAGGTAGGTTGTTAATACTTAAAGATTCAAGTTTATGATTTCATTATACATCTGCAGCATCTAAATTTGATAAGTGTTAGATTTTTATCTTACATTTTCAATTTAAAAAGAAAAAGTTAATTTTTCTGAGATAGTATTCGTATTAAATTAATTTGTGTAAAAATTTTTCATTTACAAAAATTTCGTTTATAAGCATATGTGTGAAAAACTTCAAACTAAATGACTTTAAAAAACTTAGTACTTTGTAAAATAAGATGCATTATTAACACATGTGAAACATTAAAATTTCATACTTCATAATTTTTTAAATACTTGCAGTCTCTTAAATTGGTAAGAATGAGATTTTATATCACATTTTCATTCTTATCATTAGAAAAAATAAGTTTCTTATATTTTTATTCTAAAAATAAGTTAATTAATTTCTGAGATGATATTTTTTCTAAAATACTTTGTGTAAAAAAATTTTCATTCACAAAAATTTCAGTTTATAAGCATAAGTCTGAAAAAGTTCAAACTAAATGATTTTAAAAAACTTAGTACTTTGTAAAATAAGATGCGTTATTAACACATGCGAAACATTAAAATCACATACTTCATAATTTTTTAAATACTTGCAGTCTCTTATGTTGCTAATTTTGTGATTTTATCTTACATTTACAATCTTGTTATTGTGAAAATGGGTTTCTTATATTTTTATTCAAGAATAAGTTATCTTAATTTCTAAAAGTATTGTAAAATTTTTAAAGTATACATATATTTGTAATCTACAATACTTGGTTATAATATTTTTTAAGTATGTTTAAATACACTTAGAAAACTTAAGTATGCATCTGTAGAGGTGGATGTATTTAATAAAACATATATTAATATTTTTTAACTCTGAATTTTTCAAAGTTAGCTTTCATTATTTACAAACTTGGTATCTGTAAAGAAAAATTGTGTGAAGGGTAGTATATGATGTGGGACATTTCACTATGTTAAAGTTGTAGAATGTAGTGAAAAGTAGTAAAAAAATGTAGTTGGGAAGTCTTTATTTGACATAAATTGTTTAATAATTCTTAGGGAATATGCTTTAATATAACTAATGTTGTGAATGAATTACAAAAAAATTCTAACGTTGTCATTAGGGAAGTGTCAGATTCGATTCCAGATTACGTTAAAAACTAAAAAAATGGTAATTTCTAATTATCACTCTGTTCGAAAACTTATATTATTTTAAGAATGTTGCAAAATTTCTAGTACTATAATACAAAACTAGAAATAAAAATACTTACAATATTTTAAAGAGTATTAGAAAATTTAAAGATAATTTATAATTAAATACCACTTTGTAAAAATTTTTAAGTATATACATATGTTCGATGACAGTGATAAGAAGATTCCAAAAAGTTATATCTAAAGTATAACTGTTTTAGGTAGAGAAATTTTTTGACATCAGCTATTTTTTTGCAGTAAAGTAACTTCTGAAAAATGATAGATTCACTCTCTTATGTAAAATATAATACAATATGTTACGATATTTTCTTAAACTTATTAAGACTTCTTTTCAAACAGTGAATTTCTCAGTTTTTTTACATTGATCAACTTATTTTTATTTTTATTTATTTATTTTTTAAAGATGAATTTTACTTCAAATAATTTTTTCTTAAACAAAATTCCCATTTAAAGTTCTTTATTTTCTTTCAATTTCACATTACATACATTTTTCTTAAACATTGTTCTTATACAGATTGAACTGAACATAATTCAACATAGCAGATAATATTTTTACAATTTTCATATTATGATCGAGTGATAAAACTCCACATTCTTTGAAAAAATGATTTTTTCACTTCTTTGACTTTTATACATTCTTGATTATCAATAATCCAATTACCTAAATACTTCTGGAAGATATTAAAAAATTTTATCCAAAGTATGATAAAGTCTCCAGATCTCTTAAAGCGCTTTGCCATAAGTTCACTTGAAAATACTAAGTAAATTACAACTTTATCCCAATTAATTTCATTTTTTATCATTTCTTTTAAGACAATATCTAAACAGGTATAAAAATTTTCATCAGATAACATATCAACATTTTCATAAAGTTGATTGCTAATTTCTGAATTGATAAATTCATTCATTCGAAATTTAAGCTGATTTATAATCCCTAGTTCTGATTTGCGTAGAAATGATCTATTGAATATATGAGTAAATGCATTTAACAAAATAATATCTGTTCTGACATCCATCTTGAAAAAATAATTTTTATGTAGTACTGAATTCAGGTTAAAAAACAGATGTCTTCACTCACGCAAAAATAAGTTAGCATGTGACAAAATTTTACTCCACTCGAAATTAATACTAGGTGTTTCTCACCAAATCCGAATTATCGCCAAATACTCTAAAATTTTTGTAGATATATCCTAAAATTTATTTAAAATCATGCCAAATTCTTATTTTTACGACCCTATTTCTGATTTTATTGGTAAAATTTCACGGGTTTACACTAAAGAAATGTAAGGGTGTAGTCTAATACGTGAAGGATTATTCGAAAAAGTTACAAATTATATCTAAAAAACTTTTGATTTTCTGAAGTTGTAATGAATTTTTTGTAGCGATTTGTAAAAATCTACTGAAAATGTCTATTATTAAAAGTTATTATATTCCCATATTGTATATCAAATAATCAATAAGCTTCTTCTAAAGATAGAAAGAAATGAATTTATATTTTTAAAACGTCTAACAATAATCAAATTTAAACACGGTTAAAGGTAGCGACAAAACTGGTATTTTTCCTCCTCTTTCTTGTACTGAATGTACAATAGCATCTCCCCCGATTCTAAGAAAAATGCAAAGGGATGGTCACCTCCTCCCCTATAACATTGTGACGTCACCATTGGCGAATTAAGTCGATCTTTATTCTATTTAGTAAAAAATATATACAGTTTAAAATGGATACTAGTTAGTATTCACAATTAAAAAAATCTTTATGATGAAAAGTATTTTTTTAACGAACTTTCTTCAATTAAGTAATTAATAAGAAATTTTAATCACTCTTTTTTAGTTATCTATCTAAAAACAATTCTCGTCCTTCATCCTAATCTAATTTCACTTATACATTTGAGATTTTAAACATCTTTTAGTTTAATTTTCACATGCATTGTCTTTTTTCGAAAAACATCTGGTGAATATTTACAAGATCTTTAATTATTATTTTTTATTTATTTATTTTAATTATTATTCTGTAATTAATATCATTTTTATGGTTGATTAATTTTCAGACAATAGTATTCTTAGGTTAAAAAAGATCTGCATAGGCATATAATAGAAAAATCACTCACACATATGCGAAAACTACTGAAATATTTTTTTTGCTGCAAGGTAGCAGGTTCGAATCTCAGTCAAAATCTATGTTTCTAAACTTTCTTTCATTCTTTATACTTAAGTTTTGCTTTCATTGCCTTTTTTTTCGGAAAATATTTGATGGTTTTTTACAAGAAGATGCTTAATTAATATTTTTCTTAATTATTATTCTCTAATTAATATCATTAAAACGATTGATTCCTTTTCGAACACTAGCATTCATAGTTTTAAAAGAACAGTGCAGACATATACTATAAAAATCACTCACACATACGCGAAAACTACTGTCTTATGGAAATATTTTTACTGCAAGGTGTCGGGTTCGAACCCCAGTCAAACCACTCTATTTCTTACATACTCTATGCACATCCACATCCTTAAATTCAATCAATTTCTTATTTATTTCCCAATTTTAAAATTTCTTAATTAATTTCTTAATTAATTTCCTAATTAATTTCTTAATTAACCTCCTAATTAATTCCCTAATGACTCACAAACAATATCCTACTTTTTACCTTATACCGCAAACATCGCTTTAAAACCAGCGTCACCTTTTACAATAAACCACTCATTAAATTTTTTAATTAATTTTCTTCATTAATACCCTCATCATCTTTCACGATTAAGTTAGAGGACGTCTCAAGGTCAATACCAACCCATCTAGACCCCTCATGGGGTGGTGTGGCACCCGCACGACTTTCCTTGCACCCTTGCACCCCCCGCCTGAGCCAGAAACGGCCTTTCTTACCTACTCAGAATATTTATTGAACAAAGTGCATTCGTTGACTAGAACCTGCTTTATAAATTACATTCTAGACGCAAAAATATCGAAAACTTTCTTAAGAGTATAATTCCAGGCTCTATCTGCGGTCTGCACAGTAAAAAAAATTTCTAAAATAAGTAAAGATTTGTAAGATATTTGGGTAAAATGATGTCCCAAATTAGAAAGTTCTGTTTATAACCCAAAATAGGTCAAAACATCAATCTATTTTGAGTTTACAAACTTTTTATGTATGGTTCACTACCTTATTTTATAATTTTATCTATAATAAATAAAGACGTTGCAGAAAATATTGTATCACTCACCTCTTATAAAAGAAATCAAACATGCGTAGATGATCTAAACAAAATGTAAACCTTTCGTATGTATACGTATGTAATAACTGTTGAAAAATCCACATTGAATTTTGCTCAAATCTTGTCTGAAATAATTTACATTCATTTTTTAAAATGCACATTATAAATCAAAAATACTATGCAGGCAACGATTCACGACTGCCTTTCACAAACAAATACGTACTTATCTGTTTACACTGATTTAACTATGGTGCCGAAAATCGTTGCTACTTTCAAACATCCAAAATGTAGAGATTTTACCGCCCAAAACAGATAAGTTCTAGATATGTAGCTCCTCCGTTTCAGTGACGTGAACTATCCATTTTGGAATGATGTTGCTTTACCCAAATATCTTACTTTTTTTTCACATTGTGAATATCCATTAAATAAAGTGCATTCGTCGACTAGAACCTGCTTATGTTTTCAAGAATTACTTGCTACACGTTTTCGCGGTGAACGAACAAACTGTTTCAAGAAGAAGGTCAGATGAGGACGCCGCAATCGCCACCCAATGGGAGTTTGTAACGGTCAGAATTTTCAAATGCCGTTTGCACAATGAGCGAACAAACTGTTTCAGATCCTTAAACGGGAAGATGGTGTAGCAGGTGCTACCGAACGGAAATTTGATTCAGTCAAAATTTTAAAAGGTATTTGCATTATGAGTGAACAGGCTGTTGTAAATTCTGAAATAGGCGGAAGGCGCCACGAGCACCACCGAGCAAGAAGTTAATAATGCCGGATTTATTGAGAATGATGAACCAGCTGATTACTGAAGGTGGCTAGTACTTAACAGGGTTACGTCCATTATAATAAGAGCGCTGAGAATATATCAGACGACAGGTGGCTCTGCTATTATTAACTCTGTATGATTTAAAATTTAAATACATCTCAATATCTATTAGTTAAATTATACTATTCTGGATATGTAAAATCATTATTGTTAGCAGCTATGTAGAAATCCTTGTGCATACTAACTGACAAAATGCTTTTTTGCATACACTAATAAATAAAAATTCTTTGTTATGTCCTCATATGTTATATATTTGTGTATGCATGTTATATATATATATATTTTTAATAAACAAAATTACATTATATAATGTTAAAATACATATTTTTGAAAATGTATAGCTTTTTGAAAAAACTTATCCAAGTCCGATATATATATATATATATATATATATATAATTTTTTTTTTTTTTTTTTTTTTTTTTTTTTTTTTTACAAACTGTGGTGCGCACATTAACTATGTGTGTTTATGTTACGTTTCCTAGTTTACATTTCATAAAACTAATTCTCAGAGAGTTACTATAAAATCTATTGTACTTATTCTATAGTTAATAGAAAAATAATATAGTTTAAAACTTCATACGTTTTTCGTTTCTTCATAATCAAGAAAAAGAATAATTCCATTCTATATTTAATTTAATTCAGCCGTAAATTTTTCTTTCACTGTGAAAGCTGACACACTTTTTGCATTAAAAATCTTCAAAATATTCCAAAAGTATCCAAAATATATGCAATTTTGCGAATTCTTTCTTAGATATAGGATAACTTAAAATCTAATAAACATCAAAGATTTTATGTTTCTTTATACCCTTTACTTCAAAATCTACGAAAATCTAATATACCATTTGAAAACTCTGTTCTATTAAATTTTGAAATTGGAAACAAGACATTCGTTGATATTTTGTGTTTCTTGCATCTGTAAAATTTCACTTATTCTTTCCTCATAACTTCGAGTGAAGTTATAAAGAAAAGTATGCTAAAAACATAGTAGAAAATTGCAAATTTTTAATAAATAAGAAATTTTTATTATCACAAACGAAAAATATGCTTTTGGTAAATATTTTGTTTTAACATTATAATATTAGAAGTGAAATATATTTCAGAAATTTACCATTGTTTGTATAAGAAGCTTAACTTCAGTAAATAAAAGAGAGTTTGAACGAGAACATTGCTTTAACTTGTGCTTGGGAAAATATCAGGTTTATAGAATATGCATATATATATATACCGGGTGATTCAAAATAGATGTTACAGCGATTATCTCGTAAACTAAGAACGATAGAAACAAACTTCCAATTACAAAATTAGAGCAAATTAAGAGTAGATTTCAGATATGGCATTCATTTGTAAAAGGGGCTGTATACATGTTAAATACGAAATTTAATTTTTATATCGCCCCTCCTATCATATGACTTATATTTAGAAAAATATTCTCCTCGCTCTAACAATCAAAATAAAAAAAAAATCATCTCTCTAAGTCAAATTCTCGCTGAGTTATTGCAATTTGAAAATTCTAGCATTTTTCGCCAAGTCTTAAGGGGTTGTATCAAAAGTGAGAAATTGTAATTACTATCGCTTTTGTAATATGACACACGTTGATCAGCGTTTCGGGGGGGAAAAAAAAGAAATCATTCAGGGAAAGACGGCTATTTTAACCTGTAATGCCTCTCTTTCTCCTAGTGAATACACAAGAGAATACTCACTGATAATTTAACAAATAAAATTTATGAATAATTTATGTACTTAAAGGGAATTTTCAAATTCATTTTTTTTTTCTATATACATTCTCTTACTCATATACAAGGTGTAGAGAAAAAAATGTTTTTGAGTCAAATTTCCGAAAATTAGTTTTTGTTATATTAGCATGTTTTCAGGTCCTCTGAATTCAAAAATCATGTTTTTAGCGGTTGGTCTCTCTGTCTCTCTCTCCTTGTGTAAGTGTGTCTGTGTAATATTAGAATATCTCAAGAACAAATAGTAGCAGAAAATCTAAATTCGATATTCTAAATTCGTATCATATTACGGTGCTACACTAAAGTATACGTTACGATCAGACAATTGTTTGTTTACAGGGTCATCCAAAAGAATTCAAATACAATACGTATGTGTGCGAAATTTCTCATATGTACAGTGTGACATGTATAGACTGCCCTAAACAAAATGAAAAGAACAAATTTTTTATACGCATAAAAAGCATGTTTTATGTAGATTGTGGTATAGCAACCATTCATCATTCATTTACAGGGTTACCCACAGTATTTCGATATATTGGAGCTATACTTGGAATTGCTGGAAGTGTATTTCATTTTGTGTTACCCATTTTACATATAACACTAAATTTACGTATACAAAGTCATGTGTATATAGTTTATAGACAATATACAGGGCTACCTAAAATTAAGGTATTTTTTTTTATTATTATTATTAAATGTAATTGGTGTAAGCGTTTGCTGCTTTTTTTTTTTTTTTTTTTTCGAAGAACACTGCTGACACAGAACGAAAAATTAATTTCTCATACCCATACTGTAAACAAAGTAGCTTTTGGAGAGCGAATTTTTTTCTGTATAATATCACATTTTAAGGCCTCCTGAATACGAAAGGTAAATTTTTATTCGTTGATCTGTATATATATGAATTATCAGCCTAATTTAACAACAAATAATCTGGTGTGCCACTCACATGACTTTCTCTTACCCTGAAACTTAATACCTTAAATACAGGTTGGAAATTAAGAGGTAACATAAAGAGTACTATTATGTAAACCTATGTTAAAATAATTCAAATTAGGCTTCGGAAGATTTTTATATGATAATTAGTTCTGTGTGAGGGGGGAATCTCTTGAAATTATTCGACGCAGGCAATAATCAAACTTTAAAAAACTTGACTTTGGTAATAAGGAAGCCTCAAAACGTGTAAATACACAAAACACAAAAGTTGCATATTTAGCTTAAAAACATACATTATTTATCATATGTCTATGAGGAATTCATTTCCATTCCTGAGCAGCTTTCCTGGACATGGTAAAATATTATATTAAAGCACTTTCACTAGCAATAAAAAAGAATATTATAGCTAAAATGTTTGCAACCCTGTGTATCTTTTGAAGAATATGTACAAACCACATAGTGCACCTAAATATAAACCTATAGTAATAATATACGGAACAACCTAAAATGCACTTCCATCAATTTTCAGCTATTGTCGCATTATAATCTAATTATTTTGTGTAGCCCTGTAAATGAACTGAGAATAATTTCCCTGCCATATTCTGCATGAGGCATGTTTTTATGCATATAAAAAATATATATTCATTTCATTTGGTTTAGTACAGTCTATAGATGTTAAACTCTACTTATCTGCAATTTCCCCCATAGACATAATGTATTTGAATAATCTCGAGTGTCCCAATACACGAACCATTTGCTTCATATCAATGAAAAGCTTAGTGCAGCATCCCTATATGATACATATTTAAAATACCAAGTTTGGAATATCTGCTGCTATTTGTTCTTGAGATATGCTGATAACAGACAGACACACACACAGACCGACGCTAAAAACACGATTTTCATATTCAGGGTACCTCAAAACGTGCAAATATAACAAAAATACACTTTCGAAAATTTGGCCCAAAGACAATACTTTCTGTACCTTATGGGTATGAGAAAGTAATAACTACAGGAAATGCGAATTTGATACTTTGGATTCCATATCTAGTTGCCACTTGAAAAGTTGATCAAGGATTGCAAGTTTTAAGGAAATTGATAACAGACTTGATTTATGTTTTGATAAGTATAGGCACTATAATTAAACAGGGGTTGAGGAGGGCGGTAACCCCCTTGACATAGAATTATACATCTATACCATATTATATTCTATACAAAACATTATTTTAGAATATTAACGATAAATATGGATTTCCTTATGATTTTTACAGTATAAAGTTATTTAAATGTAACTTATAAGAATATCTGTCCCAAAACGCATTTTTTGTGCGTTCTTGTACATAAACCAATTGTAGAGAATTAATTAATGCCATTTTAAATAGGGAATATCATATGGTAAACTTGAATAACATATGTCATTTCTCAAAATATTTATAGACGCTGGGAACGGGCAGACGGATAGATGGACAGTCAGACAAAAAAAAAAAAAAAATGTAAATTGAAATTTTTCACAGTTAAAAATTTTTAGAAAATGTTTAATGTAAACGAAAATGCAATTCCAGCAAATGTTCAATAATAACCCTTAACGTAACTGAATATTTTTGTGTGCCCTGTAAATCTAATTCTAATCGTACTGTACAGTATTGAAAGCACCCTTTTTTGCATATGAATAACATATTTCAACTTCATGAAGATTTATGCAAAGTAATTAAATTTTGGTTTATAGAAATATCTTCATATAGAACGCAATGCTTTGGAATACTTTCGGGTGTCCCTGTATACAAACCAGTGATGGTGTTTACTCCATTTTCTACAGAAAATATCCGATAGAAAACTATAATAACGTATTTCAATTTTATTAATATATGCATAAATTAAAGGTATTAAAATATGGTTTATAAAAATACCTCTCATAGAACACAATGCCTTGGAATACTTTCGGGTGTCCCTGTGCACAAGCTAGCAGAGGTACTCACTCCATTTTCTATAAGGAACATCCGATCGTGAACTCAAATAACATATATCAGTTTCAGGGAATTTTATGAATATTCACGGGAGTTAGAGCGCGGACACACAGAAAGACGGATGGACAGACAGACAAATCGAAGTCATTAACACTTTCCAATCTTGCTGGAATTATTGAAGAGCCGAAGTCATTAAATTTTTCAACCATGATGGAAAGTGGTAAAAGTAAAGCACGAAAATTTTACACGGTTTTGCTAGTCTTTTAATTTTTTCCCTCCCTTAACGTGTTTTAATTTGCAGGTGACCCCCCTAAGAAATTTAAGTATTAAATTTTTTAACAATACGAAATAATGTAAATTTGCATTAAGTTCTTAAAACTGTTGATTTCACGCGTTTGAACGATTTTAGTTGCTGTTTTAAAAGAAGGGATCTTTTTTATTTTTTTCTCATCTCATAGATAACCCCCTAAAGTGAGCTCGTTGGCGTTGAAAAATACATGCCAAAATTGAAAAAAAAGTGGTGTAAGTCATCATTTTCAAATTGCAATAACTCAGCGAGATTTTGACTTAGAGAGATGATTTTTTTTTATTTTGATTGTTACAGCGAGGAGAATATTTTTCTAAATATAAGTCACATGATAGGAGGGGCCGTATAAAAATTAAATTTCGTATTTAATATGTATACAGCCCCTTGTACAAAATAAATTCCATATCTGAAATCTACTCTTAATTTGCTCTAATTTTGTAATTGGAAGTTTGTTTCTATCATTCTTAGTTTACGAGATAATCGCTGTAACATCTATTTTGAATCACCCGGTATATATATATATATATATGCATATTTATACACACATATACATATTCTTTTCCTTTAGAGAGATAAAATCTAAATACCTTCTTAAGAGGCCAGATATCTCTAAACAGTAGAAATATCTGTAAACATTCATCATGATTCTTTTTACATTAACTTGAAGAATAATCTACATATTAATAGGCAAACATGAAATTTGTGGTACACTTTTAACATATTAATTATGAGTAATGGATTGAAAGCGGTATCATTCGAAAGGTATAATTAATCAGATTTGCAGAGTACTTTTTTTTTTTTTTTTCACGATGTCAAGCAGATATTTAAGTACTTTTGTTTTTTAATCACTTTTTCATTTTATACTTTTGTATTAAAAAACTCCTAAAGAAGAAAAGTTGTTAAATCTGTCAGTTTCTTAAATAAACTCAAATAAAACCATAAACACAGTAATTTGTATAGATGTAGCTCGACTACAGATTTTTCAAATAGCTATTAGAGTGGTAGAAATTTGAGTGAATGAGTGGTAGGTCGAAAGTTTATTTAAAGTTATTTAAATCTGGCAGTTTCTTAAATAAACTCAAATAAAACCATAAACACAGTAATTTGTATAGATGTAGCTCGACTACAGATTTTTCAAACAGCCATTAGAGTGATAGAATTCTGAGTGAATGAGTGGTAGGTCGAAAGTTTATTTAAAGTTATTTAAATCTGGCAGTTTCTTAAATAAATTCAAATAAAACCATAGACACAGTGATTTGTGTAGATGTAGATCGATTACAGATTTTTCAAATAGCCATTAGAGTGGTAGAAATTTGAGTGAATGAGTGGTAGGTCGAAAGTTTATTTAAAGTTATTTAAATCTGGCAGTTTCTTAAATAAACTCAAATAAAACCATAGACACAGTAATTTGTATAGATGTAGATCGACTACAGATTTTTCAAATAGCTATTAGAGTGGTAGAAATTTGAGTGAAAGAGTGGTACATCGAAAGTTTATATTATTGAGCATACACGCAAATGAAATAATCTGGTGTGTCACTCACACGACTTTCTCTTACCCTGAAATTTAATACTATAAATAGAGGTTGGAGATTAATAAGTAATATAACTAGTACTGTTATGTAAACCTGTGTTAAACAATTCAAATTAGGCTTCGGAAGAGTTTTATATGATAATTAGTCCTGTGTGAGGGGGGCTACCGCCCCCTTCAACCCCCCGTTTCATTAATGCACCTACATTTATATAGAATTTAATTCGGTTATTAAAAAATAATTCTGTTTTTAAAAAATAATTTATTAAAAATTTAAAATTATTATTTACAAGAATTATGTTTTATGATAATGCAGACGATTTCCATATTAGGGAATTAGTATAACACTACACATCCAAAAAACGTCCATTTTATTCTCAATATTTTTTTTAAAAAATGTTTTTTTTTTGTTAAAAGTAAAAAGAAAAATCGATACCTTTATTTTAAATTATCGCAGATCGATGGTTCAACCATTCGTTTTAAAGCGAGCTCTTTTGAAAGATAGCCATCATGAAAATTTACTCCCCTCGAGGGGGACTTCCCCCCCTAGGAGGGGAGGCGAGGCGAGGCTCCTACATACACAATTTTTTTCTCAGTTAACTATCTCTATTACAAAAATATATATATTCGTTTCATTTGGTTTAGTGCAGTCTATAGACGTTAAACTCTACTTTCCTGCAATTTCCCCCATAGACGTAATGTATTAGAATTTTCTTGATTGTCCCTGTACACGAACCATTTGCTTGATCTTAACGAAAAACTTACTGTCGCATCCCTATATTATACACATTTAAAAGACCAAGTTTGAACTTTCTGCCATAATTTGTTTTTGAGATATGCTGATAACAGACAGACAGACACACACACACACACACACACACACACACACACAGACACACACACACACAGACATACACACAGACCATTTGCTAAAAACATGATTTTCGTATTCAGGGGACCTCAAAACGTGTAAATATAACAAAATCTCGCGTTCGAAAATTTGACTCAAAAACAATACTTTCTCTACCTTATGGGTAAGAGAAAGTAAACTAGTTGGCATAGGTGGACTCTGCTCAGTTCACCATCATATTTATGTTCTCATAAATTTCTAGTGCGAGACATATTATAATCATGTTAAAAGAAATGAATTTGACCAAAGCTTGATATTATGACAGAATGAAATCCCCGCCTAATAGGCTATCCACCGTTCACTTCGATATATATATATCTTATTCTAATCTATTAATTTATTTTATCAGGGTCAATTCCGTTGTTTAGTTTTCATCCTACTATTTCCAATGCAATAATCCTCAAAATTCATATTTATATGAAATATTTACAATTTCGCTATGTTGATAAAATCGTAAATTACGAATGATTTACGAAATTTTCCTATTAGAATATTTGTATTCAATCATGTTCAAACAAATATCATAAATGTAGTTTTGAAGTTGTCTAATGTATTTACGATCCTCAAAATGGAAATTTATGCTCAATTTTGCCTTATTCTGACATGTTAAGTAAATCGTAAATTCCAAATAACTTACGAATTTTTTAAATTGGAAAAATCGTAGTCTATGATATTCATGCCAGTATCCTAAATAATATTTCGAAAGTGGTTTGACATCTTTACGATGAAAATATCCCTCAAGATTGACGTTTATGTGAAATTTTGCTCTATTCAGCCATGTTAAGAAATTCGTAAATTTCCAATAACTTACGAAATCTTTATATTGGAAAATTCATAGTCATTAATAATCATGCCAGTGTCCTAAATAATATTTCAAAAGTAGTCTGACATCTTTACGATGAAAATATCTCTCAAAATTGACGTTTATGTGAAATTTTGCTCTATACTCGTACTGCCATGTTAAAAAATTCGTAAATTTCCAATAACTTGCGAAATTTCCAAAGTAGCATATTTATAGTTACTGATGTTCATTCCGGCATCAAAACTGATATTTTAAAACTGGTCTGACATTTTTACAGTAAAAAGTTTCCATTAAATGCACGTTTAAGTGAATTTTTGTTCTATACTCCCATGTTAAGAAAATCGTAAATTTCTAATAACTTACGAAGTTTTTAAATTCGAATGTTGCAAATGAATAGGGTTCTTGCCAGTGTCGAAAGTAATATTTTAAAAATGATCTGACCTCTATGCGATCATTTGTTCGTGAGATATCGTGTTAACAGACTAACAAACTAACGGACTAACACACTAACGGACTGACACACTGACACACTGACACACTAACAGACACCCTACAGACAGACACCATAGAAATTTTGTCATTTTCGGATTCCTCACACCTGAAAACGTGCAGAAAAGTCAAAAAACCGAGGTCGAAAATTTTCACGATTACCTAAGTTCCCCATACCTATAGTATGATGGGGAACTAAAAGGACTTGATTTATGAAAGTTCTAATTTTTTTTTTCTCTAAAATATTTAAGATTTAATTTTTTCTTTCTTTTATCTTTATCTTTTTCTTTTCTTTTCTTTTTTTTTTTTTTTTTTTTTTGTGTGTGTGTGTGTATGTGTGTTTTACGTCATCTTTAATTTGAAGACATATTTTTTAAATGAACCATAATATATTTAATTTAAGTGAAATTAACTAATTATTTTTTGAAAAATAGATTTATTACTATATTTTCTGCATGTATAAGAAGAAAGTATAAGATTCACAAAAACTTTTGATTTCCGATTGTCGATAAATTTAAACGTTTTGACATTTCCTGGCATTTCAATTAACTGAAATTGACTACTAATTTTTTAAAAGTTGGATTCATGAGAAGAAAGTAGAAGAATCCGAAAAAAATTCGATTTCCAGTTTTCGATGAATTACACATTTTGATATTTCCTTACATTTCAATTAACTGAAACTGACTACTTATTTTTTAAAAAGTGGATTTATTACTATTTTCTGCATATATGAGAAAAAACTATAAGATTCAGAAAAATTTTAAATTTCTGTTTTTCGATGAAGTTACACGTTTTGAGTTATCCTGAACTCAATTCGACTATTTTTAGAAAATGTCATTCTTTTTGAGTTCGAAAACTGTACTTCATGATTTAATGGACTTAATTTAAACGAACTTGATATTTGATTGGACCTTGGTTTGAAATGATGCTGATTAGGTTTTGGGCTGTGTCATTCAACAAGGGACTCTTCTACGGTGTGATTTCCTCTCATTTAAAGAAAAGCTCAGTATCTACAGTGTACTAAACTTATATATATATATATATATATATATATATTAAATAAAACTCTGTTTGAGTGCATATCGGCCGACGAGTTATGCTGTTAAGTTGCAATTGAATTTCATTTTCAAAGTGGCCGAGATTCGACAACTGGGTGATATTAGTTACCATTAAAACTTATAAATTTTAACAAGTATTAAGAAAAGTTTTAGCTGTTTATGACAGCTGTTGAAATAATAGTACATTTTTAATTTAATTTAGTTTCTCTTGAAAATGACAGAGCTAACTTTTGTTGATATAAGCCTTGTACGAAAGATTACATGCAAATTATGCATCACATGAATCTAAAAAAAAAAAAAAACTATATTTTGCACAGTTATGGTTATAAGTACAAAGCTTTTGACGATAAAAAGCTGTTTGTTCCTCATTTCATATATTTATATCTCATGTATAAGTTGTTAAACTTTCATTAAATTCTGGCTAACCATTATGGAAATAATGTGCTCGCAAGATTATACATCGACAAAAAATTCACTTCTGACTTTTTTATAAACAAATTTTAAATAGAAACTATAGAAATACCTTAATAACTGTAATAGCGAGTCTAAACCTTTCTAAACATCTGTTAAAATATACAGGTTGTAAAAGTAATTATTTTTTGAATTATTTGTAAAAACATTTATCGTCAATTTTTTCTGATATTATATCTACTTTCAAAGTTACCTGACCCCATAAAGTACATAGCTTGAAATTTTCATTTCGAGAATTAAACGGCAATGTGTAAATTATCTTAATGAAGGTTTTTAAACAGCTTTTAGTTCAAAATTAATATTAATATTAAATAGCTGCAACAATATATATTTCATTTCCGTTTAAATTTTAGATTATTTTTCTGAAAAATGTCTATCACTATATTTACTTCCAGAATTTTGTATTTTATATATACGAAATACACAATATTAATATCCTGTCTGTGTTTTCTTTTTAGAAAGATTTTCTTTAAAAAAAAATTAAAGTATCTGCAAAATTACATTTTTCCGGAAATAAAATCAATAAATATCGTATTGAAACAAATAAAAAAGTATATACTCTTACAGAAGGTTATATTTATTATGGTAAAGAATGAAATTTTACTTGTCAAATGAATTCACTTTCAATTTAAATGAGAGTACACCTGGTATTTAAACTAACAAAATAAAATAATAAAATAATTTTAATTATGATACAAATTTGTTACTGTGGAAACATGATGTCAAATTTGGTTGTGCACGATTAGAGCTAATGTACGAAAATACAGAAAATTATATGTAGATGGAATTTCTTGTACTAATTACATTTTGTGGTATTACGCTCAACAGGTTGCGTAGTTTTTCACTTCATAATACCGCTATCTCAGTCCTTGTGGAAATAATAACATTAAACCAATAATTACATATTAGTTTTTATAGTGTGATGTGGTTGTCATGTTTTCACGTAGTTCCACATTGGCATTATTTTGTTGAATAGTTATTACACGTATAGTACAGCACCTAGAATACACAGTGTGGCAAGCACTTATGATCGAATGCTTAAAATACTAGTAAAATAATTTAAGCTGCCCAGATGGCGTGACGATCAAATTTCTTAAATTTTTTGATCACATCGAAGAGCTTTTCTCAGTTTCGTGTGCTCAATCACGCGATCTAAGCACATAATTAACATATACACTGTTAAAAAAATGCAGAAAAAATACAGAAATTCTCTGTAATTTCAGAAAAAAAGGCGTAAATTACGGAAAAATTACGTAGACAAAACGTATTTTACGACTTTTTTTCTGAAATTACAGAGAATTTCTGTATTTTTTCTGCATTTTTTTAACAGTGTAGAGAGTTTTTCAAGCAATGAACTTGATCGCACTGACCTGTGGTGAGAGGCTTAATTTTTAAGGCACTGATTTGCTGGTAGCGTTCCACACTATGTATTCCAGGCGCTGTACTTATAGTTCTGAACAGTTTTAGGCATACGATAAATCTTACTGGTTTTAAAAGGAGTATGAGTTCTTTACAATTTAAAATTGGCCCCTTGAAAAAGTACTGAACATTTTGTGTTTATTGGGGCAAATGTAATCTGATCTTGCTATTCCCTACATAATACAGTAAGAAATATATCATGCAAATTTTCAGATAGAGAAAGATTTCCCAAATTTTGAGATTTTTTAAATTTTTTAAAAATTTTAACTCTTGACGCATATGTTAATTTTCGCATACGTTTTCTTGAACACTTCACGAAAATTTTCAAAACATATATAAAGATAATATGTATTCAAAAAATAAAATATATAAATGAATGATGTACTTACTCCTATGAATTCTTACACTTCACCGATTTTTTTTTCACTTTGGTTTGATTTTAAAAGTAAAATGTTAAATTAGGGAATTTTCAATTTTCAATATTATATTGGAAATTCAGAAGTAGGCAATATTACTTTAACAAAAGAGCTTATTGAATTAATTGCGTATAATTTAGGTTAGCTGTGACAGTTTAAATTTAAATATTTATGATATTCAAAATCTTTTAACATTATAAAACGTTTATTCAGTGTTGAGCTACTGCAATTCTTTTTTCTTACATCTTTCTTTCTTCGAAAAAAAAAAAATAATAATAATATGTCTAAAGCTTTTAACGCACCGACAGAATGTGAAAGGAAGAGAAGATATTAGGATTAATTGAAAATTAAAAGATTATAGAACTGAAAAAAAAGTTAAAATTTATGAGTGATGAAATGAAGCTCTTGGGGAAATGAAACTAAGGTGTTTACACTTGCTCCACACAAATAGTTACGCTTGCCCCATTTACAAAATTACTGAGGTAAGTATAAACACAAATGCCAAAATAAAAACGTAAAAATAAAAAAAAATCTGAAATTAAATTCAAAAGCTACAAACAAAACTCAGTTTGTTTGACAAAAATTGTAGAATTTGCGTCACGAATACAAAGAATGCAAATTTCTGAAGTTTAACATTGAACCTCACTTGCAATATTAAAATGTATAGTATAAAATTGTGAACTGTTAAAACCGTCACTCTTTCATGTTTTATTTATTTTCCTGAGGCAAAATAAAACAATGATAGGTCCAAATAAACAAATGTATTAACTATTATATCAAAATTTTACCTATCAGTTGATCGTTAATTCGAAGGTACACCAACCCCGTAGTTACACTTATCTCTGTTCACCGTAATGAAAAAGAAAGACTACTTGAATTTTGTTTCGTGTCACTCAACAAGAAACGATAGTATGCCAGTTTTTCACGAGTTACGTAAAATCAATCTGGAGGAAGAATTGCACATCGTCCAATTAATGGTGAGAAAACACATTTTGTCTTCACTCCAAAATGTGATTATTTATTTATTTATTATGACATTTTTCTCGAAAAATATCAATCCTCCCAAAGTAAAGTGTCATTAATCGCATTTGCATGACAATCGTAATTTTTCTGTAGAGTAAGTAAGGTACAGCATTAATATTAATTTGCTATAATGATGGTGCCATCTATTAATCATATTTAAAATGAAATATGTAGAACTGTTTTGCTCCAGAGTTTATGCATATATTTATTTGAGTTTCAGCATGTACTAGTTTATGAATATATATATATATATATATATATATATATATTATAAATAAAAATAGAATACATTAAAATTAAACGATATTTTGATATATATTAAAAATTTTATTTTTATATATGCAACTGACATATCACCTTTTTCGAAGCGTTAGTGCTTGTAATGAACTTTGAAAATCTTAGTAGAAAATTTTCTTCCTTTCCTTTTTTTTTCTTTTTAATATTCTAAAATATATAAAATAAAAAAACAAAAAACAATTCAAATATTTAGTGCATAGTAACTTAAAGTTTACAGGAATTTAGATTTTTGTTATGTTCATGAAAAAATTTCATATGTAAAAGTTTCGAATCTTTACCATATATTTTGCTACTAAATAAAATCAGCATCAAAAATCACACACCTGGATTTGTGATCAACATGCTGCTTTTTCAATTAACATTTTTTGAAGGAAATTTATAGCTTCGTGTGCAAAGATATATCTGTTTTTCTAAATATACTTCCTTGAGTAATATATATATTTTCGTCCTAAACTGCTTCAAAAATAACTGTTTGTCACAGGGAATCTATTTTCAAGTATATTATCTGATTTTAAAATAATAGTATTTTTTAAAGAACGTTCGTTAGCATTCCATATTTTTATGAAGTAGATAAATGATAAAAATGATTCATCTCGTCTATGAATGATCATTGTTGTCAGATCTGGCGGATTTTTTATTCAATAGACACCAATAATTTTGAGAAGTGGTATTTGATATACATAATAGACTATCAGTTTTCGAAGTAATTAGACAAACATTACAATTAAAAATTATTGGTGATTATTGAATAAAAAATAAGCCGGATCTAGCAACACTGTGAATTATTTACTGCTGTTAACCGACTTCGCAAATAATATACTGTGTGATTCAGCGGCAAAATTTTCGTCTTTTTGTAGAAAGGTTTTGGCTCAGTTCCCGCCGTCCAAATTTAGTTACCTCTTCATTGATTTATATCTATTACTTAAGAAATTAACATGAACCCAAATTTGCCTGTTCTTCACCTATTTCGTTATATATGTTTATTTTATTTTATTTTGATTTGTTTCGACTTGTAAAACTACGAAAAATTTTTGAAAGATTTGCAATAATATTGCTCTTAATGGATAGTGAAAAATTTCACAATTTCAAAAACAGAATTTTCACTTTTTAGAAGTTGGCATCATTTTGTCATTTTCAAAGAGTTATCTGTCGCTTATTTAGAATTAGATCTCATTCTTCTTATTTTAGAGGTATAGAAATGGACCAAAATTATATTTGATACTTAAACATTATAAATAGCACATTTATTGTTATTACTACAACTACTGTTATTATTATTGAATGAATGATATAAAAAAGAGATTTCTATTATGGTAAAAGTTTTATAGTCATTTATTGCTAACAAAATTATTACTATCAACTTTTTATTAGAAGGCATTTTGTTAAGTAAAATGCTTTCAATAAACGCCAAATTCGTTCCATTGTATGTGTTTTTTTTAAAAAATCTTCATTACAACAAATGATTTATTTATAAATTTTTATCGAGAGACAGAATTAAGCGTTCAAATTCTTTTGGATCGAAATAAATTTTAAAAAATCATCTGTCTCCTCAATCACCGTTTAAAATGTAGTAAATAAATTGTTTAGAAATAATAACTTGAATTCGTTGTTTTATGAGCTGGAGTTTCTTATTTTTCTGTTACCGAAAAAGGTCTCTCGTCACTTGTGATAAAATATTTTCATCCCCAAAAAAGGAATGACAGATGATAAATTAATTTGGACTAAATGAATTTCGAAATGACAAAATTAACTTTTTTATTGATTATGTAATTTTACGATGCAGACTTTATCAAGTTGAGTGCAGTGTAAAAAGAAAGAAAAAAGCTGGCAGAGACCGATACAGTCCAGTATAAAAACGGAAATATTCGTACTTATCTAATTTCATTAATATATATATACTCTGATTACGATTAACAACTATTTTTTTTTTAATCTTGGAATAAAAGAAATAATACAAAAAATGTAATACAAGTAATAAAACAAGTATTACACATAATTACTTTCTCTTACCCATAAGATAGAGAAAGTATTGTTTTTGGGTCAAATTTTCGAAAGTGAGATTTTGTTATATTTACACGTTTTGAGGTCTCCTGAATACGAAAATCATGTTTTTAGTGGTTGGTCTGTGTGTCTGTGTGTGTGTCTGCCTGTTATCAGCATATCTAAAGAACAAATAGTAGCTGACATTCCAAACTTGATATTCTAAATGTGTATCATATAGGGATGCTACAGTAAGCTTTTCGTTAAGATCAAGCAAATGGTTCATGTACAGGGACAATCGAGAGAATTATAATACATTACGTGTATGGGGGACATTGCAGGTAAGTAGAGTTTAACGTCTATAGACTGCACTAAACCAAATGAAACGAATATATATTTTTTGTAATAGAGATAGTCAACTGGGAAAAAAATGTTTGTGTATGTAGGAGGCTCGCCTCCGCCCCCCCCCCCGGGGGGGGGAGTCCCCCTCGAGGGCAGTAAATTTTCATTTATGGGTATCTTTCAAAAGAGCTCGCCAATGCCTTTAAAACGAATGGTTGAACCATCGTTCTGCGATAATTTAGAACAAAGTTATCGATTTTTTTTTTTTTTTTTTACTTAAAAAAAAAAAAAAAAAAACTTAGAATATTTTTTTTTTTTTTATTTATTTATTATTGAGAATAAAATGGACTCTTTTTTTTTTTTTTTTTTTTTTTTTTTTTTTTTTTGGGATATTTAGTGTTATACTGCTTCACTAATATGGAAATCGTCTGCATTATCATAAAAGATAATTGTTTTAAATAATAATCTTAATAAATTATTTTTAATAACCGAATTAAATTCTATGTAAATGTAGGTGCATTAATGAAACGGGGGATTGAGGGGGACGGTAGCCCTCCTCACACAGAATTAATTATCATATAAAACTCTTCCGAAGCCTAATTTGAATTGTTTAAAAAAGGTGTACATAACATCGTTATCTTACCTCTTAATCTCCAACCTGTATGTATAATATTAAATTTCAGGGTAAGAGAAAGTCGTGTGAGTGACACACCAGTGTTATACGACTTTAATGTATCAAAAATAATTTGAAATAAGATATTATTCAGGAGATATATTTCAATTTCCTGAAATACTTTTTAACAGCTCTTAATACATTATTATTTTATTGTATAAAACTACCCAATATTAAAATAAGTATAAATAGACTACAATCTCTTGATTTATAATTTTTACTGACAATCTGTCTTAAAAACTGTGAAGGAATAATTAAAATCATTTACATTTTATACAACTAAACTTTTAGTATCAAATAAAATCTCTCATGCTAATATATTAGCTATGCTTCCATGCTGTCACTCTTATTTGGACGCTGGACTCATTACGTTAGCTCATGCACCGTTACCAGGGTAGTAGTCTCCGCCTTTTTTCCAGGGCACTTTCAAAGATAAGAAAATTTCGCCTTTTTTGCCAACACTTTTCTTAGAGTAATCTCTATTGTATTTTTTAACTAAGATGCTGTAATTAAACAGTATAGAATTTTTTTCTATAAAAATAGGGGTATAAAAAAGGGTATAAATTTTTCATTTCTCAAAATGTCCTCAAAAAAAGACGGAGACTACGACCCCTGCAGTAAGACGATAATCGCAACAAACTCGATTATTTTATACAGGAGGATTCAGAATTAGTTTTCAGTAATCTATATTGCGGCCCGAAATGTACAGTGCAAACCTTATTATAGCCTATAGAGGCTTCTAGAGGAAGTATTGTGTGCTGCAATAACTCCACAAAGGTAGTCCCCTAAAAGGTATGTCATCTGATTTAGATCAGAATAACGTGATGGACATTCTATTTTCCTAATGCCTTTATTAAGTAGGTGTCTCTCTACAAGCAAAGATCAGGATATTATCTTTTATTAGTGGAAAATTATTACCAATAGCAACAGCATAGGGTCTCACAAGTTGATCAAAATTTCCTTGCAATAAAATTGACCATTCATCGTGTCTTGAATACAAGCACGTCTGTGTAGCCACACAAAAAGATTACGGTCAATACCAGAATCTCTGCTGTAAGCTATAATTTAAACAATTTAGGATCATGATAATTCCTTGCATTATTCGCTTTAGAACATGGGGAGAAACATTTTTTTAAATGAATTTAAACTTATATATTAAAATTACAGGTTACCATTTGCCCATTATACATTCGATGTGTTTTCTAACTCATTTTTATGAGAGTAAACACATACCTGTTTATTGTATACATACTTAATTATTATTATTATTATTATATGTAAACTGTACTTAATCTTCAGCTTAATGGGACAAATGGAATTGAGTTTATCAAATTAAAGGCTTCATCGTGAAGACGTATTCCAACCTCTGTGCCCGTAATTATTATTCTAGTTGCCACAAATGTGATAAAAAGAGTTGAGGTACTCTGACGTTCTGTGAGGTTTCTGCTTCTCCACGTAAAAGGCAATTAAAAACGATCATCTATAGTAGTTGTAACACGTGGTCGCACTGACAAAGACCTTTAAGAAACTGAATTTTCATATTTTATCGGACTACAGATCCGTTGAATCTCACTGTACAAGACATTATGCCGTTTGGCATTCCCAATTTGTGACAGACCTATTTCCCTCTATTCAGTTACTCACTATCTTAAAAAAAATCGTAATAAATTATGCAAATTTACTATACTTTAAATATCAAGAATATTTTGTTATTAAAAGTTTAAGATTAATTTAAAATAAAAAAAATTCAAAAGTCTTTGAATGCTCAAAAGATCACTTTTTAGAAAGTATGTTTTTTTTTTTTTTTTTTTTTTTTTTTGTTTTTTTTTAAGTTTATAGACTTAAGCGATAAAATACTTGGTGCACCTTAAATTTTTCGAAGACCATTATACATCTTTTTTCTGTTTTAAGCGATAAAATTATTATTATTATTATTTGCATAATATATAATTATGACATCTTAAGACCACATTTTCTTCTTGTTTAATTTCATGTTTTTTTCTACTTGCAGTTGTTCATGATAGACAATGGCGCAGACGACTGGCGTATCGCTATGACTTGGCGTCGCATCTCGAACATCTTGCTAGAGGTAGTGGTTTGTTCCATACATCCGCCACCGGGTGAATTTTATTTCTTGTGGGTCACCAAGCTTCCTAACCACGCGAACCGCATTGCTTCCCGTCTCGTGCCCGTGGACGTTATGCTTTCACTCCCCATGTTCCTCCGCCTCTACCTCATCTGCAGGGTGATGCTACTGCACAGTAAACTCTTTACAGATGCCTCTTCCCGGTCCATCGGAGCTCTCAACAGGATCGACTTTAACACTCGATTCGTGCTCAAAACGCTGATGACCATATGTCCCGGAACGGTGTTGCTTGTCTTCATGGTTTCGCTATGGATCATCGCTAGTTGGACTCTGAGGCTCTGTGAAAGGTAAGAACTGCTTTTGTTTCTGTAATACAATTTCCAGAGTTTATATATAAAAAACAACAACCTTGACTCTTTATTTGACACGATTTGCTTAGGAGAAATATATGTTTTAATTGGTTCTTATTGGATATTTGAGGGGTCGCATTCTCCGCCTTTTCTTTATGGGCACTTTCAGGGAAAAAAGTAATTTCTGATATTTTTGCTAACACTATTTTTATACAGAAACTCTTATGGTATTTTCATAGTAACGTGTCGTAATTAAACAGTATAGAGATTTTTGTATGAAATTAGTGTTAATTTAAAAGACAGAAATTACTCATCCCAGAAAATGCTTCCAAAATGCGGAGAATGCGACCCCTGATAGGGTTCGTACTCCACCCTCTTTTCTAGGTCGCTCTCAGGGATGAGAAATTTCCACGTGTATCTACTATTACTTTTATACAACAATCACTAACACTTTTAATGACGACACTTTATTATAATACTACCATAGAGTTTTCTGCTTAAAATTAGTGGTGGCATAAAAGAGAACTCATTTTTGAAAGTGACGGGAAATACGAACCCTGTGATATCTGCAATCGAATATCGAAGTTTCCCCCCCCCCTCCCCATTTTTTTCCAGAATGTTTTTAAAAATGAGGAATTTTTACTCTTTTTTTTTTTCATCATTTTTATACATAAATCTCTATCCTGTTTAACAACGATACAATACTATAAATATTAGGTAAAGACAGACCTGCCAACCTAATCCGGCAAAATGTTAGTACCGCCCATTTTTCTACACCACTTAATTTTTAGAGTATTTGTTTTCTAAATTCATCGTAAATATATTTGAAGAGTATTACTCTAAAAATTAAGTGGTGTAGAAAAATGGGCGGTACTAACAATTTGCCGGATTAGGTTGGCAGTTCTGTAAAGATATCAGTGTTCACCACCCTCACAAAAGACATATTAAGCATCGAATAACATCTATGAATTTGAATTTGCCCGCGTTAGATTTCCTAGAAATTATTTTAGTATGCTTTTTGCGAGGGTCGTGAACACTTGTACAAATTTTAAGGGTCGCGAACACTGGTGTCGTCACCTTACGGTGGGTGAAGATTTCTGTATGAAAATACGGTCAGAAGAAAAGGCCAAAATTTGTTATTTCAGAAAGTATCCGAAAAAGAGCGGAGACTTCTACTTTAAAGATTGTTATTTGTCATTTTTGGTGTGATTTCGTATTAAGTCGTAAAACAACAAATGTACCTTCTTTTATTCTGTTTGGCTGCGCCTATCTATCTGACAATACCAGTGTTGCCAGATTGCTCGACTTTTTTATTCAACAATCACCAATACTTTTGAGAAGTGATATTTAATGTACGTAATCGACGATTAATCGCCTATTATGTATATCAAACATCACTTCTCAAACTTATTAGTGACTATTAAACAAAAAAGTCGCGCAATCTGGCAACTCTGGACAATACATGTCCAGATCTTCGAGATAACTTTCTCCATTTTTCAAGATAAGGTCAATGTACTGTCTATAAATAAAGTTCAATGCGTGCAAGGTCGTTAAAAAAAGAAATATATATTATTGAAAATGTGAATCCCAATATCTATATTAATAAATGTAATTGACATGAAAAAACGTTGTGTATACATAAACATAATTGTGAACATATTAATTTATTCCGAAGTATTTTCAGTCCACTTTTATTTCGCACTACTTTATTTATAGAAATATTTTCTCCAACATATAACTAAATAAAATAAGAAAAAATTGCTCTTAAAAAAAGGTGGAATTAAATGAAGGGAAGGCTAAAAATGCTCCAGAATAAATTAAAATGTTATCAACTATCCATAAATTAAAAGCAAATTGATATTTAAGAATATTTTTTTTTAACTAAACATAACACATAAAACTTAATTTTTTTTTCAACAACAAATTATCAAAAATATTTATGAGTTATATAAAAATGTGTACGAGGTTTCGAGCGTCTTTTCAACATGTCGTATTATTGTACGAAGTACATTTTATTATTTTGTTGCACTGTTAAAATTATTGGTGGTGAGCTGAACCAAATTTTGATGATGCATATATATAAATTTTTTTAACAAATTTTACAAAGGGCATTCCATAAAAACTGAGAGTAAAATCATAAAAAATCAAGAAATATATTTACAGCAAAAAATACATCATTCTTTTTCAAAATACCTTCTGTCAGATGATATGCAACGGTCCCATCGTTCAACCCACTTTTCAAAACAAGTAGAGCAGCCCTTTTCTGGAAGCTGCTTCAAAGAACCCTCCACTGCTGAAATAACTTCAGAATCTGTATTAAATTTTCTGCCACGGAGCTTCTCCTTCTACGTCGGAAACAGCCAGAAATTGCATGGTGCGAGATTTGGACTGTAAGGGGGATGTGCATTTACTAAGATATTGCTGAACAGAAGTAGCGACATGCAGGCGAGCATTATCGTGATGTAATGTCCAATTCCCTACCAGTTCATGACGCTTTCTCGATATGTGTTGTCGCAAAATTTTCAAAACTGAAACATAATATTCACTATTCACAGTAGATTTTGGAGGCACAGCATGCTGATAGATTACACCTTTATGATCAAAGAAAATAATCATCATGACTTTTCCAGCAGATTTGGTTTGTCGGATTTTTTTCGGAGGCGGAGAATCAGTATGTTTCCATACACTTGTTGCGGACTTGGTAAGGGGATCATAATGATGCACCCAAGTTTCATCACCTGTTATTACAGTTTTTATTAGATTTGGATCATTTTGAAGCATCTGTTTCCATTCACAACATTCGTGAATTCTTGTTTTCATTTGTTCTTTAATAAGGTGATGAAGGACCCATCTGGAACAAACATAGCGAAGCTGTAAATTGTTGCATAGAATGCGAAATATCGAAGTTTTCGAAATGTTTGTTGATGCCGCTATCTCCTCACATGTCATTCGCCGATTTTCTTGAAGGATTACCCACACAGTGTCAACATTTCGATCATTCACAACACTTTTTGGTCGCCCAGGCGTAGGAGCCAGTTCTGCAGACAAACGGCCTTTCTTGAAATCACCATGCCATCTAAAAATCGTAGACTCACAAAAACATTTGTCTTTGTAAGCTTCTTTCATTAACTTAACTGTTTCTGGAGCTGTTTTGCCCAAACGGTAGCAAAATTTTATGGCACAACGCATTTCGTTTTTTAACTCTGAATCACTCATCTCCATTTCTGTAGGGCAAATAAAACAGTTCTTTAAACAAGCACGGAAACAGAAAAATAAAATCGTCTGCTTCGTTTAGAATTTTGTATAAACGTACAGTTAACAGTTTGAAAAAATCGCCTGCACTTCTATTTTTTAGTTTCGTGGTATTGCCACTACGTAAAAAATTAACTCTCAGTTTTTATGGAATGCCCTTTGTATATTTAATCTTTCAGTTAAGCCTGTGCTTTGATTTCATTTCTTTATTACGCTGTTATTTCATTTATTTAATTATTCATTTATTTTTGAGAGAGTGATGTGCATATATATATCTATATTTGTATATTACTTATTTTTCACTAGTCGAAGTTCATTCGAAATTATTAAACAGTCTCTCATTACTGATAATAATGAGAACTGCTTCCTTTACTGCACAAATACTGTTTCCTTTATTAAATAAACATGTTTCAGATCCTTCAGAAAGATTCACAAAATATTACGGAAGTCTGTTTTTCAATAAATCATATTTTTGAATTTGAATTTTTCAACTGATTATTGCTTTCCTCGGAATACTAAGCAAGAATTATTTTAAATGCATTTTCTGTGCCACTCAGGGTTTTCCCAAAGGGGAAATTTGAATACCACTATTTTTATATACGTAATAATTTTAGACTTGGCAAATTATTTTGATATTTGTTAACATCTATAAAAAAGAAAAAAAAAAAATTGTGGTATAAAATTTTTTTTTGTGAGAAACCTGGTGCCAATTATTTTAATCATTATCATTCGATGTATACAAGGTGTCCCAAAATTACAGCAACAAACTTTGAGATGAAATAGGGATCATCATAAAGATTAAGAATTGCATAGGAACCCATGTTCCTAAATGTCATCTTAACCCTTTAAGTAACGGATGTTTGGGGGGAATTTTTAAATAGATGTGGGCGTGACTTTTGAATTTTTAACAAACCTTTTTTTCCGTGCAAATGACTAAATAAATAAATAAATATATATATATATATACTTGCCAAACATCTCATTAATAACCGAACAATTGTTAACGCCCCTTGAAGAAACGCTTTTTTTTTTTCACACCACTTTTTTTAGAGTAATTCTCTCCAAATGTTGTTACGATTAAATAAGAATAAAATTACTCTAAAAAATGACTGGTGTGAAAAAATTGTGGGTACTAAAAATTGTACGGTTCATAATAAGATGGTTGGCAAGTATTTATATAATAATAATGGTGTTTTTATGTTTGGTTATATAATAATGGCTAAGTATTTCTCATTCTTTTGGATGTTACGCACATTGATTTAAAGCCTGTGCTTTACATTTGCACCGCCTATATATGTTAAAAAGTACCCCAAAAAAGCCTGTTATTAAAGGGTTAAGATGACATTTGCGGGTATGGGTTTCTATGCATTTCTGAATCTTATAATGTCCTATCCCCTCTTAAAGTTTATCACAGTAATTTGGCGACATATATTTTTTAAAATTATATTCTAGATATTATAATCTTCCGTTTGTCTGGAATAGATATTTTGAATAAATGCATATTATTATTTTGTTTTATTATAAATATACTACAAATTGCATAACTAAAAAATAATTTTATTAAAATTTCCATACATGTAATTATTTTTTATTGTAAAATTTTTAATTGTGGTTATTCCCCCATTTATAGAATTTTAATATTTTTTCGCTATGTTTAAAATTTATCTCTCTTGATAATTTTCCATATCGATCATATTTAATGACATAAACAGCAAAAATATACATTCCAGTAAGAGCTTTTTAACAAAACATTACTACTGCACGTTAATAAAACTGAAGGCCAAAGTTATTAACAAATAAAAACAATAACTATAAATACTTAATAAAAGAGTTCTGCATTCTTTAATAGCTTTTCATGTTGAAAATGAGTCATTTAATTAGCTTTAATAATGCAGACATCTTTAATGGAGCTATTTAGAGTCATTTAATTGCATTGTGTATGGATATTCATTTTCTAAAGTAATTATATCTCTGGTCAGGAAAACAATATTAGTATTCTCTCTCCCTCCATTAAATAATATAAAAAAATTCATTACATTTTAATTCAAGACCTATTTCATTTTCGGAGAGACATAATTATACATATTGAATTTATGTTTTGTAAATAATTGTTTTTGATTTTCTATGTGTTATTATGTTAATTTTATGATGTACTATTTTATTTAAGTAAAGAATATGAATTTATGTAGTTAAAGTCTGTATACGGAAGGGTTTTTTTTTCTCCTGACAAATTTTTGGTAAATGTAATAATT
This sequence comes from Salticus scenicus, assembly GCA_963930645.1. Classification (NCBI taxonomy): domain Eukaryota; kingdom Metazoa; phylum Arthropoda; class Arachnida; order Araneae; family Salticidae; genus Salticus; species Salticus scenicus. The sequence continues at coordinate 108,978,145 of OZ005656.1, read as the reverse complement.
TTTTTATGATTAATATTAGTTACTAGTAATTTAAAGCAATCGTGTTAGAGCTTCATATATGTCTCTAACTATCCTGTCATTTTGATAAATTAACACTATCGGCGCCTAGCATGATTCGGCTTAGTTCTTCGCCGGGCCCAAATCCGACCTCGAGTTCTAGAAGAAAAATGACAAATAAAATTTCATAGACTAATGTTTCTTTAAAAAAAAAAAAATCCTAAATATAAATTAATGAAAAATATATATTACAATGTGTATATTTTTAGTCTTGTTATTTTATATACAGGGTGTCCAGAAAAGGACTTGTTGATTTCAAAATTAAATATCTCGAAAACAAAGTACAATAGAGGGATGAGACAAACTGTATATTTATTACGAAAGCTGTAAAAATTGCCATTTCCATTGACACACTACAGGGGGTGATGGCAAATTTTGTTGTTCGTTTACGCCGCCTTTACATGGCTATCGGAGCGGTGAACATTTTGAACAGATTTTGCGTTAATTCTATGGACTATTTACGGAAGAACTGCTTTTATTTTATTTTCCATAACCCTGTGCAGTGTACAGCGCCATCTGATGGCAACTTGTGTTACTATTTTTAAAATTTCTTTATCGAATTTTTACAGCTTTCGTAATAAATATACAGTTTGTCTCATCCCTCCATTATCATTTCTTTTCGAGATATTTAATTTCGAAATCAGTAAATCCTTTTCTGGACACCCTGTATATTATAATTCTTATATTCCTTTTTAAAATCCAACTGAAAATCCTATTAACATGAACAAGGAGAGCGCCCGCCACCCATATTTGGGAGACCACGGAAACATACCCGGAAACATACCCACGGAAACCTACCCGTCACCCAGATATGGGTAACGCGGCGACGAACGTGTTAAGGGGACTCTCTACCTATCGTCTCCGAAAGCCGAAGCCAATGCTGTTCTATGGGAAATTTTGCCCCATTATAATTCATTAACTAATACATATTTTTAAATTCCGTTTTCTCTTTCCAAAAATCCACAACTATTAAACAATTTATCGCTTTCTAAAAATTGATTTTTTTTTTTTTTTTTAATTTCATTTTTAAGCTCAAAAGTGGAAAATTTCACATTGTGAAAATTCGCATTTTACAACCTCAAAATGAAATATTAAAAATTAAAAAAAAAATAATTTTCCGAAAGCGATAAATTGTTTAATAGTTGTGAAGTTTCTGAATGTGAAAACGGAATTTAAAAATATATATTAGTTAATAAGTTATAATGGGGCGAAATTCTCCATAGAATAACATTAGCTCTGGCTTCTTGTGACGATAAGTGGAGAAGCCTATTAATGATTGTGTGCCGTATTTACCCGTGTACACTCCGAAGATCAGATAAATCAGTTTTATACCAGAAATTTTAATTAAAAAATTAAATGTATAGTCGTTCACATTATATCAGAATCGAACCGGTCAAATAGGGGGGAAAAAAGAAGGACAGTACATTTCTATGTAAAAAATTTTAGTACCGTATTTTACAAAGCTTTACAGCTAAAAAAATAGATTATCGATTAATAAATCTAGTATCACTAACAAATCAGAAATTTATATTACGGAACATTAACATTACATAATATTAACATATATTTATCATTACGAATGGACAGAGTAGCACACAGACAGGCGGAAAATCGAAATGAAAGTATAAATTTCAATAAAATAACGTACGGAAATATTGAAAATTGTTAATACTACTAAACTTCTGCTTTCATCCGCTTACACTTGTATTTCGTAATGCAACCGAATCCTTTTATTTTATATTAATCATTATTTACATATAATGAAATTATAATCCAATCATTAACAAAGGCAAAAAAACTTTTGCACATTAAAAAAAAAGACGATAATTTCATTACACTTTGTATTCTGAAAAGCAGCGAAAGAGTATTACATATATCCTTCATAGACGCAATAAACCATGGGAAAATAAGCCTCAGAGACTATGAGGTATTTAATTTCTTTTGTTGTTGTACATGTGCTCAAACTAGAAGCGACATGCGTACAATTTTTAATACGAAACTTGCTATTGTGACCTTCAATAACATGTATACATTTTGAAACATGCTAAAATTTTTTACGGAAATCACAGCGTGAACAGACAGTTAGACGACCAAAGTGAATTTACGAACACTTTTTAAGAAAACAAAATTTCATATGACATCCTAGTATATAAAATTATCTTGACAAATGACTATAAATAAAGGAACGTTTTATCACTTACCTTCTTCGTAAATTAACGATTAAAAAAAAAAAAAAGAAAAATCCGAGCTGACACACCACTGGGAATTTATAATGCAGACTCGGTCCAGCACGAGTTAAATAAAAGTATGCACACACACACACACACACACACACAATAATAATAATAATAATAATAATAAGTACTTACAAAATGAACATATCGGCCCACCCCTGGGCTCTGGTCTCTGGCCCAGTCCCGTGCAGCCCTCCATATTATGCACTGCCATCCTCCCCACAAAAATAGCTACACTTTTGTATAGCAGCTTTGGTTACTATTGCCAGACTTTGCGACTGTTTTATTCAATATTCACCAATAATTTTGAGAAGTGATATTTAATATACAAAATAGACGAATCGGAAAAATCGTTGATTGTATATATCAAATATGCCTTCTTAAAATTATTGGTGACTGTTGAATAAAAAAGTTGTAAAGTCTGGCGACACTGGCTTTGGTACTTATACAGAAATTGGATTATCCACCTTTTTTCAGAGCTGATTTGAGGATGAGAAATTTTCGCGTTTTTCACCATCACAATTTTTATAGAAAAATCTCTATCCTGTCTAATCTTGATTCATTACTATGAAAATACCATAAAAATTCTTCTATAAAAAATACTGGTGGCAAAAAAGTCTTAACATTTTTATCCCCGAAAGTGCCCTAAAATAGGGCAGAGACTGTGACACCCCTGAAAATACATAACAGACAAAAAGAAAATTTGGTTAACACTTTCGCGACCGCACGTTTTTGTCTTTTTTTCTTTCTTCCAAATTACAATTTTTCAGAACACAATTTTCTGTATTCACATTTATATTATGAATGGATATACATTATAATCATACTCCATCTAATCAACGTATTTCTATCCACAGAATATTGATTGTACAAATATGAATATTATATATATTTTTAAGAAACAAATAACATGCAAATTTCAAAAGAAACGTCCACTGGTGGAGTTACAGACTTTCAAATGATGTGAATCTGCGTCAGCGGTCGCGAATGTGTTAATATGTAACTAAATTGCTAAAATACTGTAATGAAATTTTTTTTATCTACCGTAAAAACTGGCGTATGTGCCGCACTAATGTAATTTCGGTTTTCAAAAAAAAAAAAATTAAATTTTGCAGAATTCAAATTTTTGAAAAAAATATATTTGAGTATTTTTGAATATAATCTCCTTTTTCAAAATGAGTTTTTTTTCCCCTTTTATTCATATTGAACTCATATTTATTGAAAAAATTTCAAAATATATTAGCACCGACTTTTCTTTAAACTCATTTTTCCTAATTCAAAATTATTAAAGGAATTTAGTCCATTTAATTATGCATCGAAATTAATTTTATTTGTCGATAATGTAAACAATAACTTCAAGAATGCGTAATTTGCAATTTGTTAAAACATTTATTGAAATTTATTTTATTTTGTTTGGTTTCCTATAGCTATTTGGTTTCTTTAATTGCATAAATTTAAATCATCAGCAAATGAATGTATTCAATGATGCAAATAAATTTTTGTGAAGCATAAAACCCAATTTCATTAAAATATAAAATTATTCATACAATGAATATAATATAGTAATATTCTAGCCGTATTTTGTTATTTTGTTTTATGACATACATAGCTGAAAGTGGCCCTTTAGGTTAGCTTAATTATTCAAGCTTCCTTAATAAGATAGTCAAATATTATTTTGTTTCATTTCATGGGTTTGTTCATTTTGTAACGTAATTACATATAAATTTAAGAAGACAATCGCTGTAATTTTGTCTAGTTTCTTAATTGAATAATATAACAAACTATTAAATTTTATAGCTTCAGAAAAATCCTTGAGATGTATATTATACTGATATTTAATAATTTGTTTTCATTCTCTTTTCATTACTTTTATTACTCTTTCATAAAAATTAAATCATAAATTACATTGATTTGATTATGTTGGTAATATTCGTATCATTAAATTTCGTTACTTTTATTAATAATATTTGTAATATATTAGAAATCGTAATTTGTGTTTGTTGTAGGGAATTCTGCAAAATATTACTGTAATAACAACTAACGCAAATTTTAATTTAACCAGTTTTTAAATTAATCATATATTTATAAGTTGTTTAAAGATAAACCAATTTTAATAAGTAAGTATTACTAGTTTATTTAATGTTCCTTTCTTAATACTTAAGGCGACAATAAAATTTTAGATACTAAACATCTAACGATCTCTAATAGGGGGCAATACAAAAATGTTTTTTTTTTTTTTTTTTAATCTCAAAATATAATAGTGACTAAACGTTGTGTATTGTATTAAATAAAACAATTACTGAATTTCAGATCTTTTTTAATGTATCTTAAGTTTTTACTATTCCACAAAAATGTCATAAATTTCGTAAATTTGATTATTTAAAATTTATTTATAACACATAAACAAATGTTTTTCTCAATATAATATATATTGCCGGAAAAAAAAAAAAAAAAAAAAAAAAGGTTAAAAGTTATATATAAGGGGTGCACAAAATACTAATATTATCAAAAAATATCTTAGATATCCACTACAGTAAACAGTAAAATATACAATGGGAAAATCACATAACACGGCGCGGCTGAAAAATTGTTTCGCGCACAACGTTATTACTTATTCAATAAAAAAGCGATTTTAGTGAGATGGTGTAGAAAAAATCAATGCAGCCCGTTGCCATTAAGGTCTATTCTGAAACACTTAAATCCATTATATACTAACTTTTTTGTTAAATTCTGGATTTTAAAATCGACGATTTGTCAACTCGCGACGTTTTGTATGTTTGAACTTTTTTCTGGATTTTGGGTAGCAGCGGGTATTAATGCTGCTATTATCTATCCCCTTAGAAAGGAAAACATTAACCCCAACACATGGTTTATAGTTGCCTGTGATGGCACGGTAGTCAATACTGAACGTAATAGTAGTGTTATTATGCTGGTGTAAGAGTACTTTGGAAGTTAATGCATTGGAAAATTTAATTATTTTATAGGTATGATCTACTTCTCAGACACTTCATGCAACTTCTAAATGGCATTGATGCCAAGTCGTTCGTTTTTCAAGGGAGACTTAAAACCGGAAAATTTTTATACTTATTTTCAGTTTATTTAATCGTTGAAAATTTATTTGACAAATTACTTTTAAAATATACTGGTGATAAATCTGATTTAAAAACTAGAAAAGTTATCAGTTATGGCATAGGTTTTTCTTGTAAACAACGGATTTCTTCTAGCGTAATTGAAAAAAAAAAAAAAAAAAAAAGTGTAACTGCCTGTTTCGGAGTTTACTTCTATTCAATCATAGATTACAAAATATTTTTCTACAGTTTTAAGCATCTATCAGATGATTTTCCTGGTAATAAATTATAATAAATATATATTTCTGTGTCTGAAAATTAAGCTGTCAAAATATCCCAAAAAAGTGTCACACTGAAAGCGATTGACAACAGCTAATCGCATCCTGCCCTCGCATCTTTACCAGTCACGTACTTCTCGAATCTTATAACATTAACCTTCTACATTGTCAAGATCTACATCTCAACTTGATAAATTATAAAGTCATTTAATTCTTTAAAGATGAGGGCCATCCACTGTAATGTAATATCATTCAATGTTTGAGAATTAATCTTTATGGCACCGGGCTGATTAACCTGAATGAATGGCATAACCCCAATAACCATGATCCTACACTACAACTTATTTAAAAGTTTTGTGTAACAAGCTGAAGACGTTTCCAAGGATTAAATTACAAGTGCTGTTTTTTTATATATCTGTAAACTGCCATAGCATTCTTAATCTTTAGAGAGATGTTTTATGTTAATTACAGCAAAAGTACCAGTCTCTAGGAAAAAAAAAATAATAATAAGGAATGGTTTTTCTCAAACTTGGTTCTAGGCTTCAACACAAAGAAAAATTTTCATATTAAGTAGGCTATTTTCGAACTTCAACAAATAAACAGTTGGACGCTAAACTTATAAATACGAAACTGTGTTATGTTATAATACACTTATTCTTAACTGTTTACTTATTTTTATTTGTTCCTGTACGTGTATTGTGCTGACTGTGTGGTATTCCATTTAACTGCAGTTGCTTTTTATTAAACATCCGCTATAGTGGAGCCTTAAAATATTTTCTGATACTATTTATTAGGATTTTGTGTAGTCCTTAAACAATATTTTACTCTACATTTTTTTTTCTTTTGGCAATTCCATTATAGAAAAGACATTTAAATATGCATTATAAGTAATAGTAAAAACTTAATTTTTCGACATCTTATGACATTTTAATAGTGGATCCTCAAGAGATATTCAATAAATTTTAAAATTCAATATTTTTTTTAATACAAAATACAACTTTTGGTCATTATTACGTTTTGAGATTTAAAAAGAAAAAAAAAACATTTTTTCGCTGTTAACCTACAGTTGACCTTCCAGATTGTATCTTATAATGCGGAATCATACATTACTAATGCGTAATAAAATTTGTATACACTATTTTCAGATTGTATGAGACCATTGATATTATTTCAATGAGATTACTGCGTTTAAAGTTGTGTTTATATAGACATTTACGTTCAAAGATTTATTTTCCTATTTATAGATAACAAACTTTAAATTTCTTAATACTGACCTATAAATTGGAAAATGTACAAAAATGTAACATCGTCACTCTAAATTTAAACTTTCAAAAGATTTCAGCAATTAATAATACAGTAATTCAATGCAAAATATTATTAGCATAATATAAACAAAATCCATCTAGAATATATTTAAAATAAAATGTACAACTTTTGGACAACTACTCTGTAAATAAAATTGGTATATAACTGAAATTACAATTAGTTTAATAAAAGTTTCTTCTTTCTTTCTTTTTTTTTTTTTTTTTTTTTTTTTTTCGTAATAACTACAGGATTCACTTCCTATTCGTGCCGATATTAAAATAAATAAATAGGTAAATAACAAGAGAAATTAGCTGGTATTTTTATACACACATGGAAGAGTCTGCTAATATTTGATTACTGATAAAATTTGTCTAGGTTATAATATATAGTTTACATATAACTTTTAAGCCAATAATTGAAATTTTATAAATTAAGAATACAAGTTTAGAAAAAAATATGAATAATTCTTAATATGAATAAAAATTATAAAAAGAATAAATTTAGTATTAAAAACTTAATTTCGTTTCTCTCTATAATTCTGGAAATTCTTTGAATCATTTCACATTTGTAAGATTTGAAGTGAAGTGTAATACCAATTCTGAATATCATTATGGGAAATTTCTACGTTTATAATTGCTTACAAGCGGAGTTTTTAATAAATTGTAATAGAAAAAGAAAATTCTTAGCTGAAAGTATTTTTTTTTTCTTTTTTTTCTTTTTTCAATAATTTAATTGCTAAAATGTATATTTTGTTCATTATTATTATAATTATTACTGGCTCTACATCCATCTAAAATCTCTTAAACTCGTTTGAATACATTGTCTTCAATATTTGGTCTCCAGATTGTCAGGAAATTTATGTATATGTGTGTAACATGTAGATAAGTTAATTTAATGCAAAAATATATTTTGTAAAATAGTATGATAAGAATGAATGATTGTGCGCATGTTTCAGTGCAGGAAAACCCAAAACATAGCTGACAACGTTCATCCATTTTAAATACCACTATACTTGCAGAAAAATCTTTGCTTTATTGAAAGACTAAAATTCTTTAACGAAATAAGACAAAGAAAACTATAATAAAATAATGGTATTCAAAATGCATAAAATTTAGCAACTATGCTAAAATATTTCATATTCATTTTGTAAAAAGATTCCATTTCCGCATGATGGTGCGTGTATATCAATCTATCAAATTAATTTCGTATTTTAAAAAGTTTCAATTTTGACTTTATTTCGAAATTAGTTCATGCCAACTTTCACTCCAACATAAATATACCTTTTCTAGTATGGAAATGTCCTTTTTCTTTTAGTAGAATTAACAATAGTCGCACTTACAGTAAAATATTTTTTCTGAATATGTCCATACAAATCCATGTACATTGTCCATGTTATTTTTATAAATGTCTTTTAGGTGCAAAAGTAAATATAGGGTTCAATAAAAAGTTTTGACGGAAGTTTAGTTTTGTGTGACGGCTGCTAAGAAATATTTTACCAATCCGTACACCGCGTTTGTATCATGATGAGATAGGAAGCGGTTCATAATTATAAAAAAAAACAACGCATAAATTGAAAGAAATGTGAAAGCAAAGTTGACCTTTAGAAGAGGAAAGATGTCGTAACGTAATCAAGTTATCAGTGCATTCGTTACGAATTTTTCCAAATAAAAAGTCCTGCCATAAATGTCAGTCTATCTATTCTTTTGTCGGGGAAGATGTTGTATCGAAAATTACAAACAAATTTCCGTTTGGCGCTTTAAATGTGACGATTATGATGTTACGTATCAAGAACTTAGTAGTGTTAAACAGATCGTTATAACGGATTTCTAGAAATTCAATGAAAATGCATCTCAAACACAAAAAGAACTTGCCAAACAATTAGAAGTATCACAAGTAATGATTTTCAATTGTTTACTTGCAGTAGGAAAGATTCGGAATTTTGGAGCTGCATGAACACAACCAAAGGAACAACGCCGATCACGTTTTGAGGCGCTTGGATCTGCTAAACAGGCAACACAGAAGTCGTTCTTGTAGAAAATCTTGAAGAAAGATCGAAGATATGAAAATATATATATGTACAGTGGTGGACTTAATTATAAGACACCTATCTAACTAGACAAATAGGGAAAGAAAAGATTCAGAGCTTCAACATATGTTTTATCAAATACGTCAAAAACATAAATTTATTCTGTTATCATATATAATTATTTTATATTAATGATATTTTCATGCAATTTAATGAAAAAAACTTAAAAACATAATGGACAAAATTATAAGACACCAACCGTTTTTTCCAAATACAGTGGTCAACATAATTAGCAGACACTAATGGTCTAAAAGAAAATCCACTAACATGGTTATTTAATATTTGGTGGATCCGCCATTGTTTTTTATACATGAAAGATGCGATTCGGCATCTAATCTATCAATTCTGACAAAATATCGCAAGACTTTTCTTCCCAAGCACATTTTATAGCATTCTTTAGGTCTTCAATACATATAAACTCCCTCCCATTTCGGTAAACCGCACGAGCTTAAATCCCCCACAAGTTTTCGATGGGATTTAAGTCTGGGGAGCGAGAAAGCCATGGGAGAACGCCGATACTTTGCTTTGAAAGCCACTTTTTTGTTTCGTGTGATGCATGAATCGGCGCGTTATCGTGCTGGAAAGTGTAGTTTTCGTAACAATTAAATTCACCGTATATGGCTAGTTGATCTTTAAGAAGATTCTTATACATTTCGGAATTCATTCTTGAATGCACAAAAACAATATCCGTTTTCCCTTGAGCCGAAAAACCAGCCCAAACCATTACTGAGCCTCCACCCATTTGGCGACTCATTAGTACATGAGGAGACTTCCGTAAATCATGCCAATAATATTAAAACCCGTCAGGACCATCCAGGTTAAACTTTTTTTCATCAGACAATAACACAGAGTGCCATTTGGAGGTCCAGGCCATAGTTTGTTTAGCGAAGTTTAAACGCTCCATTTTGTGCCGACTTTGAAGCGGTGGTTTTTTTCTTCAATTTTTCATGTTTCACATAGGAAGCATTATGCAACACCCTGCGAATGGTTCTCCTTGAACAATTCAGTTTCAAAGCATTTTTAATGCCTGTAGTGGTCATCTTATTCTGTGTAACGAGCGAAAACATATGGCGTCTGTCTTTCGAGGACAAGCAAAGAGTACGTCCAGATCTTTTAATCACCGATCCATTAATTCCTCTTTTCAAAACATTTCTAATTGCACATCTAGAGCGTTTAATAACTTGCGAAATATTATTAATTGAAGCACCAGTACCCTTTAATCTCCAAATTTCGCAAATTTCACTTTCTTTTAATTTTGTACCTCGTGGCATGTTTGTAAATGCGTGAAGTCGGTTATCGTCTGCTTTAGTTATAAAAATATCATTTCTGTAAAACAATTACGTGTGATAACAGAATAAATTTATGTTTTTAACGTAATTTATGAAACACTTTTAAGCTCTGAATCTTTTCTTTCACTATTTGCCAAATTAGATAGGCCTCTTATAATTATGTCCACTTCTGTATATGTTATGACAATCCATAACACATAACACCCATAACAGTAGCTGAATCTCAGCGAAGGAACAACATGAACACCGAAACATGCCATTTACTGGAAAAAAATTCTCCCATGGTTGGATAGGAAGGTTGTGCTTGTAGCGAACTGTCGACGCTTGATGTAAATGTAACTGCTAAAGACTCCTAACAAACATTTCTGAGATTGAAACATAAAATCTAACGAAAACTTGTATTTACCGACAAAGAATTGCAGTACGTGAAATTGCTTCTTACTAACGCAAAGCCTCTTGTTAGAAAAATTGTGAGGGATATTTAAGCAAATCTTGGTTGAATATTTTTTGAACACCCGGCGCATAACCCCGGTTCCAGCCCCCTTTAAAGAATCATTTTTTCAGTCGATAAGTAGTACCTCGTCTACTGTACAGCTCCGGATAGTGGGCGAAGTACGAAATTGATTTAACGAATTCCTCACTTTAAAACACGAATCATCCTACACTCCTGACTTTTGTCAGTTGCTCGACTGAAGACAGAATTTATTAGATAGCTATGAATAATATTTTGATGAATAAAGATACCCGTTTCTGCTTACACTTACATAACCATTTCTCTGAAAACGCTTTAAAACGTATTGCTACACCCAAAAAATATACGCAGCGTTTTATTCTGCAACGTCATGTTATTTGTATATTTACATTGCTACTTTGTGTATACGTATAATAAAATTATAACCTTATCTTGTAATTTTCTTAAAATTGTAATCCATTCTAAAGCCCGATTATTTTAAGATTTTCTGATTCATATTTCACTTTTCTTTTTCTAAGATTCTGGTGTATATTGATGTTTCGATAACCTTACAAATTTTCAGAATTCACTCGATCAAGGTTACATTTCCTGCTTAGTGGAAAAATGTATCTACTTTTGACAAAAAATAAAAAGAATAATAATTTTAAAAATAAATATTTTTTTTTTTTTTTTTTTTTTACTTCAAAAAAAAAAAAATAATAAATAAATAAATAAATAAACTATTTTTAAATGTATGTTATGTTTCTAAAGGCAGTAAGCTTTAAACGATGTATACATTTAGAGGACTCAAAAGTCGGTTTTAGCTTGGAGGAGTGATGTAAAATGTTTTGACATACAGAGTAACGGGATTCAAAACAAATAAAGTTAACGATGGTCTACTTGTGTAATCAACATGGCTGCTGTTAATAGAGGCACTACTGCAGGAGCAGTACTGATTCTACTAAAATATTAGCTGGAGTTGAGTTTCTTTAAAACTCTTGCGGTTACGGCATATCTACTTTATATTTTTCACTTTATATTTTTGCCATAGATATATAATGATGCAAGATATAGTATACATCTTTTGGTTTCAGCTTTTAAAATCCTTTAACCGTTGCAAACGGCTTTTTCCGTTTTTAATAGTTAAAATAAGAGGCTAATGTAGCAAATTTTGAAAAAATATATTTTTTCCTAGGACATAAGATTACTGAATATCCATTGATTTCAAAAACTAATATGCTTTATTCCTACTTCACTTAGTATTGATTTTATGAGTTATTAAACAGATATGGTAAAAAACTCGACACGGCTAAAGGGTTAAAATCAAGGAATTCTGGGTATTGAGGTTGTAACATTGTAGCAATCTGATTGGTTGACGAGATGTTAGCGAGATTTTGGAATTGTCTCATCTCCCTGACAGTCAGTCAGAGAATCAACAGACACAATAAACAGCGATAAATATTCCAAAGGTGGATACCCTACTTCATGGAGTCTGGGTGATTCGGGTGCAAGCTATGGCAATTCGCTAGAAGGGAACTTTAAGCATTTGACTATTGAGCTGAGCCATCTTTCTTCACTGTAAAAAATTTGAACACATTTTGCCAGTCTGTGACCGTTAAAACTTTTACTGTCATTGGCTGTAAAAATAAAGTTATGCCCGTAAACCTACCATGTATTTTTTTTTTTTTTTTCTCGAAGAAGGGAAGTGACCTTTAATAAACGGTCAACACTCAGAATTTTGCAGCACATTGTTACAAATACGGCCACTGGACATTTTTCACAGAAACGGGAGCTGACCGTATAATTTAACGGTCAAATCTCCGAATTTTTCTAAAATTTCTTACAGTGTTGATTATTAGTATATAGTTTTTACATACATGTAAACTCCTCCTAAATCATTCTTTTGAGAATTTTAGTGTGTTTTGAATAAGTTTTGCAAATATCTACTACAGTTACTCTTTTAGTTCCCCATCATACTATAGGTATGGGGAACTTAGGTAATCGTGAAAATTTTCGACCTCGGTTTTTTGACTTTTTTACACGTTTTCAGGTGTGAGGAATCCAAAAATGACAAAATTTGTATGGCGTCTGTCTGTAGGGTGTCTGTTAGTCTGTTAGTCCGTTAGTTTGTTAGTCTGTGTACATGATATCTCAAGAACAAATTGTCGCAGAGAGGTCAGATGAGTTTTAAAATATCACTTTCGACACTAGAAAGAACCCTATTCATTTGCAACATTCGATTTTTAAAACTTCGTAAGTTATTAGAAATTTACGATTTTCTTAACACGGGAGAATAGGACAAAAATTCACTTAAACTTGCATTAAATGGAAACTTTTTACTGTAAAAATATCAGACCAGTTTTAAAATATCCGTTTTGATGCCGGAAGGAACATCAGTAACTATAAATATGCTACTTTGAAAATTTACGAAGTTATTGGAAATTTACGAATTTCTTAACATGGCAGTATAGGGCAAAATTTCACATAAACGTCAATTTTGAGCGATATTTTCATCGTAAAGATGTCAGACTACTTTTGAAATATTATTTAGGACACTGGCATGAATATTTATGACTATGAATTTTCAAATATAAAAATTTCGTAAGTTATTGGAAATTTACTATTTTCTTAACATGGCAGAATGGAGCAAAATTTCAAATAAACGTCAATTTTGAGGGATATTTTCATCGTAGAGATGTCAAACCGCTTTTGAAATATTATTTAGGTTGCTGGCATGAATATCATAGACTATGATTTTTCCAATTTAAAGAATTCGTAAGTTATTTGGAATTTACGATTTACTTAACATGTCAGAATAAGGCAAAATTGAGCATAAACTTCCATTTTGAGGATCATAAATACATTAGACAACTTCAAAATTACATTTATGATATTTTTTTTTAACATGATTGAATACAAATATTCTAATAGGAAAATTTCGTAAATTATTCGCAATTTACGATTTTATCAACATAGCGAAATTGTAATTTTTTCATATAAATATGAATTTTGAGGTTTATTGCATTGGAAATACTAGCATGAAACATAAACAACGGAATTGACCCTGATAAAATAAATTAATAGATTAGAATAAGATAAATATATCAAAGTGAACGGTGGATAGCCTATTAGGCGAGGATTTCATTCTGTCACTGTATCAAGCTTTGGTCAAATTAATTTTTTTTAACATGATTATAATATGTCTCGCACTAGATATTTGAGACCATAAATATGGTGGGGAACTGAGCAGAGTCCACCTATGCCAACTAGTTTTATAATGTTTCCTTTCTTTTTTATCCATTTGTTTATTTATTTATTTTTGTCATATATAAATCTTAAATATTTTTCATGTGCTATAGGATTTTAAATGTTATTATGCCTATAACAAAATTTAATAATAAAATATCACACCTTAATCACTCCACTTTCTAACTGTGCATATAAAAATGTGGAGCTCTTATAACTTAAGAGTAAAATTAAAATTTAAAGTTTTCAAAACGTACAAAAACACATGAGAACACAGATCTTGAATTATTTAATGTATGCATATATATATATATACCAATACTATATTTGTTAACAACCCTCTTCACTTACCATCGCCGGAAGCCCGAGCCAATGTTATTCTATGGGGAGATTTTCTTTAGAAATAACTTATTCACTAATACATATTTTTAAATTCTGTTTTCACATTCAGAAAATTCCCAACTGTAAAATTGACGGATCTTTTTTAAAAATGTATTTTTTTTTTTTTAATTTGTAATATTTTATTTTGAAATTGCAAAATGAAAAAAAATCACATATTGAATATTTGTATTTTGCAACTTCAAAATAAAATATAAAATTAAAAAAATAATTTTTTTAAAAAAGGTCCGTCAATTTAACAGCTGGGAATTTTCAGAATATGAAAACAGAATTTAAAAATATGTATTAGTTAATAAGTTATTTGTAAAGAAAAATTTCCCATAGAATAACATTAGCTTCGACTTCCGGCGGCGGTAAGTGAAAAAAGCCCTTCCAAAATATGTCCAACAGAGGTTTTCTGAATATTTAAGATTTCATACTTTCGTTTTAAATCAAACAAATTACTTTTATATTAACAACATAAAGCACTTCAATATTTTAAGTTTAATGATAAAATGTCATACATTTTTAAGTACCCAAAATAAGTTTCCTAATGCTTGAAATATACACTTTAATTAAGAATTTAACATTTTTCCCAATAAAGTAACAGCATTACATTTTCAAATGCAATATTATTCCATAAAATTTAATTCACATAATTTAATTTTACGAAAGTAATTATTATTAGTATATTCATAAATAATATCAGCAAAGACATTTATTTTACTTAGTTCGCAGTTTTGTTTTATTTTATTTTATTTTATTTATTTATTTATTTATTTTTTGGAAATATTAAATTACTTAGTTGTTTTAAATACAGAAATGGAATGAATTTCTTTTTTTTTTATTCACAGTATTGTTTCTCTATGTAACACATTAAAATATACCCATAGCAATTTAGAAACATTTTATTTACAAATCAATAATTTAACTCATAATCATAACATGCAAATTATATGAATAATTTTTATAGAAATATTTTTTCAGAAATTTCATTTTAGCAATCTTAATTAAAATTGCGCCCTTTGAATTGTTTGCCTTAATATGCATTATTTGATTTAAATATCTTTATTGATTTAACATCAAAGACAAATAAATTAATATCATAATTCAAGATATAAAAGATAGTTAAGATAGTTAAATATAAGCAAGTTATATTTAAGTTTCATTATTAAAGTAATGAAAACTTATAATTTCGAATGAGCAATTTCATTAATGATTTTTGATAATACAATAAATCATCAAAATAAGAATGAATTGCATAGTATGAATAATTTATAATATGTAAGCTTCTAAGAGATTTAATAACTTTAACAAAATGATATGTTATTAAAATATCTGACTATGCATTATTTAACTTTATTGACATCTTAAGCTTAATTGAAAGTGTTATCGAAAGCTGATAACATATTAATAAAATAATCCGAGAAAAAAGAAAATATTAATTGTTTGTAAAACCCAAATTTTTATTTACGTAATTGAAACGTTCAATATTTTCTTTTGTTTTGGGACTTTTAAATCAAGCAGTAATAATATAAATTTAATATTAAGAACATTAGTATAATAATACGAGGGTCATTTTTTAAGTAAGAACCGTTTTGCAATGGAATAAGAGAAACTATATTTATGAACATAAATTGTGTTACAAACTAAAATATGAACATTTTTTCACTTTTCAACATAGTCACCATTAGCATTTAAACATTTGTAAAGTCATGGCACGAGCTTTTGGATCCATCATCAAAGAACTCTGCCGCCTGATCGTTAAAGCAGTTAGTAACAGTTCCTTTCAACTTGTCATCATTTTCCAAGCGCTTTCCACCAAAAAATTCCTTACGTTTTGGAAACAGATGAAAGTCTGATGGTGCTAAGTCAGGGCTGTATGCTGGATGATCCAGTACTTCCTAATGAAAATTTTACAATTGCGTCTTTGTTTTTGCCGCAACATGAGGCTGAGCATTGTCATGAAGCAAAACGCCTCCGCTAGACAGCAGTCCTCGCCGGCGAATTTGAATAGCACGCCTAAGCTTTAAAAACGTTTCACAGTATCTCTCAGCATTTATTGTCGTTCCTCTTGACAAAACGTCTAACAGAAGAATGCCTTTCCGGTCCCAAGAAATCGTGGCCATAATTTTTCATGTTGAAGTTTCTCGTTTGAATTTTCGTGGTCGTGTCGGAGAGTTTGAATGATGCCACTCACTGGATTGACGTTTACTCTCTGGAGTGTCGTACACAATCCACGTTTTTATCACCGGTCACAATGTGACTCAAAAAATCGTCACCATCCTTGTGATAGAGCTCCAATAAGGGCAAAGAATGTGCCATTCGCTTTGTTTTGCGTTCTTCTGCCAACATTTTCGGCACCCATCTTGCACACATTTTTTTTAAGTGAAGTTTGTCAGTAACAATGTGATAAACTACTGATCATGAAACTTGTGGAAATTTCTCATGAAGCTCGTTAATAGTAAAGCGCCTGTTTCGGCGAATTTCCTCATCAGCATTTTGTGTCAAGTCTTCATTCATGACATTAAGCCGTCCAGATTGTTCTTCATCATGGACATTTGTCCTTCATTCATTTCAAAGTCTACACCATTTACGCACATTTCCATCATTCATTACACCTTCATTATAAACTTCAACAAGCTGCCGGTGAATTTCAGCAGGACGAGCTTTTTCTGCATTTAAAACCGAATAACTGAGCGAACTTCACAGTCGGCGGGATTACTGATTGTCATGGCGACAAACGAAGCAGTTTAACCACACAATCAACACCGGTAGAGAAGTGAAACGTAATGGCAGCGTAGTGAGAGACTGGCAAAGAGTGGCCGACCTTGAACTGACGTCATTTGACAGGATGCGCGGACACGATGAGCAATCGGTTCTTAATTTAAAAATGACCCTCGTAAGAAAGAAATCAAAACAGATTTCAGCAATAAGATAGAAATATTTATATATTTTTTCCTCTTTATTGCTTGTAATCAGAATGAAAATGACTTATTTTCATTTCATAAAAATCATCTGTGTTGAAAAAAGCATTCAAAAAAGTTGAAAAAATATGTATTTCAATTTAACAACGATTTGATGCACTAAACAGAAATGCTATCAATAGACCGAAATAAATTTAAATTTTTTATGTGTCTCAGTACACAAAACACAAATACAATAACCGCCGCTTAATGAATTCACTGGCTAATAAAATCAGCCGCTTAATCTAATCAAATTGCCAGGACCGGATTCAAATTTATACAAATTACTTTTAAAACCGCCGGTTAATAAACTAAAAAAAATCTCTTCAACAGCAAAAAAAAAAATCATTTATGTAAGCTACTTTTTTTTCATTTCATTGTGATTTTTTTTTTCTTTTTCATATAAAAAAAAGAAATTGAAGCACAGCATTACTTCAAGTATCTCTCTTTGTTGAAACTTTTACACTTGCAACATCGTTACAAAAAACAAGCCACATCACTTATCTCAATAAATATTTTAAGGAACGTATTCTTCATAGCGTGGTAATAAGTTACAAATTTGATTTGATTCTCAAGTGATACATATATTTTTTAATTATTAAAAGACAATTTCTAGTTCTTATTTTGAATTAACTATGAAGCAAGAAGTTTAAACGTAAAGATTTTAATTTTAAAAGAAAAGCGTGAACTTTTGGCGAAGTAGTAATGATTTTTCTCAAAGCATACGCGCATAGAAACTTGGAATGCGTTTAATTTACTTATAATAACGAAAAAATTAATTTTTCCATTGCTTGTTATCTTTTGAAATTTCTTTCGAAATTCAGAGAAGTATAATACCTTTTACTTGAGTGCAGGAACGGTCGCCGGATATAAAAATCAGCCGCTTAATAAACTCATTTTGACTCAGAACGAATATGATTTTAATAAGCGGCGGGTACTGTACTATATACAGTTAATTCTATTATAATATATAAATATTTGTACGAATTTTCCGGTCAACCGGAATTTTATATAACATGTCAGAATTTTTCGTGAACTTTAAACTAAAACTTTTTAGTAAATTCTTTAAGTTAATTGCTATTTCTATGCACACAAATAAAAATGTTTCAGGTTACTAATCTCTTTTGTAAATAGATAATTAGGTAGATTAGTGTGCTTTTATTCTTACACTAGATACGTATGCAACTCCAAATGTTTAACCCTTTCAGTCGCAGTGTTCCCGCTGATGGAACACCTAATTTTAATTCTCAAGTGCAAAAACTCATCCCGGAAATTTTTTAGCAAAAATTTACATTTATAACATAGCAGAAAAGGCCCTTTTTTTAACGTGAAATTTTAAAATTTCTTCTATTTTAATTATTTTCGTAAATTCCGGTGGCAGTATAATTTAAATGATCCGAATTACCTTGCGCCGCAAAGGGTTAAAATACTCCGGAATAAATTGAAATGTTGGGATCTATGCAACTTTTACGAGTTTTTGTTGTCGATAATGTTTACTTATAAAGTGATTTATTTAATAAATTAAATATTATTTGAATTTAATAAGGTTTACTTACAGATGTTTCAAACCGAAAATTTCTCGAAAAGGAACAATGCTAATTTTTTATTTTTTAAATATTTATGATCAGCTATGTGTCTAAAAGCCATTTTTAAAATTAGTTTAGTAATTTTTAAAATAAATTAAGTAGTGAACGTTAAAGGGTTAAAAAGTTCTGCTCATGACCAAACATTTACTGTTCTACAGGATCCGTAACAATCCATGTTTTACCCATAAATCTTCAGAACGCGAAGGAATTTTATTTATTTATTTTGAAGGGACTTAATTTTGTTTAAATATTTTGTGGTTTTGAAGAATAATTTTACATCTAGGAGAGCAAAGTTTGGAATTATCTATAAAAAGACTGGTCTTTTGTAGCTCGATGAGATGATCTTGTTAAGATAAACACTTCTTTAAAACGTTTTGTCCTACGATGCTTTTTAAGCCGAATATAAATGATCGAAATTTTTGCCAAAAGTCCCATTCTACCCCTTCATCTAGGAAAACTTTCGAAGTTTATGAAAACTATAAAAAAAAATTACGCTCAATCAATTTGAGAAGGAATTTCGTTTGCATAAAACTATTACGTCTGAGTGCGTGGGGGGACATCTATGTGGGCAAGATGGAAACGTCAAATGGGCGCTATGTTCTTTCTTTATTTTCTTTCTTTCTTTTTCTTTTTTTTTTTTTAGTGCTAGAGGCCTATTTCAGTCGGTACAGTTGTCGAATTTTTATAATACACTCTTAATTAGTGCTAGAGGCCTATTTCAGTCGGTTTATTGAATGGGGATTTATTGAATGAAGTCCCCCCAAGGCCCAACTTTGACATGAGTCCCCCCCAGGCCCAACTTTGACATGAGTCCCCCCCCCCAAGGTACTCCTATTTCAGTCGGTACAGCGTTGTCGAATTTTTATAGGTCACTCTTAATAGTGCTAAGGGCCTATTTCAGTCGGTTTATTGAATGGGGATTTATTGAATGAAGTCCCCCCAAGACCCAACTTTGACATGAGTCCCCCAGGCCCAACTTTGACATGAGTCCCCCCCAAGGTACCCCTATTTCAGTCGGTACAGCGTTGTCGAATTTTTATACGTCACTCTTAATAGAGCTAAGGGCCTATTTCAGTCGGTTTATTGAATAGTGATTTATTGAATGAAGTCCCCCCAAGGCGCAACTTTGACATGAGTCCCCCCCAAGGTACCCCTATTTCAGTCGGTACAGCGTTGTCGAATTTTTATAATACACTCTTAATAGTGCTAAGGGCCTATTTCAGTCGGTTTATTGAATGGGGATTTATTGAATGAAGTCCCCCCCCAGGCCCAACTTTGACATGAGTCCCCCCCCAGGCCCAACTTTAACATGAGTCCCCCCAAGGCCCAACTTTGACATGAGTCCCCCCCAGGCCCAACTTTGACATGAGTCCCCCCAAGGCACAACTTTGACATGAGTCCCCCCCAAGGCACAACTTTGGCATGAGTCCCCCCCAGGCACAACTTTGGCATGAGTCCTCCCAAGGCCCAACTTTGACATGAGTCCCCCCAGGCCCAACTTTGACATGAGTCCCCCGAAGGCCCAACTTTGACATGAGTCCCCCCCAAGGCACAACTTTGACATGAGTCCCCCCCAGGCCCAACTTTGACATGAGTCCCCCCCCAGGCCCAACTTTGACATGAGTCCCCCCAAGGCCCAACTTTGACATGAGTCCCCCCCAAGGTACAACTTTGACATGAGTCCCCCCCAAGGCACACCTTTGACATGAGTCCCCCCCAAGGCACACCTCCCCCTCATTGGGAAAAAGAGAAAAAACGTTGTTTTGCGGCTATAAGACAGTTTGGACTTCCAACGTTATTTGTTACAATATCTGCAGCTGAAACACATTGGTTTGATTTAATGAAAACTTTATCATGGAATTTAGATCGTCACGAATTAACTAAAGAATTTGTCGATATTAACAAGTTTAGCAGTAGGCCTCTGGCACTAAATTAAAATCTGTCAATGTCAGATTTTCATGTTTTAAATAATGAAATAATGTCGTGTCTGTATAATTTTTTTTTTCTTTTTTTTTCGTAATCTAGTAATAAAGAGATCTTAGAACAAAACTTTTCCAAATATATTTTTTCCTACAATGCTTTTTAAATAGGTTATGGCTAATTAAAATTTTCGGTAAAAGTCCCACATTACCCTATATCGGAATTTCAGGAAACTGTGAAAATGTGCTGAATCAATTGGAGGGGGGGGAGTAGTTAGGTGAAACAAGTTGGAGATAGTAGGGTTGGGTGATCGATAGACGTCGTATTTGAATTTTCACATGAAAGGAGGTTGATCGAGAAAAATTCTTCTAAATAGAAACACTTTTTAAAAAAGTATTGCATTGTTTTTGAAGAAGTTATTATTAATTAAAGTTTTATAATATATTATGGAACAATTATAATTTTAATTCGTTATAGTGTTGATTAAATTTAATGAATTTATTTCTCCTTCTTGGTATCCACTTGCGCTTCCCAAAAACCTCATTTATGTATTGTAATTTTTCTAACCAGACTAAGTCTTCTTCAATAACACGTTCGTCGCAGCGTCACCCATATCTGAGTGACAGGTATGCCTCCGTGGGAGCCCCGTCACCCACGTATGGGTGACGCTCTTCTTGTTCCAGTTAATAAGATTTTCAGTTTGATTTTTAAAAAGAATTTGATGGAATAAGCACTTAAATAGAAATATAGGATATAGAACATAAAAGTACTAAAAATATACACATTATACTAAACTTTTTATTAATTTATATTTAGAATAACATATCGCATTATACTATGAAATTCTGTTTATCACTTTTCTTCTAAAATCACCACTTCGTCAGCACTACTCTTCTTACTTTCAGTCATACTTTTACGCCGTCCAATGGAGATTTTGAGGATAAAAAAGTCACTGAGGTGCGTCTCAAAAAAGTATGCTTCTCGATTAAATGAAGGATCTGGGGCAACTGCAGTGAGAACCCAGGCAGTCCTCTAGCCGAAAAGCTTATTGCTCTCCCCATTTCGGAACTAAATACTTTGTAACAAATTGAAGGTTCGAAAACCTTATTCGAGTTGCATCCCTGCTATTTCCCGCTTATGGCTGTGTTTACGTTCTGGCGCTTTGGCGGTCGGATTTGGGCCCGACGGGAAACTCATCCGAATCACGCTGGGCGACGACCGTGTTAAATTACAATACATAAATGAATGTAAAATTTGAGGTATTTCTGAGGTTCTGAGAGGCCGGTGGGACTCATATCGAAAATTTATCAGCCTTCATTTTCTAAATCAGTCATTTCCACATAAAAACAGAATAGAATAAAACCTTCTTGAAAGAAAAAAAAAAAAAAGAATTTTCTTTAAAAACCTATTGATTTAACAAAATTTATTCTTTCCATTTGAAGTTTGTCGCCCTAAACCGTTAAAAATTTAGTGTTAGGTTGAACCAAAATTTTGTTTTACAGTAGCTGCAACGTACTATATCCAAAACTTGGTACTAAAAGTAGTTGCAATTATATAAAAATGAAATTTTCTGCGATGCTTTGTTTTGTCTTGTTGAAAATAATGAGCAAATTATGATAAAATATTGCATCATTTGACAGTTGTAACTACTGCAAGTATCAAGTTTTGATGGAACTAAGCTCCAAATCATGGTAAAAGTTTTATCAACCTATGTTTGCAGTTACTGTAGTATCATACTTTTATTTAACCTAGCATAAAGCCAAATCTCCTTACACCAAAGGCAGCTCTAAAATATAGGCCAAGGGGGAGAAGAGTAAGGCCGCGTAAAAGATGGATTGAGGCCTGTAAGGGATTGGCTGGGACTTTTACTGTACAATGTAAATTTTAATGGTGTTAAATTTTTAATCTAAATGGTGAAATATTATTGTGTAAATATTACGCCTGTAGAACAAAATTAGAGGTATGTAAACAATCCAGCTACGTTGTTATTAAATATAAGCTTTTGGTTTCTTTTTTGAGTAGACTTCGTGTTTTTCTGATGACAGCATGAAGTTTCTTTTTGGCTATAAAAGGAATGAAATAATCAAATTGTGTGAATCATTTTTCTATTCTTATACATTTTTCTTTTTATAAACACATATTTCCCAACAGTTTGGTGCACATATTTATAATCAGTATCACATTACTTATAATACGTCTAATTTCTTGAATGGATGTAAATTTTGAATTTATATGTTTAATACAAAGTTTTCCTTGAATGATTCTGTGATAAACCGAGTGTTGACACTTGAGAACAGAAAATTTCTCTTGTATTAAATTTTACTCTTTAATTAATTAATATTAAATCAAACATAAATATGAATATGTACAATGATAAATTTATATACATATGAGTACCCATGTACTCATGTAATAATAAGAATAAACCAACGGAATAAATCCGTTACTCGGGCGCGCCAATTGCACCCTACGTTTCAGGCCGAAGGCCAAAGTCTTTTTCTCTGCGAAAATACCTTCTCCCGCTCACGGCGGCTTCCAAGGTTGGTTGGTTGCATAAAATAAACTTAGGAGTGGTTGGTTGCATGACACCCCCCAACTAAGATTGAGATACGCTAAGCGTATGAAAATCTGATAATTATTAGCAACCAACTGACACATAAATATTTAAACACATGAAAATAAAAGCAATGCCAAATAAATACTTGACAACAGATGTACAGAAGTCTTGGTACAATACCGGACCAAATATAGATATTTCAACACAAATAAATGCAAAAATAAAATAGACAATTCACAACAGATGTAAAGAAGTCTTGATATAATACCGGAACAAATATTTATAATACTAAACTCACACAAAAAAACTAAATTACTAAATAGAACCAAAGTTATTTGTAAATAGCAAAACTTATTATTGGCATAGTCTCGAAAATCCATCAGCGTTTTTCAGTTTTGCACCAGGGCAATGCGATATGTAAATATCATATCTTTGTAAAGATAGTGCCCATCTTTGCAGTCTAGCAGATTGAGGTGCAGTTTT
Source organism: Salticus scenicus (assembly GCA_963930645.1). Lineage (NCBI taxonomy): Eukaryota > Metazoa > Arthropoda > Arachnida > Araneae > Salticidae > Salticus > Salticus scenicus. Next base: position 108,954,241 of record OZ005656.1, on the reverse strand, counting down.
TTGTAAATAAACAAGAGGATTATGGTCCGTTATAATCTCAATACGAGTTCCGAAAACATAATTTTCAAATTTCTTTATGGACCACACTACAGCATAGGCCTCACGTTCTATAGTAGACCAATTACACTGTACATTAGTGAGCTTCTGACTAATAAAACTAATTGGACGTAGATTACCTTCATCATCTCTTTGCGAAAGACACGCACCGACACCATAGGAACTGGCATCACATTGAATGGTAAAGGGTTTATTTGGATCTGGAGTATAAAGCTTAGGAGCTTCGCACAACATTTCTTTAAGTTGTCGAAATGCTATCTCTTCCGTCTGTGTCCACGGTAAATTTTCCGGAACCTTCTTTTTAGTTAAATCGGACAACGGTTTGGCAATTTCAGCATAGTCTTTAATGTAACTTCTATAAAAGTTAAAAAGACCAAGAGCGCTTTTTAAAGCTGTTTTAGTTTTCGGCGATTCAATATTTTCAATAGCAAGTAACTTTTCAGGATCAGGTTGATGTCGTCCAGATCCTATTACATGGCCTAGATATTTTATCTCTGATCTGCACAATACACATTTTTTAACATTTACGGTAAATTTTAGTTCAGTTAGCTTAGTTAAAATTGCATCTAAATGTATAAGATGTGATTTCCAATCATTAGAAAAAATCGCGATATCATCGAGATATGCTTTGCAATATTCGCGATGTTCGTTCAGAGCTTCATTCATTATTTTCTGAAAACTTGCAGCCGCATTTCGTAATCCGAAGGGCATTACCTTCCAGCGATATTGAGAACGGTGTGTCTTGAAAGACGTAAAATCACGACTTTTCTCTTCTAAGGGAATTTCCCAATATCCTTTTAACACATCTAAACAAGTAATAACATGTGCACGACCGACTTCATTAATTAAGTCTGTAATGTTCTCCATAGGGTAATCAAAAGGTTTGGTTGCCGAATTGAGCAAACGAAAATCTATACATAATCGTACACTTCCATCCTTCTTAGCTACGCACACTACTGGATAAGCTATTTCGGCTTCACTCGGCTCAATAAGACCTAAGCTTTCTAATTCTTCTATTTGTCTGTCAACTTCAGGTTTAAGTGATTCGGGTATTCTATACACATAAGGCTTTTTTCTTTCAGTACCTGGCATTAGACGAATTTTATGTTCCCCAACATTAGCAACTTGAACTTTACCCGAAAATAATGGTACATGCTTATGCAAAAGTTCGAGCAATTCTGTTTGTTTCTCCATTCCTAAATGACTAATATCCACATCAAAGTCAGTTTTATTTTCCTTAATAGGGGTTGGGTGGATTTCTCCGAATTCACAGTCATCTTCAAAAATTACACCTACCGTTTGTGCTCTAACATGGAATTTTCTTATCTTATTTACATGTACGTGTCGTATATTACCGTCAGGTAACTTAACTTTATACGAGTGAGGTTTAATTCTTTCTAAAATCTCACCAGGACCTGTCCATCTCGCATACAATTTATTAGTAGAATCTGGAATTAGTAAGTATACTAATTCTCCAATTTTGAATTCTTTCATTTCTTTGCGACGATTAAAATAATGAGCATAAGCTTCTTGCTTTTCCGCAGCAGTTAAAGATGCTAAATCGGCAGCTTTCTCTAAGTTAATTTTTAATTCTTGTAAGTAATCTATAGCTGTATTACTTAAATTGAGAGGTAAAGGGATTTCTCCTGACCACGTTGATTTTAAAACTGCTAATGGACCTCTAGCTTCGCGCCCATACATAAGCTTAAATGGAGAAACTCCTGTTGTACAGTTAGGAACTTCGTGATACGCGAAAAGTAAATACGGAATGTGTCTATCCCAATTTACAGGGTCAGTTCGTATTACATGATGAAGCATTTGTTTAAATACACGGTTAAATTTTTCAACAAGCCCATTCGAGGCAGGGTAAGCTGGAGTTGAGAAACGAGGACTTACTCCTAATCTTTTCTCAAACTCTTGTGTTAATTGAGACGTAAAATTAGTGCCTTGATCACTACATATCATTTCTGGGATTCCTGTACGCATAAATATTTCTAAAAGTGCATCACACGTGACCTTAGCCGATAGGCTTCTTAAAGGTATGACTTCGGGCCATCTCGAATGTTGGTCAATTAGACAAAGACAATATTTATGTTTTCTACCTGAGGGTGGCGCAATCTCTCCAATTAAATCGACACTCACTGTATGAAAAGGATAAGGAGGACGTACCACAGGCGTTATAGGTATTTTATCGGACGTTTTTTCCGGACTCCTCAACTGACATTTTTCGCAAGTTTTACAGAAATTTTGTACATCTCTTATTAGGTTAGGCCAATAAAATGATAGTTTTATTCTCTCTTTTGTTTTCCGCATCCCTAAATGATTACCGAAGATTGAGTCATGAGCTAATTTTAAAACACTTTCTCGATAACTCAAAGGTAAGACCAATTGATCTACTGTTTCTCCACATATTTTATCTTTATGGAATAATAAATCGTCCTTAAGAAAATAATTATTTTTCTTTAATTCCGCTTCTTTAAAAGCAGTTTGTAACGATAAGCATTCTCGCTGCGTTTCCCTAAATCTACTAACATCAGATAAATTACTAACATTGTTTTGTGAGCTCTCCAGCCGCCTAATTTCAATTTGATCATCCTTTGGCAAGTTAATCACTTTTTCTTTATTCGAAATCAAATAAACAGCTGCCTCCGAATCGCTATTATTTATTGAAGAAACAATCTTTTTTTTATTTATCAATTGAGATGGATAATTATGTGAACTAGTTTCTTTTTTATTAATCAAATCTTGCATTTCGTTTGACCTCGAAAAACTATCACTCTTAAATAATGTATTATCCTCTCCCGAAATTATTTTTTGATTACAACATTCATTTTTGATATGTAACAGCGATGCCGATGACTCATTTAAATTACTTTCATTTCCTGCCTCATTCGGCGCCAATAGCGTATTAGAGTTTTCTTGGATAAACAATTCATTTAATATTTCCTTTTGGTTTACTAATGTATCATAGAAGTGTGGAGTGATTAAACATGGAACATTTAATTTGTCGGTTATTGCAAATAATGAATCCGCGTGTGTAAATATACAAGTGTTAGGATTTTTATAATAGACTGGAATTACAGCTAATCTCGCCTCAACTATTTCTCGAAATGCAGATTCTAACAGAATTTTGCCTTTGCTTTCTATGTGAAGATCAGGAATTAGGGCGCTATTTAGAACACAAATCTCAGTACCTGAATCGATAATTGAGGGAACCTGTTTACCTGCGATATAAATATTAACCTTTTGTAAGGGGTATAAATTAAGTTTTTCCGATTTTCCACATTTCTGTAAATGTTTCGACATTACGTGGGTCACTACAGATTTTTTCTCTGTCGCTTGTGCATTACTTTTAAATTTTTTTATTTCCTCACTTTGTTTGTTAATTTTATCGAATCTGTTTCTACGATTCGGACAATCTTTAGCTACATGAGAAATATCAGAGCAAATATAACACTCCCGCTTAAAAGAATATTTACTCTCATTATTAGAAGAATATTTTCTCAATGGAGGTGGGACGTATTTTTTATGATTTTCTGTGACCGTTTCCCGATAGACGCGTTTTTCATATTCTGTTTCCTCAAATGATCTACCTTTAGCAGTGAAATATATATCACACGTCTTAGCTAATTGTTCTGGGCGTAACCAATCTTCACCCTGTGTGACTGCAGCATGCATTGCCAGATCCTTATCTAGATTTTCAAATATTTTATCAGATATAATCAAATCTACTAACGACTCAAAATCATTTACATTTCGAATTTTACAATAATGGAGCCAACTGGATCTTAAACGAGAAGCAAACTGTTGGTGTGTCTCCCCAGATATTCTTGTAGCTTTCTTATAATTTTCTAAACAAATGAAAGGGGATGGTGCATATTCTTTTAGAATTAATGACTTAATTTTCTCATAGTTCTTTAATTCTTCTTCGCTTACATAAATCAGAATATTCGCGGCTTTATCGCCAATTACTTTCAGTAAAATCTCCGATTTATATTCTTTAGGTACATTTTTATGCTTAAAAGCTCTTTCAATGGAATCGAAAAAAAGATTCCATGGTTCATTCTTTTTAGGTACTGGTATTACCAAAGTTAATATAGCTTTCAAAAGCTTATCTAATGATAATATGTTTTCTGAGTTACTAGGATTATGCAACACCTCATCGTCACTTTCGGTTTGCTTTAACAAACACAAACGATTTATTTCTTCCGATTCCTTTCTTTGCGCAACTGTGGTTGCTAAAAATTCACTCACAAATTCTTTATCTTTAATGTATTCTTTAGATTTTAACAATAAATCTTTTAATTCAACTACCTTTAAATTAGAGTCAGCTTGTTCGCCTATCTCTTGCAAAACGGCAAGTAGATCGGCCTTCGTAACACTTTTAAACATTGCTATTTAGAGAACAGAACATTTCTCTTGTATTAAATTTTACTCTTTAATTAATTAATATTAAATCAAACATAAATATGAATATGTACAATGATAAATTTATATACATATGAGTACCCATGTACTCATGTAATAATAAGAATAAACCAACGGAATAAATCCGTTACTCGGGCGCGCCAATTGCACCCTACGTTTCAGGCCGAAGGCCAAAGTCTTTTTCTCTGCGAAAATACCTTCTCCCGCTCACGGCGGCTTCCAAGGTTGGTTGGTTGCATAAAATAAACTTAGGAGTGGTTGGTTGCATGACAGATTCCTAATCCTTAACTTTGATGTTCGATTTTTCTTCCACGTTTATTAAATAAACCGAATATTAATACCTATTTTTTTTTTCACTTTCAGATATCATGACCCTGAACATGCAAACTTGCTCAACACAATGTGGCTAACAGCTATAACCTTCCTTTCGGTTGGCTACGGTGACATTGTGCCTAATACATATTGTGGTCGGGGTATATCTGTCAGTACAGGCCTTATGGTAAGTGTTCTCTTTAAATTAGTAAAAAAAAAGGGGTGATGGGGGGGGGGAATTGTTATGAAGTGCATTTACAAAAATGCATAATAAACTAATAAAATTTGAATGAACATTATATGTATCTGTCTACCTGTCTACCTGTCTATCTATCTATCTATCTATATAGTATATATATATATATATATGTTACAAAGTCATAATTTTTTTTAAACTAATTTTTTGATTAAAATTTATGACAGATGAGCCAAAATCCCTAACGAATTTCAGTAATGAAAGCTATAAATAAAAATAATATAAAAGCATTTGCCTATTTTGGTAAAATATGTAATAATTTTAGTTCATCATATAAAACTTAATAAATTATGTGTACATTTTAAGAGAAAATGACTTATAAATATAAAATACACGGCAAGAAATATACAATACAAATCATTTACAATTTTTGTATGAGTTTACTTTCATTGTGCATAGAAAATGTAGCCCCAATACGCAAACAAATATCAGAGAAAAGATACAAACTTGCATCATATCAGCTATTGCATAAATTTGGACATGGTTTAAAAATTTACAAATAATGATTGAACTAATGCAATTTAATAATTTTTTTTTAAAAATTCAAAATATTTGCAAATGCCCCTTTGTAATATACATTTGCAAAGGGATGATTCTTTCCTTTTCCTTTTTTACTTCCTTTATTTTTGTAATAAATAAATAAACAATATAAAAGTAAAAATACTTTAAATTTTTGTCGATAAAGAGGTCTGCTTAAAAAAAAAAAAAAAAAAAAAAAAAAAAAAAAGCGCAAACTTTAAAAAAAAAAAAAAAAAATATTTGTGCGAACAAATGTTTACTTGTACAAATTCATAAGGGAACTTCTACGTCTTCATCATCGGAAATGATCTCTTAATCATTAACATGCTTCATTTTATAGAAATCTGACTTATTTCCATATCTCCTGTTATTGGTAAGACACTGAAAGACACTGAATGACGAAAAAATATACATTGAGGAAAAATGGTGTACGTTCGTTCAAAGACCACTCGATAATTGCAGAACATAATACGATTTTACCAGCATCTGACACATACCTTTTAATTGAAATCTTGGAGAAATATTTTATTTATCTTAAGATAATCATGTAGAATACCTTTCTGAAGATTTGCAGAGCGTGATAGTATCGTGCATTGTTACGGAATTATCTCCATCAGGGTTCGCCGTGTGTCAAGACACGTGCGGTACATATACTGTTTTGCTTAGCTGTCAGTGTGTGGCGGGCATCTGAAATGGAAGTGTCAAAATGGGAGACCCTAAGTACATTGATCTTCAAATATATGTAAATAACTGTAAATTTAGCATGTAAAGAAGTTAGTAAATCTTAGTTAAGAAAGATGGAATGTTTATTCGCACCTCACAACTTCTACCACTGAACAATTGATTAAATGCATAGGAGACTGAACAAACATCGCGGATAGGCCGGTGGTTCAGTGTCCAATCCTTTACCATGTAGAACCTGTAGTAATTTTTCAGTGCCATCTATGGATAAAATATCAAACTTTATTTCATATAAAGTAAAGTTTGTTTACTAATTTATAAGTGATTTTTTGTGCACATGAAATTATAAGTATTAAAAAATTAATATTAATTCGAAATGCTTCGGAAAATATTTTACAGTCATTTGCAAAAGTTTAAGACCAGTAGCCGATTTTCAGTATTTTAACACATTGCATCATTTGCGCAGATTACTGCGTCATATCATGTGCTGATTGCATCAGACGCATTCTACTGCTATAAATAAAGGGAACCGACATGTTTATTGACAGTCGTTTATTGGGTATAAAATAATTGGGTATAAAATAATTCTATTAAATCTGATTTTTCTATGGGTGGTCTTAAATTTTTGCAAATGACTGTATATAGAGAAAAATGTATTTCTTTTAACAGTGATTAATTTCAAAGAAATATTTTGTTAAACTCATATTTTTCCGCTGAAAATTGAAAAAAAAAAAAAAAAAAAGAAAGAAAGAAAGAAGAATTGAGCATTTACTGTTCATATTGGAAAAACTTTTTCGAACTATCTAAGGATATTTTTTCAGTGCTGTGTTTATATCAGTATTAGTACACTAAAATTTAAGCGTTATATGAGACAGTATTTAGTATACCGGATATCTTTGTCGTAAAACCGCATCGATATTTATCACATAATGAAATTTTAATTGCATAAAGTTTCGATTTTACATTTTGTTTCTCAGTAATGTAATAGAACCTGTTAAATCATCATCTTTTATGAATAATATTTTCGCCAACAATATTAGTTAATATATATATATATAATATATTAAAAAAAAAAAAAAAAAAAAAAAAAAAAGGTTTCAATTTCTGGTTAAATTGTTCGGCACAACTTTTTTCCCTAATCAGAAAACAAAGGTGAAAGACTTTCCGTTCTCAAGACGAAACTCTAACACCACTATTTTTATCCATCATTTCTGTCATTTTCAATAACAAAAACTCACTCTAGACATATTATAAATATTTCTTTATGTAATTAATTGTAGCACAAAAAAAGAACAGTTTAACCTCCACAGAAAAACATACAGAAGAAGTTTTCAAAACAGTTTCATGCATAAATGAAATGTTTCAAATTAGTTTATTTCTAAAAATATATTTCAAAAATATTTAAATATTTTCTTATAGTTAAATGAAGTCTACATCCTAACTAAGAATCTTAACATTTTCTAAAATTTGTTTTAACTAGTGTTAAATTCAAGGAATTACTTAGGGAATATTTCCAGTCTCTAGAATATCAAAATCACCCTCGTGGGATATTTCAAAATTTTCTCCGTAATAAAGTTTAGTTTTGATAGTTTGTATATCTTGATAGTATTTGAAGAGATTAGTTAGATAACCTTTGGAGTTTGCTTTAGCCGTTTTTGAAACATCTTAATGTGCAAAAAAGTTTACACTCTACCTAAAGTTAGACCCCGAGGAGTGAAGTTTTCTGAACTGACATTAATTATTTTTGTCTTACATTCTATTGCTTCTAAAATGAAGTACTTCCGGGATTGCTATGCATTATAGCGTGTTTTAATTGATAAAAAGTAATTTTTGAGGGGAAAAAACCTTTTCTGGGAAAAATAATACAAGTTAATGCCCAATTTCAAAATGTTCGATGCTAATACCAATTCATTTTAAAGCTTCCATTTTTCCACTGTATGTTTTTTGTATTGAACTAACTCATCTTTGCATTGAATTTTTTATATATCATTTATAGCAACAGTTACTAACAAAAAAAGCTTAAACATGAAATCTTCATGAAATTTTGTCATGAATTTGAATATAAAAGTACATGATAAAGGTAATAATTTTTTTTTATTTCAAAAGGAATGCCCAGTTTTGTGTCAAATACACTGATTAATATTCACACGAAATTTTAAAAGGATTGGATATTTTTAAAAAAAGAAAAAAGCAAGGAGGAGCATTATACAAGGTGGCCAAAAAGTCCGTAAAAACTTTAAAAATTCATAAAACCCGAAAAGATAACAAAAATAAAAACAGCTCGCAGGTTTAGCATCGATAAGGCACGGGATTTTTTCTAAGATAAAAAAAAAAAGTTCAAAAAACAGCAGACAGGTGGTGTTTACATAAGTGAAAGTGTGTACATAAGTGAAAGAAAAGACACGCAAATAACAAAAATAAAATTACTAAATCATTTATTATAGCAATATGGTTCCACATGTCCACCACCACAGGTGACAACACATTGCAGGCGTGTCTGAAGTCGGAATTTAGACAGTGCAATAGTCACTGATTCCTGGCTCATGTAAAACAGTTTCAACAACAAAGCTTTATCTTTCCCACTCAGCATCCTTATTCATTTACATGGAATGCAACGGAGAACTGGTTCTGGATGAACAGCGTAAGTATTTATAATCGTCTGTATTATTTGCATATATCCAACTAAGTCGTTCGTACCAGCGCCATCTGTCGGCTGTTTTTTGAATTATTTTTTTCTTACCTTAAAAAAATTCCGTGACCTATCAATGTTAAACCTGCAAACCGATTTTTATTTTGGTTATTTTTTTCGGGTGTTATGAATTTTTGAAGTTTTTACGGACTTTTTGTCCACCCTGTAAATAAATAATTACTCGCGGAATTTGGTTAAATAATTGCCATTAAGTATATGAAATATTTATACCTGAAAAAAAGTTCCTGTAGTGAAGCTAAGAACTGAGCCACCCGTCTGCCAGGTTGATGGGGGTTTAAGGCGGGAGCGAGCGGTCAAAGGCGACAAACATAAAGATGAAAATTTTCGTAAGGCTCATTCATGGAGGTTGCACGAAAATTTATTGCCTTATTAAATGAAAAAAAAATGCTGACAGACTGCATCAAAGTGCCGTAATATTTGAAAGAAAAAAAAAAAAAAAAAAAAAAATAAGAGATACACAAAGATTTTTGCACTAGTTGTAGTTTATAACTGCATGAAACTACACGGGAAAAAAAATTATATAATAAAAAAAATATATTATTATAATAAATAATGAAATATTTTTGGTTTTAGAATTGGTATGTAATGTACAATAACGTGACATACTTACGTAAAGGACTATGTATCAAATAGGAAATTGGTTAATTTGTATTTAAATATTTGTCCATTTTTGTTCAATACAATATGTTTCTGTAGAACAGATGTAAGATCATAAGACTGCTTTTATAATTCTTTAAACCTTAATTTTATATTTAACGAAAATTCTTAACAAAGCACATGACTGATTGATGATATAATAAATAAGATTGATAGTTTAAAACACTGACGACTGACTTCGTATTTAATTGATTTTCTTTTATGATTTTACTGCTATTTATTAAAAGGAAAAAAATAACTTTTAATTATTATTATTATTGTTATTAAAATTAATGGACTTCTTGTAAAAAACATATTATAAGATTATAGTACAAATTAGTGAATTAATCTACAAATTAAATTCAAATTTTATGACATCACAGATCTTTAAAAATAAATAAATAAAATAAAATAAAATAAATGCCTATTTAACGAAATGAAAATCCAGGTAAATTTCTACATTTTATAAAATTTTATTATTATTATTATTATTATTATTTTGTGAGGGGTGGGGGAGGACAAAGCAAAACATGCATATAATGAAAAAACTTATATCTGTTATATTTAATAAAAAATCCAGTATGTATTTTGTATACAATTTACAATGGATATTTTAAAAATTTACAATATAGTTTTCTGCTGAGTTCATTTCTAGTGTAATTGGGAATAATTTAATCATTGAAAATTTATATGACCCGTCATTTTTGCTCATTTTTCTAATTCCAGGGTGCAGGTTGTACAGCCCTAGTTGTCGCCGTTATTGCGAGAAAACTGGAACTAACGAGGGCGGAGAAGCACGTCCACAATTTCATGATGGACACGCAATTGTCCAAAAGGGTAAAATTTCAAATAATTTATTTAAAAAAAGAAGTTATATTACTTATTACAAAAATTATTACTTTTTTTTTTTCATAGCATTTGCTTACATCTATAAAAGTGTTTATATATATATATATATATATATATATATATATATATAAAATTATTACACTGTTAAAAATGAAATCCTACATTTCATCAGAAAAGTAGTTTCAATTAGCTGCAACTAATACTTGGTGCAATGTTTCACCATCTTAGCGGTGCCATTTCAGTAGTAAGTACCAAGGAAAAGGTGAAACTTAGCAGCTGAATATGCCTAGTTAGCACCATTCTATTCGTGAAACTTTGAATTATTATTTTTAACAGGGTATAGAAAATATCATTATTATTATTATTATTTTTATTTTTTTTTTTTCAGCATTCATTAATTTATAGACATATATAATGCAACACCGCCAGAGAAATTGCATTATGTATTCACTATTAAAATTCAAATCCAGTTTTTCTAGAAAAGTGTTTCAAATTTAGTTACAACCACTACTTTTAGAAAATTGGTGTGCTATATTTTATAGACAATTTTATTAATGAACATAAGTAAAATAGTAAAACTTTGCACCAAAATATCGGTTGCAACAAAATTTGTCTAATTTTAACCATTTTTATAGTGAAGCTTTGAACAATTATTTTTTTCACTTTTCACTATGCAACGAAAATTCATAATAATCAGGATTTAGCTTAAAGTTGGATGGATTTTATTTATAGTTACTATTCGTAGAATGTATTTTATAATATGTTGTCAAAATATAAGTTGCTTCCATAACTGAACGGAATCGATTCTAAAATGAAAAAGCAATTCTGAATTTTTTTAACTCCGGCTCCCGGTTGAACGCGAGAATCTGACGTCTACACTGCAAATTCAGGTGTCTTAAATTCAGACATATAAGTGTCTTAAATGGGTGTCATTATTTTCAGACACGAAATCATGTCTTAAATTTTAAAATACGTAAGATGTTTTAAGTTAAGACATGAATGTGACTGGATATAAAACACTTGAAGTGACTTAAAGCAGCCATTTTAATCTCATTTTTCAGAAATAGATTAAAAATAATTAAATAAATAAATAAGATTGCGTGTGGTTTAGTTACTGGTTAAAATCTGGATATAGAATTTCCTAGAGCATGCAGAAAATGTTTATGCGAAAATTTCCTCGCAAAACGAACTTCTCAGACAAGCTGGACTGAGGAGCTGTTGATTTACAAGCCAGCGTCCAACTGACTGAGCTACAACCATCGACAGTAAACCTGTTTTGGTTAATAGTATAGATATGTAGTATTCATCAAACAGATCATAAATTTATCTTTTATTTATTTTATTTTTTTAAATTAAAGTTATAGTCAAAATACCTAAAGCTTAATATACATTTTCTTTTTAAATTTTATGTGTACATTTTTAGTGTTTTTTTCTTTTTGAAATATGAGTGATAAATGTGCAAAAAGTGCAGCCTGTGATCTTTCTGAAACGGTTTCTTTTTTCTTTCTCTCTCTCTCTCTTTTTTTAAACTTATACTTAACGGAAAACAAACAATTTACGTGAAAACCAGGAAATTGGTTGTTTTACACTGATATGTAGGAACTCATGCGGATTTTTTTTTTTTTAATTAAAAAGTTAAGAAGCAGTCGCGTACAAATTGTCCAAGATTGCTCGTTTACATAGTCGATTTTTTTTTCTTTCTTTCTTTCTTTCTTTCTTTTTTTTTTTTTTTTTTTTTTTTTTTTTTAATTTAGTTTTGCAAAGCTAAATGGTCTAAATAGCTTAAACACTTATTATATAAAATATTATTAAAGGAAGCGAATGTAGAAAGAAACTTAAACCCCGTATGCATATTACTTAAAATAGAGTCCGTGTTAAATTTGCTAAGTTATTGAAGTGTCTGAAATTTTAAGTGTCGGAACTGTCAAATGTCTGAATTTCTTAGGTGTCTGAATTGTAAAATTTCTTTAGTTCCAAGTGTCAAAACTGCAATGTGTCTTAATTTCAGACATATTAATACTATTCAGACATTTAACTTAGTGTATTTTTACAAAGACATATACGTGTCTTTAATTCAGATGTGTGTGTTGCCTGAAAATTTGTATCGTTACGTGTTTCAGACATTTATGTGTCTAAATTGGTATTTAAGACACATTTCTGTTTGAATTCAAGGCACTTCTATTTGCAGTGTAGGGTCTGAGTACTTTCTAGCGAAAATTGGCGCGCTACTTCTGCATCAACTGACAAAGATTTCAAATACTGTGATATTTTTTTAATTACATCTAAATAACAAATTTCACATTGCTTGAAATCTTTTTCGCTAAATAGCATAAGCAGCGCGCCATATTTTGCTGTAAAGTTGATACCTGTCCCTAGACACTTTTATATTTTCATGTTCAACTAATATCAGAGTTGCCAACATTTTTATTTATTCCGGAGTATTTTTATTCCCGTCTTTATTCCATACCAGTTTTTTTTTTTTTTTTTTTTTTTTTTTTTTCTAAGCACAATTTTTTTATTTTGTCGTACTTTTATGTATTGGGGTAAAATGTTCTAAAAATAAAGTGGTGCAAAATAAAGATGTTACTAAAAATGCTCCGGAATAAATTTAAATGTTTTGTATCTGTAATCTGTGCTAATATTCAAATTTAATGTTGAATGCGGTAGTGAGAGATATCAGTACTGCTTGAATTCGAAGTTCAAATGGGAATTAAATATAAGGACTTCAATAGGCAATAATATTAAATAGATTATTTTGAAATATAACTAAAATTATCTTTTACACGCAGAGACATATATATCAGGCCATAAACTTCAAAAGATTTTACCCACTGTAAGACAAATTTAGAATTCAAACCTAACCGCTTTCACTCGAAATATCACTACCCAGACAGCACATCGCTTCCCCAGGATATCTTCAAGATGTCTTATGGATGAAAAGACATCCCAGAAACGTGCTTAAGATGTACTGTGGATAAGTTAAGCCTAACTGTGCTGTTAGGGTAGAATCATTAGTACAATTAATAGACCAAATGTCTTATTACGCAATATAAAATATCAAATAGTGTTTTTTTTTTTTTTTTTTTTTTTTTTTTTTTAAATCATTATTATATATTTTTCTTTTTATAAATTATATGTGCTATTTTTAAATAATCATTTATTTCTCAGCTAAGGAATGCCGCCGCAAGTGTCCTACGAGAGACTTGGCTAATCTACAAGCATACAAAGCTCGCCAAAAATGTTTGCCCAGGCAGAGTTCGCCTGCATCAGAGAAAGTTCCTTTTAGCAATATATACGTATGTAGAATGCTCATCTAATATAATCAAAAAATTCTATGATAGTTATTTATTTATTTATTTTCTTATATATGTTATTTAAATCAAAAGAAAATATTAAATAAAATTTTCTTATGCAATTATTTTTATTTAAAATTAATATGAATTCAAATATTGTGGTAACTTCGGTCTTTCATGAAGACTAACGCATAACTTACCTTGCAATTAACAAATACTTTATTCCCTATTAAATTTAAAAGAAGAGTCAATTGCAAACATATACGAAGATTTGGTTCTTAATTCCTCCCTTCCCCTCCCTCTCCCCTAAAAAAAGTGCATTTCTGTACAAAATTTTAGTTATACCTTTTAGCTATTGCCATAAAAGAATTTCTTTTATTAAACTTGATGAATATTTTTCTATTACCATATGAGGATATGTATTATAACAGAGAAAATATCTATCTTAATATATCATTCATACATCCATATCATCAACTTTTAGATAAACTTGCCGTAATCCAATGTAACATCAATTAGCATATTTTATAAATCACAGTATCTTTCCTTGAATGACCAGGATAATCTTGATTTTAGAGGTTTTATCAAATATCTCAAAAAGTACTTGCCGAATTATCTAGAAACTCTAAGAGTGCACAGAACATTACTTTTTTTACTGTGTTGGGTGTCAGTGTTTTGTAACTCTGAATTCAGAAATGTTTGTTTCTTCCTCCTACCACGTAAGGGTTTTTTACAAAGTAAGGGTGGATCGGAAGATATCACATAGAGGCTATAACAAATAGAAAACTATTTATGTATAAAATGCATTAAAATATATTAATTTTACATACTGTTTTTTCAATGCGTCCTTGACATAGAAGCTCCCTTTGGAGCGTTTTGACTTCGTGGCCTTGAGGGGAGTGGGGCAAGATTCTGTATGCAGCATCAAACAATACTCGGCTAAGATGTTAACACTCCATCTTCCCAAATAAATCCTCTGCATTTTTTTTTTTTTTTTTTTTAAATCTCTTGATGAAATACAGGGTGTCGATAGTCGAAACATTTTCCCCGATTCTTCCACCAGTATGTTTATGTAATAATTTTTCACTTAATTAATCGTGCAAACTTATTACTAAAAATTCCGAAAAAAATAATAATAAAATTCTGGTGGTAGAATCAGGGAAAAAATTCCAACTGTCGACACACTGTAATGGCTCTCTTTGTTGATCACTCACGTCACTCAGATTTTCCAGGAAATAACTTACAATGAAACATTCAAAAGGTGTCGTCTTCAAAAAATATTAAAAAAAAATATATGTGGTTCTACTCTTCCTAAAACACCAGAATGTGAAAAAATTATCGGCTGAAATGATTTGCAGCGACCACAAAAAATTATGAAAATTAAATTTATTTGGCAATTTCACATTTTTAGGCGATTGATTTAGAGTACTTGGTGGAGAAACAAAACACGGTTCTGTTTTTACAGTCGGTAACAAAAGTCTCCAAACACTAGCAAAATTTCCTAAGTAAAAAAAGTACACTTAATACAGTTTTGTTAAATAAATCCTTGTCGAATCCTATTTTTAGTCTGACTAAGAACAGGATTCGACAAGGATTTATTTTAACAAAACTGTATCAAGTGTACTTTTTTTATATAGGAATTTTTGCTAGTGCTCGGAGACTTTTGTTACCGACTGTACACGGCAATCTCAGTGCTAGCGAACTGAACGCCGAACAGCGCTAAATCGCCAAATATGCTTAATTTTGATATTTTTTTTGTGGTCGCTGTAATTCATTTCAGCAGATAATTTTTTCACTTCCTGGTGTTTTATGAAAAGTAGAATCACATATTTTTTTTTTCAATATTTTTTGAAGACGACACCTTATGAATGTTTCCTTGTTAGATGGGAGTTTAAACAAAAATGGGAGCTTTAAGCTCAAAAAATCCCATTGTCTGAGATCAAAGTTTAAAAAGTAATTATTAAATATATTATGTAAGAGTAAAATAATTAAATGAAATTTTTGAATGTGTTAATGATTGCGTATGTGCAGTTAAAAATTATTTGGCAAACATGTTCATATTAAATTAAACATTTAATATTTTTTTTTTATTTTGATTGCAGTATATTATTTCTACTGCAGTATATCAAGTTTTCAAGAAGTGATTTTGCATTAGCGTTGCCAACTTGCACGAACTGTCTTTTATTGTAGTGTTTGTCCAAAAATCATTTTTCATAATTATTGATATTTAAAGAATAAAAAATCCCTACAAGCTGGCAACTCTGGTTTGCAATGATTTGAGAACCTTACATGTTATATATAAAAAAACAAAGGAAAAATTTTTCGATTTTAAGAAAAAATATCTTCATATATCTATGAATATACACTCTATAACAAAAAAAAAACGTCACACCAAGAAGAAGTGGGGACAAAAATTGGTAGATGGGGTGGAATGGGTGGTCCGAATGGGACAAAAATTGGTAGATGGGATGTACATGTGGAGAATAACAATTAATTACAGTTTCAAAAAATTTGAATGATTCAATCAAGAGAAAGGGCCTCACAAAGTAAACAAGTCAATAACCCGTTGGTCCACTTCTGGCCCTTATGTACGCAGTTATTCGGCTTGGTATTAATTGATAGAGTTGGCAGATGTGCTCCTGTGAAGTATCGTGCCAAATTCTGTCCAACTGGTGCGTTAGGTTGGAAAAATCCCGAGCTGGTCCCTTTTTATGATGCCCAAACATCCTCAGTGGCAGAGAGATCCGGGGACTGAGCTCAACCCCATTTTACTGAGACGCCTATTAAGGATCTTTGAAGTCACTGAAGTACCAGTTGCACGTAGGATCGACGATAATGATGAATTGGTGCTGGATTCCATGAAAATCTGTACGTATTTAAATTTGTGTCCAGTTTGCATTACTCCTTCTTGGTGCGTCACTTTTTTTGTTATAGAGTATATATGCTATTTTGATTTTTTTAAAAAAAAAAGCCACATGTGACACCGCTACAACTTATTTCAAACATTAATTTTTGTAGGCTGATCCAAAAATTCAGCTTTTTCTTTAAATTTTTTGCTTCCGAGCAAAACTTTCAGTGAGATGCATGAAAGACCATATGCCTTTGCACTTTTAAAATTTCAAGAAAAATCGTCAAGTACGTTTTGAGATATTTGACAAAACATTTCAAATTGAAAGCGCCCGGTCATTTATGGAAATTTAGTGTTTTTTAAGGAGCTGAGCAGCTCTATAACGGCACTCCTATTAATTTCTAACAACATGTTTACTAACATTAGTCATTTTCTTTTCACTCCAATACGCAAGCGAAGTGATGACGTATGCAAACGACATTGGATACACGTAGAGCCTCTAAATAAAATAATAGGCCGGCGCATCACCGCCATTTTTTTGCCTCCGAACAGGACAGCATTCCCGCTTGGCGTCCTTATCGCTTCCCTAATGCTTTTAAGAAATCTTGATCTGAAAAGCTAATCCGGTCACGATAAGAGCAATAAGCAACAATAATATTCCTAAAACACACATTTTTTTCACAGTACATTCTCAGGATGTCATTTTATTCTGAGGATATCCTATGGATGTACTAAGGTAAGATGTGTTGTTAGGGCGATTTCTGTTTCTTTCACAAAATGTCGCCAAAACTCAAACACACAGTAATAGAAGGTCTGTGAACACTTTATATTCACTTCTTGAATGATTATATCCATATCATTTACTTAGCTAAAATTATATAATATAATAAAACAAGTTACTTTAAAGTAACGTAAGACGATAAAAAAAAATGTTTGTCGTTTGTTTACGAGAGAAACGCTCTGGGGTACACATGGCAACCCTAAGGCAACAAAATGCCTGATTCGCCAGCTCGTATATATAGGAGCCTTAGTTACACGCATCCGACTTGCTAATGTTAACGGCAATAGAAATTTCTTTAATAATTTATTTTTAAAATATCTGTAAGTTTCAGATGCTTTCATCTCCTGAGTTAGGTACTTTAAAGTAAGATTTAAAATATTCATTTAGTACTTGAATAGATTTTGTGTTCTAAATGAATTTTTTTAAGGTTTTAAAATTAAAACGTTTATAGCTCATTGAAATTGAAAACATCTTATACGTAAACAAATCATCCAGTGCTTATATTATGACTAAGTATACTTGAATAAGGTTTATATTGACGTATGTTTATATTTTGCAAACGTATAAATTATTATTTCACATCTGCATTTTTTTTTTCAAAAAAGCGAATTATTAATTTATTTTAAGGAATAGATTTGATATCTGTCGTCCTAGGTGGAAAAAAAAAAAGATCGCCAATTTGTCTAGCGAACATATTTAATTCCTTTCAAAAATCATGGTTATTTTAATAATGTATATAAAGAAAGCAATCAGTAATATGAAACAGTATTTCGCACAATATATATTACGAAAATATACATCGTCTTACATTTTTGATCTCCAAATACAAAAAATGCCAAGAAAGACAGATGTCAAATCTATGCCCATTTTGTTTCTACAGTTTTGAAATTTTAATTTAAAATTTTGTCAATTTGACAGTCCCTTAATTTTTAATAACTTTTTACACAAAATCCAATAGACTATTAACAAAGGAAATCTTTTGTTTGTTCTCACCGACGGACATAATAGGCGAGACGTATTAATCATGGACGATAGATCTGACGTCCCACACGTACGCACCCGCTCCTAGATGTCTTTTTTTTCTGCAATTTAATTTCAACTAATATTTTGCTACAGAGTTATATAAGAGATTGCGTAGTTTTATTTGGTGGATTAAGATAACAAAACAGTTTTCTGTAACAACGTTTTTATATTAACGTTATTCTTATAAAATAACATATCTTATAGTGAAGATTGCTCACGTTTGCTGAAAAAATAGTAATAATAATTTCAAAAGGCCTATTCAAAAGTAAATCGTTTATTTGTATTGCCAGTTAAGCCGATTATTTTAATCTTTGTAAACTTCAAGTTGTACTAAAAATTATTTTTAATAACTCGTGTGCGATTTTATTTCTTGTAACAATAGACCTGGATCAATAACTTTATCACATATTAACATTAAGCGAATTAATTAATGCTGTTATCAATATCCCTAAACTGTTTAGTTTCTAATAGGTTGCTTTATATAATTGTACTAAGAATTCTTGTAATTAGTTTGTTTAATTAAAAAGCTTACATTTTTTTTTCTCTATGAGTATTATAACTTTAAACTATCTATAGCTTTTAACCATCATCTATAAATTAGATACTCTGTTTGTGGAAAGAAATAAAAAGAAAGGGGGGGGGTATTTTTACTCATAACCATGTACAGGGACCATGTACTAATACTTGTAAAGACATTTTAGATCCAGTATGACATTACACGCATACCTTTTACATGTGAGATTTGATACAGATCTAATTTACTAAATATAACTAATTAAGAGGAATGTAATATGTATTTATATCCACATTTTGTTTAAATTCTAGACTAAGAAAAGTAAAACTTGAACAAAGAAAGTTGATGGACAACGCCAACACCATATCAGACATGGCAAAGGTAAGTCACGTGGAAAGTAAATATATATAAACATTTTAAGAGATACGTTAAATTTCTATATTCAAAGTAGTTATTAGAATAACAAGCAAACTATAATAAGTTGAAAAAAATAGTATTTTATTATTAAAATTATTTGTCTTATCTTCTTAATTATTAGAGATTATAAGAAACTTTGGAAAATTAGAGTATATTTAAAAAATAAAATACCAATTAGTATAAAATGTGTGATAATGAGCAAAACACAGAATAATAAATAAAACTTTGTAGTTATTAAACATGCAAGATTAATTCCAGATTGAAATAAAGAAACTAGGCCCTCTATTAAGCTTATGCAAAAGGTACGAGTGCAATATGAAAACACCATTGCGCCTCATCGTGCATAAGTATTTTCGCTTAATGAAGGGGTTTGATTAATTGATTTAACTCAAAAACAATTGTTTTACGTATTTTTCTATGTATATCGTGCTAGTTTTAAAGCGTTATCTTCTTATCAAACTCTTTTTCAAACATGGTATTATCCAATGTATTTTCGAATGACAATTTTTTATTTATTCATTTATTTGTTTATTATTTCAAATTAAATCACTCTGTAAATTATAAGAAATATAAATTAAAATTAAACATTTATTCTCAATTAAAATACAGATTATATAACTAATGTTTTATTTTTATAAATACAATTCTATGAACTACTCATGAAAATATTTATGCAGTTAATTGAAAACATGTGACGCTTTATGCATTTCATATAGTAGTTACAGTTCGTTATTCGATCATACTATAGAATCTGTTTAAATATACTGACAGCAAATTAATTAAATTTATTTAAAGGGAATATGTCAAAAATTTACCACATGAAAAATAATAATGTATTTTCTCCTGCAAAATGCAAAATTTATATTGAATAGATTTTATTCGGGTTTTTCTACATCATTTATTTATATTTATGTGTCAATTACAGAAATATTGTTAAAGACAAATTTCCCAACAACAGTAATCAAAAATAAAACCAGTAAATTAAAATTCTAAAACCAGTGCCACTAATGGTGTTCGTAATATTTATCCCTTAAATGCATAGTGATGTAGATCTGCATCATATGTTTAAAATCTCATACCCTTTTATGTGGCAACCTTTGCATAGTGTTTTATTTATTTATTTATTTTTTTTTTATCAAAACTATTTTATCGTTTCCGTATGCCACTAGAATCTTTGATAGTTTCTTTCTTTATCTGTGAAAATTTTCATACGTTGGCCCGCATTTCGGCGTACAACTTCATTTCGGCTAATTTTACGAATTACGAAAACTTATATATAAAGTAATAAAAGCATACAGGTTTTTTTTTTTTTTTTTTTTTGGATAGAAACAAAGTAAGAATAACGAATAATATTAATATTTTTGCATATACTTATGAGCTTATGCAAGATAACTGTATCTTTTTTTGTGGTGTAGAAATACATCATTATGTTTATTATTATTATTATTTGTCATATTAACCCGTTAACGCCCGAATTAATTTTGAAAAATATTATTAGCTGATTATTTCACCTCTAAATTAATGTAGACAACTGACAGTAAAATATATTAACTTAAACAATTCTTCTGATAGTTTTAATTTAAAGCCTATCCTCATTCATTGACGTTTAGTATTTTAGTGAGAAAACTTCGAGATAGAAAAACTTTGAGATAACAGATTAATTTCCTATTATATGTTGACAAAAATCTCGAAAGTAAAGTATTGTAATATATACAGTGAAACCTCTCAAGTTGGACACCACTGTAAGTTGGACACCCCTCTAAGTTGGACGCTTTTTCTCGGAACGGAATGTATCTATTAACATTATGTCTAACCCCTATAAGTTGGACACTCTTTCTTGGAACCGTAGGTGTCCAACTTAGAGAGGTTTTACTGTATTATTATTCAACATGATTTAAGTTAGTATACTTGCGCAAAAAGCAAAGATATGTGCGACGAATGAAAAATCATAAAATGACTATCCATATTATAAAATAATAATTAATGGTAGGCATACATAAAACTTTCAGGTATCATTTAGAGTGACGCTATAAACTGTCACTAAAAAGCAGAAATCATTCCAAGAAACCACAAAAAAATGTACGTGCCATTTAGCTGTCCTCAAATGAGGACACTGTGAGGTAACAGGTTAACTACACCCATATCCTAGTTGATTTCAAATTTTATTTATCAAAAATAAAAATTCATGCATTTAAGAATCAAGCAAAGCGATCGTATGGTAATTTCCTCGAACATGAATATTTTAGCTAACATCCATTTGCTATTTTGTAGTGTTAGAGATAAAATACTAATAATAATAATGATCAATTGGATAACTTATAAAAGTACAATTTTATGATGTGTATATAATTTGAGCTTTTTTCTATTTGTGATCATTTTATTTGCATTTACGTTGAGTTGTGTATGTTTTGACGTGGTACTATAGCTACGCAATTGGCAATGGGCGAATGTCTGGTGATACATCTCTAAGGGTAATTTGGGGATATACCATCAAATTTTTTATCCTCTGTACATCCTTGCCAACCATCTTATTATGAACCTTACAGTTTTTAGAACCCTCCTTTTTTTTCACACCAATAATTTTTTAGAGTAATTTTAGTCTTATTTAATCATAAAAACATTTGGTGAGAATTACTCTAAAAATATAGTGGTGAGAGAAAAGGGGCGTTTTTTCAGGGGGCGTGAACGCACGGTTATTAATGAGATAGTTGACAAGTATATCTGTGGTTGGAATAATTCCCTTGCATAGGTAACCCCTAGAAGTATTAATTTAAGAACATGAAGCATATTACAGCCCCAGAAGATTTTACATGCACCAGCATGCACCAGCCACAATTAATACATAACGATGGTCTTTGGCTGACTCGTATATCGAACCAGCAATCTCCCAACTATGAGCTTGGTGCTTTAACAGCCAGGCTACCACGTCCTTCATTTGCATTTAAGCTAAGAGGAAAATATTTTTACATTTCCTGTATGGAATAAGTGTAAAAGAAATATATTCACATTCTGTGATTATAGGGAAAAAAGAATCAGAATGAAATTTCATATTATTTATTTTACAAGTTTTACATTTCTTTAATTTATTTCTGACATCTAACAGCATTTATGAAGCTGTTAATAACTTTAATTTTATATTATTTATTTTGCAAGCTTAATATTTCATTTATTTATTTCAGACATCTAACAGCATTTATGAAGTTGTTAGTGACCTAAGCCAACGTCAGCTCTCCCTAGAGGACAGGCTTTCGGCGGTAAATGACCGGTTAATAGCCATCCAAGAGACTCTGGAGAATATGCCAGATTTAATTATGTGCAGATTACAGCCTGCACGAAGGCCCTCTTACCACCAGCCTGGAACAGGGCCTTCCTGGGCTAGCATATCATCCGTCAATATTCCAGCCTCCCAAAGGAGAAGCTGTACTCTAGGACTTCCAACTGTCGTTCCTCGTTCGGGATCTGCAAACAACTGAAACGGTAGCTTAAGCAAAGAGCTTAAGTTAAGCAAATTTGAAATCTTCCATTTTTGTTGGACAACGTCATTGCGCTCCTTACGAATGCATGACATCGTGTCTGAATGGATATGCTGATTGGAACGGAGTGGAAATAAGCAGGCGCCGTCATTCAACTTCGCACTGATTGTGGTGGCTGTAGGAGAACAGCTCTTTTTTAAGAGACTTATTGACTAGGTTACTTGGAATACACCTCATGCAACCTAGACATCAACGAATATCTGTTTTAAGTTCGAATTTGTCTTTCAAGTGTTGTTCGTTGTCCGTCATAGAAAAATCTACAACATCGCCTAAGCTTATCTAAGTTTCAAAATGATGTTCAAGTTAAGCATATAAAAGAAGTAAAAGAAAGCTATTATTATTTTTTAACTTTACGATAAAAAAAAAATTGTGATTAAAGTTCTAAATATTTATGACAGGAAAAATATTAAGTGTAAAGAGAATTTTTATTTAACTTTTAAACAAAAATAAGTGTGATTAAAGTTCTAAATATTTACAACAGGAAAAAATATGGCGTATAAAATGATACAGGGTGTTTAAAAAGGAAATGTACAGTTTCAATATTATATATTTTTAAAATATGAATTATATAATAGCTGATTTATAAAAACAAATATAATAAAGCAATACTTTCTACATAATTCCAAAATGACTAACGCCTATGAGTAGGTATTTTAAAATCGTAAATAATAATAATAATAATAATAATAATAATAAAATATGCTTTCAATTGCTTCATACAATAAAATATTGTTCCGTTTCAATCTTAGAACGTTTCACAAAAGACAGGTGTCATTTGAGAAAAAGTACGACTAAAAACAAAATATACTACTCACATAGTGGGCTTGTTTCATAAATACTTTGTACATAAAAGAGTGCAAAAATTTCTTGTACTGCCTTTTTTATCAACTTTCCGCAGAAATATCTAAACATATATACGTATTGCATGTACAAAAAGAAATTAAAATAAAATTATGTCTGATTATGATGTACTCAGCAAAAAAAATTTTAGGCGTCAATAAAATATGAAAACAACAGGCTTGTAATATAATTGTTGGAGAAAATAAAACAGTCAGTCATAAATCAGATATTGTAAATATATGACCAATGCAAAATAAGTTGCAGTAAATTTAACGCGAAAGAAACGTCAAATTTCTAATTAAACCAATTTTAAAGCAGGAATAAATCACAAACAACGGCGAAGAAGAATTACTCGGACCAAATGGTTGTACCGAAATTCAAAAAGCTTTTATAAATTTTAAATGAGATGCAACATATCCTGACTTTTTCTTGTTTCAAGTAATTCTTTTTACAATTTCTCTTATATGCGTATTCAGCAAAATAAATAAACGAATTCAACACATTACTTGCAAGTCACTTTAAATTACGGTATAAATAAATAAATAAATATATAAATGAGTCCACTTCAAGGCCATAGCCTCCTTAACTAGATGCCTGTCGCATGGGTCTTAAACTTAGCAAAAGGTCGAACGGTAGGCAGCGCCACCTGGTACAGATTGCGTGACTTTTTTATTCAAATGTCAATGTCATCAATGATTTTAAGAAGTGATATGTGATTTATATAATCGATGTTTCTTCGATTCTATTCACCTCTTTTGTATTTCAAATCCCACTTTAAAAAAATTTTGGTGACAGTTGAATAAAAAAGTCACGCAATCTGTACCAGGTGGCGCTGTCTACCGCTTGAACTGTTGCCAAACTTAAGAGCCACACGACAGGCATCTACTTAAGGAGGCTATGTCAAGGCAATCCTATAAAACAATACTTTACTTTAAAAATAAATTTTACGTATTTGTGTTTAACACTTTAAATGCTGCTGTACTATATATAATCCCTGACATTTACTGTACGAATTGCTGAGGGTAAAATTTAAATGATTAAATCATGAATACGTAAAATCGCTTCATAATATAATATGACGTTTTAGAGTAACGCCAAAATGTGAGGCTTACAGTTCAAAGCAGGAAAATGTCTGCAATGACAATTTATTAAAATGCTTTTTTTTTTTCTAAATAAAGTTTAAAACTACCGTAAAAACCGGCGTATGAGCCGCAGTTAGTACCGTCAAACTGAGGGAATTTTTAAATCAATATTCACAAATAATTTTTAAGAGTGACATTTCCTTTATGTAATAGGCGACTACTCTTCGAAGTGATTATACAAACGCTATAATTGAATTTTAGTGGTGGCTACTGAATAAAGCACCGAGTGCGGCCCATACGCCGGTTTCTACGGTACTGGTTGATTTCGAAAATAAAAGAATTGTAAAAGTTCTAAAACCTATATCATACCTACCAACCATCTCATTAATAATCGGAAGATTTTTAGTACCCGCCTTTTTCATCAAATCAGTCTTTTATAGAGTAATTTTATGCTTATTTAATCGTAAATACATTTGGAGATAATTACTCTAAAATAAAATGGTGTAGAAAAAAAGGGCTAATAAAAATCTTCCGGTTCATAATTATAATGGTGGCAGGTATGCTATATGTTTTAGAACTCTTAAAATTCTGTAACTTTCGAAATCAGAATGTAGTTTTATCTATATTCATGTCTTAAAATTATTGATTTCCTTATCTTTGTCAGGCACTGAATCTATATAGTAAGTTTATATCTTTTAATTTGTAATTCATTTTCGCTAATTTCTCTAAATACAACTGAAATTTATAATTATTTAAATGAGCAATACATATTAACAGGGCTGCCAACAACTACGCAATTGGCGTAGTAACTACGCTTTAGCCTGCTTCTACTACACTCTACGCATCGTATACTTAAAGCTACGCTTTTCCTTTCCCCATCGTCATCTTGTTTACAACGAGCGAACTCCGATTTCACCACGGATTAAAAAAGTATAATATAAAACTAAATAGTGGCAGACACTGAAAAAAAAAATAAAAAAAACTACTATCTTTTTTCTTTCTTTCTTTTTTTTTTTTTTTTCCTTGCACACATCTAGACAGAAATCCCAATCCAATCCTTATCAACTTTTAATTTTGCATTTCCAACAGTTGCCGCATAAAACATTATTCTTTGAATTTTATTTTTTATCTATGAAAGTGCTTCTTGAAAATATAAAAATAACAAAACTAACTTTTACAATCTAGTTGAAGAACCACATGCTTCATCGTAAATACTCATAAATAAATAGTAAAGAAAAAAAAAAAAAAAAAACATTCTAGTGCTAGGCATTGCGTAATCAAATATTGCTGACTCAGAACGGGAACACATATTTGTTTACATTAGCTGAGCGTGTGCTTAATTGAAACCGCAAGCACAGACACCGCAAGCTGAAAGGGGGGGAGAAAGAAACCGAATGCTATGATTATCTTCATGGCTATGATTATGCTGTATTTTGATTTTCATTTAAACTCTATCAATGTTTCAGTTAACTTAATGCTTAATAAGTCGCTAAAAAATAATACTTTCTAACGAAAAAAATTGTTTATTTTAATTATTTATCGATAAAAATAATGGATTCAAAGTTACTGAACTTTAAGTACGATTGACAACGCAAGGAAACTAAGACCAGGAAGAGCTATCTTCCGTGGGAGACTTTCTAAAGTGTCTGAAGCCGTAATCACGCGAGTTTTGGAGAAAACAGTATAAAGTCGGACTTTAACGGAGGAATTGTCCTCTGTAATAGGAAACTTTCTTAAGTGTTTTAATATACAAGTTTCTGAGAAAATCATGGAAAATTTCGAACTTTATCGTACGAAGTATCTACCGTTGGAGAAAGAAAAAGAATATTTTCTGTGCTTTTTCTTAGGATAACTGAATACGCGATAACGTAGTTTTTATTGGGTGATTCTAAGAAATTTTCATATCTGAAAATGGGACTTTCACAAAAATCGCCGGATTTAAAATGGATTCATCACAAAAATAGCACAAGAAAATTGCGTATTTTATAAATCAGCCGCAAAAAATGACATTTCAGTAATAAAAAAAAAGCTGATTTATGACTAAATAATTAGACATTTTTAGAAAAATAACATCTATTTTAGCAATTAGTTTACGATTGCGTAATTTTGAAAATTAGCTGTAAAATAATTCCGTATTTCTATAAAAAGCCACAAAATTATACTTATAATGTAAATCATGTTTGAAAAAATCAAGAAATTCATCGATTTGCATCAAAATAAAGCCTTTTTCAGCGATTAAACATAAATTTTGTTAATTAGCGGCGGAATGATTGCGTATTTCCGTCATCAGCTACAAAAATATCGCGATTTACTGAAATCAACTGGGAAAAAAAAAAAAAAAAAAAAAACTTTATTGGCTAGCAGCCAAATGATAGCATATAAAACGTAAATTTTTGATTATTAGTGGGTAAGCGATCCCGTATTAGCGAAAACTACTTCAAAATTATTCCCGATTTCCGAGATTACACTTTGAAAAAAAAAAAAAAAAAAAAAAATGCAAATTTCACTGATTAGTGGCAAAATAGTTGAGTATTTAAGATTCAGCTTTTAGGTGAACGTATTTTGCACAAATTAGTAGCTAAATAATAGCGTGTTTCGGCAATCGGCCGCATAATAATCGCGTATTTTAGGATTTACCTTTAAAGAAGAGTGAATTTTATCAATTAGAGCAAAATTATCTATATCTATATCATTATATAAAGCGCAAAAAATTGTTTGTTTGTGGAGGGTAATCTCTGAAACTACTGAACCGATTTAAAAACTTCTTTCACTGACCGAAAGCTACAGTATGCCATATTGTTATAGGCTATATTTAATTTTGATAAAATAAATTTTAGTTTAAAATCTGAGCATTTTAATTAAAATCCCCATAGAAGCCGTAATAGAAATGGAAATAATGAAATATTAAAAAAAATTAGCTGCTGCCAATATAAAAGAAACATTTACATATTCATTTCGTTTTTAAAATATCTTGACGTGAAAAGAAAAGAAATATATTTGCACGTGCATTAAATTGAAATTCATATAAAGCTTTTTTAATTGTTAAACTTACACGTTAAATCTGACGTCATTATAGAATTAAAAGTGTTTATTTCGGTTTATTTTTCTAATAATTTAATTTGATATGATCACGGAGTAATATTAATAGGAGTTGAAGGTCCAATGGAAGAAAGCTACGAAACTGTGATCTAAATTTTTGGTAAATATTGAGGGCGCCACTTGTCATTCCTCCCTACTTCGGCGCCGATATACTGTTGTTTTCAATAGAATTTTGCTGAAGTACATTTAAAATTTTTTATTTTAAGCAATTTAATTTGTTTGTAAGTTCTTAAAACTGCATAATTCAGATGTTTCAAATAAATGCTTCGTTCCTAGTTGTAAAACAGGCTATGATAGTGATAAGAAAAACAAAAAAAAGCCCTAGGAGAAAAATAAAGTCCGAGTTCGTGTTTTCTGCACCTAAAGTAAGTTTATTTTTTTTCTTTACAAAATTTCATCCATTCTCCTTCCTCCCAATTGTCTGTTTTAGCTAGCTTCGGTTCATAAGAATGGTCATTTTTTAAAAGCTTTCTTTCTAAGTAAAATTAGTATAAAATGGCTCTTAAAAAAAACATGTTGGTTAGAACACTCTATTTAATGAAATTTGCTTTCAATCGAAATTTTTTCAGCTTGATATTATTTAAAAAAAAATAATTAAAACGAGACATTTCCCCATTGAATAGCATTGCGGAAGCTGGAGAGAAGGAAGGATTGCACGCTGGCGCCATCTGTAAACATTAGAAAACAACATCACAAAATTTCAGCGTTACCTTCTTCTCCTGTCTTTTTACTCCGTGGATATGATATGATATAATATCTAAGCATCAATGTTTAAACCACGGAGTCTTTATTACTCTGTGGTTTAAGCTGATGTGTGTAAACGAAATTGGAATTTAAAAA
Source organism: Salticus scenicus (assembly GCA_963930645.1). NCBI lineage: Eukaryota > Metazoa > Arthropoda > Arachnida > Araneae > Salticidae > Salticus > Salticus scenicus. Next base: position 108,925,523 of record OZ005656.1, on the reverse strand, counting down.
TAAATAAATAAATAAAATAAAATAAAATAAGAAATTCTATTTTATAATATTATTTATTTTAATTTATAATTGTTGCCAAAAAGATTTACGAATTAATTTATTTTTAGACATATAATAAAATATATTTTCACGCGAACAATAATATAAAAAGTGAACTGGATTTTTTGTAAAAAAATAATAAAGATCGAGGAAAATTATTTCCCCATTTTAATCCCCATATTTGGATATAGATATGTATTAGTTATCATGTGCATCCGTTAGATTAAATTGTTTTTGTTGTAAAATTGATAAAATTGGAATTTTAAATTTCAAAACTCTAGAAAAAAAAATGGCAAATTTCCATATTCGATTGAAAACATAAACATTTCATTTCAAAGGATGATATTTACACAATAAACATCCAACTAATAAACTGATTAAAAGGGAAAGGATAAATATTCTATCATAATTTGAAGTCAAATTTGTTTTCAACTGTCTAAATAAAGTATCTGATATAATATACTAATATGTTGCAGCGGAATAGATTTGATATCCGTCATCCTTGGCAGAAAAAAAATATCGCCAAATTATCTGGCGAATATAATTTAATTCCTTTCAAAAATCATGGTTATTTTAAAAACTTACATTAAGAGTGTAACAAATAATATGAAACAATATTTCGTACAATACATATTACGAAAATATACATCTGGCATGTATATTTTCGTATTACGTTTTTGATCGCCAAATACAAAAAACGCCAAGGGTGACAGTTTTGAAATTTAAAATTAAAATTTTGTCAATTTGACAGCAAAATAACTCAATCTAAAGCATGCATACAATAACTAATACATATCTATACCCAAATATGAGGATTAAAATCGGGAAATAATTCTTCTAGAATTTTAATAAAAAAAAATCCAATGAGCGATTAACATGGAAAATCTTTTTCTTGCATCCACGAGCGGTCAGTGATGTCATACTTCGCTTGCGTATTGAGATGTTTAAATTTATTTGGCGACTATTTTTAGCAACTAACAGTTATGGCAAGTAGCTCAATATCCATAGCGCATACAGCCATTACTGAAATGTAAATAGCATTTAATTATTTGAGTTACATTATGTTGACTGGAAACCTATTTAATATACCTATGCTCTATAGCTATACTAATATAAAAAGAAGAAAGGTTTATATGCATATGTAGAGGACGATCGCTAGAACTAAAAAGCCGATTGCTTTTTTTTTTTTCTTTCAATAATCAAAAGTTACACTGTCTCTCTCTAAGTGCTAGAAGCTATAATAAATTTTGGTAAAATAAATTTTTAATTAAAATTTTCAATATTTTAATTGAAAACAAAGCATAGATTTGATATCTATCGTCATTGGCGATTTTAGTATTTGGCGATCGAAAACGTAATACGAAAATCTGTATATTATCGTAGTAAATACGAGATGTATGCGTTTACTTCAATTACCCTACTACCGTAGGTAGTGGAAGTATTGTATAGGTTTTGGCAATTGGTCAGTGTGTGTGTATATGTGCACGTGTGTGTGTAATCTTCTGGCTGTCCAAAACTAATAAAAATAGAACTACTAAACTTCACAAGTGATTCAGGTCTGGTGTACAGATAAATTTTCCAAATTTTCGTGAAAATTGAAAAACTGGAATTGGGTCATCGAAAACCAGAAATGGGACCCTAAGCCCATATTAAAAAACACCTCTAATGATTTTCTTCAAAGTTGCTATATAAATAATATATTAGATGCCCTTTCGATTGAAAAGTTGCTTAGTTCAGGAAAATTGATAGGCGTCCTCTATAAACAGCTCAATTTCAGACTTCGCGCGTTCCTTTAAAAACGCCTGTACGGATTTTTTTCAAACTCGCCATGTTAACTTCCTATTAAATATCCTTTTGTATGTAATTATTGTTTTTAGGTCAATAATTGAGTATGTTAAGTTTTGGTAAAAGTTGGTATCTCAAAAACGGCTCTAACGTATTCTTGAAAATTTTTTCTTTAATCCAATTTAGATAACCTTTCTCAAGTATTACGTGCTTATTGCAGGAATATTAACGGTCATCCTGATTAGGTAGTTCAGTTTTAGATCTCGGAAATTCGTGTTTAAAAAAATAACTATCTATTTTTTTCCCCTTATTTTTTAACTCGCTATGCAAACTCTGTTGTATGTGTCTTTATACGTGTATCAAGTTTCTCTTACTCGAAAATCTCAAAAAATGCAAGTAATATCTCCAAAAAATTGTATATATTACGTGTAATAGTGGGTAATGGAAGTCGTGTGGTTGTTTCACACCAGATTCTGTAATAGTATATATTGTACGAATATTGTTTCATATTATTGATTTCTCCTTTAATATAAATTACTAAAATAATAATCAATTATGGAAAAAATTAAATATATTTGCGAAATGAACAAATAAATAATAATTAAAGCTATTATGACGTCAATTTTATCAAAAACATTTTCATGTCATAGGTTTATTTTTCAATATTTTTTATTCATGAGTAAAGAAATGTTTCTTTTTATGAAATAAATAAATAAATAAATAAATAGCATTAAGTAAAAATTGCCAACATGTAACAACTAATTAAAAAAAATAATTGTAAAATTATATTTTGACTTTCCAGTTAATAATATTGCCTGACTATAACATATAAACTGATATATTTCTTGATTTTTTACATATCAATCCATCTTTAACTAAAATTTGTTCATCAGTGCGAAGCCGGACGGATCAGCTAGTAGTATATATTAGCAATTATTTGCTATTAAACGTAGATTTTGTAAATTTGCAGTGAGATAATTACGAATTTCGGCAGTCGGTCGTAAAAATATTGCGAATTCTGTCAAATACGAGAAGAATAGCATATTTATTTAATTAATGATAAAAACGTAATTCTACCCCCCCCCCTCTACGGAAACTCGATTTTTTAGGTATATCTAGCAATAATCTTAAGGGGGGGGGGGGGGAAAGTTTCAGAAAAGTTGATGGCTGTCAGTTTGCACTGAAATTGAATTTAATGTTGTACAATTTCAATCCTTTTCCATCCTTAATAACAATGATTATTTTATTGTAGATTCAGTTTTATTACATTTTCTAATATCTAAACTATTAAAATTGTTCATTATTTTGACTTTTGTTACTCCAAAAATTTAAGATTTTGTTTAAAAAAATCCAATTTTTGTATCTGTTTGAAGTATAGCATTGAAATTATTTTCACATCAATTGTCTTGTTCTTGTAATTAAACAAGTTTCTTTTGAATAGGCATGCACTAAATGTTTGATTATTACTGAATAATGAATATTCAGTATACTGAATAACTAAAAATTTGATGCATACCTACATCTTACCTTTTTTTTTTTTTTTCTTTACTTAATTTCATATGATTATTGCTAATTTATTTTTGCTAGTAGTTTCTTTCTTTCTTTTTCTTTTTTAATTTTTAAAATTGCTCCTCAAAGTAGCCGAAATGCTCCTCAAAATTTCTCTGAATACTCCTCAAACTGTTTTTGAAAAGTTGGCAACCCTGCATATTAGTGTATTATATTAGAATTAGTGTATTTTCATGTATCCATGTTAATATAAAAAGTAAATTTGGATAAAATTTCTATTATTTTTGAATGTTTGATTATTAAAAATCAATAAATTTCAGAAAGTAAGTCATAATGTAAACAAAAGATTTTATGCTTATTTATATTTTAAGTATTTTCTAATTTTTTAGCGACTACACTTTGTAGCTTAAAACTACACTTTTTTTGCTTTTTAACTACACTTTAGCACTCCCAGAGGTTGGCAGCCCTGTATTAATATCATATTTTTTGAATAATTCTCGTAACCTAAAATTTTATAGTTTGGTCTCTTGGACTGATAGTATCAAACCAGCTAGTTAAATATATCAAATATCACATACATATGCTATATGTGGGGTCTAAAAATGAAAAGTGCACATTCTATAAAATACTTGTGGCTCTGGTTTAGATTACTAAAAAGGGCTAGTGGAGTTTATTTAAAAGCATAAAATATGTGAAAGTAAAATATTTCGAAATGAGAAGTTGTTTTCTGAAATATTTTTACTAACTTTCATTGTAAAACCCTCTAAACTCTTCGCCTGAATACTATCGCTTTCTATAGAAGTTTGAAATAGTGTACGATTCCTTAGTTGTACGCTTCTGAAAACAATAGTGAAAATTGCTATTTAAATTTAATTAAAAAGCCTTCTCGTGACGCTTTTTTAGTTATGGGAAATAAATGGTGCTTTAACCTTCTATCAGCGTTTCTCAACCTTTTCGTACGCACCCCCATAGCTGCCAATATTTTAATTTATTCTGAGTATGTTTAGCCCTGCCTTTATTTTGTACCACTTATTTTTTTTAAGTAATTTCTTCTTATTTTATTGAAGTTATATACTGGAGAAAATTTTTCTATGAATAAAGTGGTGTAAAATAAAGGCAGGGCTAAAAGTATTCCCGAATAAATTAAAATATTGGCAGCTATGCACCCCTTTCTCTCATAAACAACATTGTGCAGTACTAGTATCAGAGCCTGATTAAGGGGGAAGCACACATTATTTATACTTGCACCGTTATTTTTTAACAAATACTTTCCTGCTATAATAAACAGAAAATTCTCATTAAAAATTATTTTAAAAGAATTCTGGTGTCTAATAACGGTGAGTAAATTGGATTGTTTTACACCATTCATTTTTTATAAAAAATATTTCCTCGTCAAAGCGTGGAATTTCTATGACATGAAGTAAAAAATAATTGTAAAAATATTCCAGTGAGAGCGGAGATAATGTGTGCTTCCCCCTTAATCAGGCTCTGACTAGTATAACTCTATTTATAATTGTATTTTATCGGGGTCTTTTTTTTTTTTTTTTTTTTCATGGCAGGATGTGTTGCATCTTTCTTTCATTAAAATAAACTTTTATTTTTCAGTAATAGTTTATTTTCTTTATGTTTGTGCAAGCTTTGCAGCTTCTACCTGCATTTTATCATATTGACATCACTATCCTTAAAGAGAAATTTTTATTGACACATTTAATGGTAAAATGACATTTTACTGTATAAATATAAGATTTCCGGATTGCTGCGAGTTTTGCGTGTGCCCATAGCTGCCAAGTTTTTAATTTATTCCGGAATTCTGTTAGCCCCGCCCTTTTTTCACACCTTAATCTTTGTAGTAAAATTTCCTGCAATATATAGTTACGATTAAATATGAAGAAAATTACTCTAAAAAGATTACGGTGTGAAAAAGTGGCGGGACTAACAGCATTCCGGAATAAATTAAAAAACTTGGAAGCTATGTGTGCCGTACATTCAGCGTAGTCATGCCCCTCTGAAGGGGTACGCCCTACAGGTTGAGAATCGTTGACTTTAGTTTTGTTTAGTAATTCTGTATTTTTTCTATTTATGAAACGAAGGTTCACACATAACCTCGATAATGCTAATAAAAACAAAACAAAAATAAAAGAGACTTTAAAATCAGATAGCATGTATAATAACATACAAAAACATATTTTAGATTTTTCAAATTATTTAAAAATGGTTCAAACAAAGCAATTTAAATTAAAAGAGATTATTCGTCTCATGTACTTCCTATTTTTCTTTTGGAATATTCTCTATTTGAATTATGGACAAGAACTATGATTTAATTATATGCAGTAGAAGAAGATGAATGGAATTATTTCTTGACTATTAGGTCAAATTAAGATCTTGAATTTATAATATATATATATATATATATCTTTGTTAACTTAAACAAGCTACAAAAGTATACGTGACATTACAAGTTATTGAGAAAAATGTTTTTAATTTTGAATTAAAAATGAGATTATTTTTTCGAAAATAATAATAATGTTGTGTATCTACAAATTTATTGTTCATATGGAGTGTTATAAAAACGTTGCCGATATAAAAACTATCTATTTACATTGATGTGCAATATTCTGTGAATGCTGCATTAATCTTTACGCTAAATATGAACCACTTAGCAAGTTTAAACATGCAATTTTTACTATAACACGTAACTTAATTTCTCCTTTATCTATCACTGCTAAGAAATTCTCTGTCGCCAGTAACTAACAAAAGCAGTTATTAATTGTAATGAAAATTATATGGGTAACTGTAAGAGAAACATATCGTTTCTGTGTAATTCTAATGCATGAATGAAATTATTAATGTTCACCGATGTATTTCTAATTTTATGTATATTTGAAGTTTATATACACTTCACCCTCGATTTATAACTTTGAATGATTATTTGGAATGCATGTAAATTGATTGTAATTGAACACATCAGAATTTCAAATTTATCAGACTATATATATCTACAAAAATTTAACAAATATGCATAAATCTTTATTGCATATTCCTGGTATATACTACAGTGTATTATTACTTTACTTTTTGTGAGAATGTCATAATTATAACTAATAACGACGTGAAGACTTTTTTCTCATCTTTTTCAAGAATTTTTCATGTAACACTGATGTAGCAGTTAAAGCCAAGTCCTTTATAAGTTCAGTTATATATAAATCATACGGCAAAATTCACATTAAGAGTTTGGCTAATTAGCTAAAAAATAACTTCCGATTAACCCTTTAAATTTTTTTAGCTATAATAAATGAAATCCAAAAGTAAGACGAAATTTTGCATTTTATTGTAGACATGCCAACATTTTAAATAAATTCGACATTGTTAGTACCCGTCTTTTTACACCGCTTTTACTGACGGGTATTTTTCCCTATTTAATTATAATTACATATTGGAGAAATTTTCAATACAAATAAATTGGTATGAAAAAAGGCGGGTATTAACAGTGCTCAGGAATAAATTAAAATGTTGGCATCCTTGTTATTGGCTTAATTTTAACAAGATACAGTTTGTTTAAAATAAATTTTACTTTCTAAGCACTTAAGTTACATTTAAAATATCGATTTCCAGAACAATGAAGAATAGATATGAATATTAGGCATTCAACAGTAGTGACCGAACTGTGATTTTAGTATCAGCATTTCTAAAAATTAATCTTATAAAACAAATTTCAACGACTTAATAACAGGAATATTTATGTTTGGTACACACTGGAAATAAAAATTGTAAAGATCATTTTATAAGAGAGATTTTTCAAATGTTAATTTAAGAAAAGGGTGTCGATGAATCCACCTTGTCCATCCCCTTGATTTCTCTACCAGTATATTCATAAAACGATTTTTCAGTTAATTGCTTAACCCTTTGCCGGCCCTAACACTCTAAAGCGCTCTAAGCAGTATCGTACCTCACCTGGTAATATTTATAATTTATTTCCGAGTATTGTTATCCCCGCTCTTTTTTCACACCAGTATGATTTTCGAAAAAATTTCTCTAATATGTAATTACGATGAAATAGGAAGAAAAATGTTCTTAAAATATCCTGGTGGGGGAAAAGGGGGGATCTAACAATACTCCGGAATAAATTATAAATATTACCAGGTATGTTAGGGTTGCCAAATTTAAGAAATCATTTATTCAACTGGCACCAATAATTTTGAGAAGTGATATTTTCATATTAAAACTTTCGCGACCGCATGTTTGTGTCTTTTTTACAGTAAGGTCCGCATGTGGGCGTTATTCTCCCCATTTACAATATTTCAGAACAAAATTTTCCGTGTTCACATTTATATTACAAATGGATATACATTATAGTTACACTCTTTCTAATCAAAGCATTTATATCCATAGTTTATTGATTATACATATATGAATATTGGGTACATCTTTAAAAAATAAATGGCATACAAATTGGGAAAGAAACACCCACTGGTGGAGCTAGAGATTTTCAAATGACGTGAATCTACGTCAGCGGTCGCGAGAGTGTTAATAATAGAGGAATAATTTTCGAAGTGATTAGCCAACCGTTACAGTTAAAATTTAGTCGTGGGTATTGGTTAAAAAAGTCCTTAAATCTGGCATTAATGACCAGAGGAGTGAAATTAAATAAGACCGGCAAAGGGTTAATTTAATATTGTTTAAAAAAAAAAAAATCTCTAGAAAATATCGATTATCTGCACCACGAAAATGAAAAACTATTAGTCCTCATCATTAAAAGAATATGAGATCTGAAAGGTAAAATTGGCCTTAATCGCTATATCTAAAGAGATAGTAATTCGAGTTTACTTATTATGAAATATGTTAATATAAATAACCAATATTTTTCTTTATGTAGTTTTAATTTTTACTGTAGAATTTTATTAACTTTTCATTTTTTAATGTTCTCTTGTTTATTAAAAAATAACTGCTTCTTTCTTTCTTTCTTTTTTTTTTTTTTTTTTATTGTCGCACTTTACTGATATGATAATATTTCTAATTTATTTCAAAACATTGTTATACCTGCTTTTTCTCGTGCCACTTTTCTAAAGAGTAATTTCATCGTATTTAATCCCATTCACATACTTGCCAACCATCTCATTAATAACAATAAAAGTACATTTGTTAACGCCCCTTGAAAAAAACGCCCCTTTTTTTACACCACTTTATTTTCAGAATAATTCTCCCCAAATGTTGTTACAAATAAATAAGAATAAAATTACTCTAAAAATGACTGGTGTGGAAAAAAAAGGCGGATACTAAAAATTGTACGGTTCATAATGAGATGGTTGGTAAGTATGCATTCGCATATTGATGCGAGTTATTCGTCAAATATGTGCTGTGAAAAAAAAGGTGGGTAATAACAAATATCTGTAATAAATTAGAAAAGATATTATGTCTGACTTTGATACAATTTTAAGTCGCTAGGGGAAAAAAAAATGTGTATATTTATCTGATTTTTTTTTTTAAATGTATGTAAATGTATGTTTTGTATATTTCGCAATTTTTCGAAAGATATAAGAATACGTTATACTGTTCAAATAATGTGTAAATCGAAGGTTAAGAGTATTTATTGATATGAATTGTACTTGTACATGAAATGTGTCTTCTACATGTCTTTTTTTTCTGGGATATTTAATTAAAGCAACTGTTATTATTATCTTTTAATTTATGAGCTTATTGTAAGTGTTTGAACTCTATGAAAAATAGCTGAAGAAGAATTTTTCTTAAAATGCCTTCGATGTATGTTATATCTTTTTTGTATTTACCCAAAATTGAAACGGATTTCAAGCGGATACCCTAAACTAATGAAACTTTTCAGCAGGTTTTTCATCGCGTATGTAATTTTACGTGAATACTTGATTCATACTTTTGCTTCAGTTTTATAATACCTAGATCATTTTGATACGCAAATAATGTTTTACCCAACTAGCATCAAAACGTTGTGTATATACACACATACATATAATCCTGTGTCCCTTAACCCTTACCGTTCACTACTTAATTTATTTTAAAAATTACTAAACTAATTTTAAAAATGGCTTTTAGACACATAGCTGATCATAAATATTTAAAAAATAAAAATTAGCATTGTTCCTTTGCGAGAAATTTTCGGTTTGAAACATCTTTAAGTAAACCTTATTAAATTCAAATAATATTTAATTTAATAAATAAATCACTTTATAAGTAAACATTATCGACAACAAAAACTCGTAAAAGTTGCATAGATCCCAACATTTCAATTTATTCCGGAGTATTTTAACCCTTTGCGGCGCAAACCCTTTCAGTCGCAGTGTTCCCGCTGATGGAACACCTAATTTTAATTTTCAAGTGCAAAAACTCATCCCGGAAATTTTTTAGAAAAATTTACATTTATAACATAAGAGAAAAGGCCCTGTTTTTAACGTGAATATTTAAAATTTCTTCTATTTTAATTATGTTCGTAAATTCCGGTGGCAGTGTAATTTAAATAATCCGAATCACCTTGCGCCGCAAAGGGTTAAAATACTCCGGAATAAATTGAAATGTTGGGATCTATGCAACTTTTACGAGTTTTTGTTGTCGATAATGTTTACTTATAAAGTAATTTATTTATTAAATTAAATATTATTTGAATTTAATGAGGTTTACTTACACATGTTTCAAACCGAAAATTTATCGAAAAGGAACAATGCTATTTTTTTATTTTTTAAATATTTATGATCAGCTATGTGTCTAAAAGCCATTTTTAAAATTAGTTTAGTAATTTTTAAAATAAATTAAGTAGTGAACGTTAAAGGGTTAAATGGGGGATATATTTTTTTTTTTTTTTTTTTTTTTTTTTTTTCTGTTTTCTTTTTCTTTTCTTTTCTTTTTTTTTTTTTTTTATTCCGATACGTATACCCTCTAAATTTTTTTTTCTCTTTGACCCTAAACACTTTTTAGTAAAATATCAGCTTACTCGGATACTTAATGCTAACACGTGCCGAATTGATGGGATAATTCTATTATAGATATTAGCCTTTTCCTGTCAATTCAACGCATGTTAACATTATCCCACAGAGCTGATATTTTGCTAAAAAAGTGTTTAGGGTCAAACAGAAAAAAATTAGACGGTGTGCGTATCGGATTTCACACAAATAAAGAAAAAAAAAATCCCCCATTTAAGGGACATTTTAACGACCACACTTGTCTTCTTTGAATTTGAAACTTAAATTTACTTTCATGTACTAAAATTAACTTACTAAGACGAATAAAATTAAATTATTTTTGCTTAATTGTGCATACTGAGAGATTCAGAATCTCCTTTGTATAAATTTAACTTGTTTGGTAATATCATTGAAAAATATTTAGGTGAATTTTACTTGATTAAAATTGCAAGTCATTAATATTATAAGTTTGGGATTAAATGCAAAAACACCATATTAATCCGTTAAAATTTTAACAAAATTTAAGAGCAGCATATCATGATTTTAGCTTGCATTTACAGATATTTCTTAACAGTTCTGCTTACCTTGCTAATGAAGCTTTGATTTTAATTTACGGTTTATTTCTATGAAAAAAAAATTCTTTATTACGTATACTCTATTACTTACATCTCTAAAAAATATTGAACCCATATTTGAAATGGTTTTATTTATTCTTATGCTAAACATATTTTCCTAACTTCTGATAATTTATACAATAATAATAATAATAAACATAAATAATAATAAACAGGCTTACTATTAATTCATTCAAACCAGAGATTTCATTTTAAGAAAATGCATTTTTTATTTAAGTGTTCGGTCTTAAGTACCTTACAAAGCTTGAGTAAATATTTAACTGATGTTGAATATATATATATATATATATATATATATATATTTAATAAACACCCTAAATTGCAGTTTCTGTTTTTTTTTTTTTTTTTTTTTTTTTTTTTAACAACATTCTTAATTATCATTCTTTCGTTGCCCTTTAATTCCTGGTACAGAATCAAAACTTACTATATTTCTATAAGTGAATGTAGTTGAGTAAATTGTAGTAAGCTTGCTAGAGATGTCTGGATTAAATTTACCTAAATCTTAACTGGTAATATTTATAATTTATTCCGGAGTACTGTTAGCCCTGCCCTTTTCTCACACTAGTAAGATTTTAGAGAATTTTTCTCCAATATGTAATTGCGTTGAAATACGAAGAAAAATGCTTTTAAAACACACTGGTGTGAAAGAAAAGGGGGGGGGGCTAACAGTACTCTGGAATAAATTATAAAGATTACCAGGTACGTCTAAATACTTAATGAAACTAGAGTACTGTCAAAATTACTTGAATAATAAAAAAAGCAGAAAATTAAAAAACAACGATTTTAAAACATCCTTAAAACTTTTAAGGGTAATATATATTTACTCGGGGAATTCCAGCGTTCCTATAATTTTACGGATCTTTTTATTCACCACAATTTTCAAAAAGAAAAATTTCTTGAAGGTTTTCATGTTAAATTAGCACAAAACTTTCAAGGAAATTTTCTTTCAGAAAATTGAAGTGAACGTATAATAAATTATCGTAAAAATATAGGAAGGCTGCGACATCTGTTTTACGCTCGTGTAATATCAAAAGCTTCCAGGATTTCTGAGCAAAATTAGAAGAAAAAATATGAATGAATTTTTTCCCATGAGACATAAAAGTAAAAATTGTTTACAGATTACGAGATGAACCCTTGCAGTTGGAAATATGGGTTAGAATATTACATTCCGCCGCCCTTGAAAGGGATAACGCCTGTTTAATAGAGAGATAATACCAGAGGTGTGGAATTACAACCAACTAAAATATAAAACAACCACATTTTACAAAATTGGATAAGCCTTTTTAGGGGAAAGATTATTACGCTGTTTTAACACGGAATTTAGGAACAAAGTTAGAAGAAAATAAATAAATGTTCTTTTTTTCTTAGGTTATAAATGTAAAACTTTATAGAAAATTTTCCAGGATGAGTTTTTGCTGTTGAGAATTAAAACTAGGTGTTATGTAATATATAGCCCACATTCCATTATTATAGCTCCACCTTCCTCTGATCTGGATATAATCCTTCTTTCATGGATTTTCGAAATGAATTTTGTTAATTATATTCATCACAGATGAAACGAAACTGAATTTGCTACTCAATCGGTGGGAAGTTGTATTTAAAGAAAGTATTTGTTATGAAAATCTGCCAACATTAACAGGCACGAATATAGTTGATTGAAAATGTTGCACTATGTAATAAAGGCACTAAAATCAACAAAATATCAATGTTATTTCCATGCCTGGTAACATTTATAATTGATTTTGGAGTGCTGCTAGCTCCGCCCTTGTTGCACATCAGTCATATTTTAGAAAATCCTTCTTCAATATGTAATTACGATAAAATAAGAAGAAAAATGCTCTTAAATTATACTGGTGGGAAAACAGTATTTTGGATTAAATTATAAATATTACCAGATATGTTATTTCAAAATAATAACTGTAATTATAATTTTTTTGTCATTTATTATTTAACTTTTCCGCACACGAAAGTTAAAAATCTTAATAAAATATTACGCAATTCGTCATTTGGCAACAAAAAATGTAACAATGAGCATTAACATTTTTTTTTCCCTTTTGGCCGTCTTTTTGGTAGCAGTTTTTTTTTTCTTAATTGCCACTGTGATCTTTATATTTAATTAAAAACATTTTTATGCATTAACCCCTATTAATGCGAGTAAAATTTCAGATCATGAAATATCATACTGGTAATGAGAACAGGTATATTCTGTACAGGAATAGCATGGGGATACGTGTAATTTAAAAAATTGTACAATAAACATTGAAATAATTCAGCTATTTTTAACATGAAGGATAAAATTAGAAAATTGAAGTTATAGAGATTTAATTAAATTCATTAAAAAAATGCTATATTATTTGAAATAATCAAATACAATTTTTGTTATCGTGTTCATTTAATCATTATAAATATAAACTAGAGTGCCAAATCTTTGTGAATTGCAAGCATGTTATATTGAAATGTAACAAAGCTTTTATCTTAACTTTTATTTAAATATATACCTTAATTTTTCTAACTTTAAAAACATGTTTCAAGTTTGGGTAAATGCACTTACAGCAACTGTATAATTTTTTTTCTTTACTTTTCTTATTTTATAATATTTTCATATGAATATATATTTCTATAATTTGTATATTTGCTGAACTGTATTCGTATATTTTTAAGGTATATTTTACCAATGAACTGAAATAAATTTTACACTAGCAAAACACCTTTTTACAAAAAAAATTCTTGTACATATGTATCAAATTTACATTTATAAAATTGTATTAACAGTATATTCTTGTATTTTTACCGGCAGGTGATCTTAAAAATATGTAAAGCGTTCGTGGATGTACGACTGATAATATTTATGTGAAGGAATGTGTTCTAATATTTCAAGTTTATGTATTAAATTATTATTCATATTATTCGTTATTATTATTTTTTTTTGGAAGTTATAAAGAGCCCATTAATTGGTACTAATATAATTTTCAATATTTTCAACTTTATATTAATTAATTACATTTTTTTTTAATTATTCCAAAACTAACATTTGAAATATAAGTAATAACCAAAGACTTTTATGCGGATTTCGTATGTCTGCAACTTTTTTTTTTTCTTTTTTTTTTTTTTTTTTGTGTGTGTGTGTGTGTGTGTTACAGTTCAATATAAAGTTTATAATGTTCATTTTAAATTAAACAATTTAAGTACATAACGGTTGTAGTTAAAGTAATACCATTCAGAAGCCTGTGGCGATATCCAATACTGAACTTGAAATAATATTATATAGAAGATAGAAAAAAGTTTTCTATACTAATAAATATCGTTAAAATTTTAAGCACTAGGTGAAAAAAAAATTAAGTTTTTTTTTTTTTTTTTTTTTTTTTTTTTAGGGAAGGTATTTCAGTTTACACAAACTTGGATGCACGACAGATTTTTTCAAATTATTTTTTAAATTATATAATGTATTTATATAGCGCAATTGCATAAATTTATCATGTTATCAAAGTGCAAAGTTGTTTATTTAAAACCAAAATGGGATAATTTGAGCATGCGCAAAAATCTTTCCGCCAATCCGAAACGATCTCGTACCTCTTATTAGACGTTAGACAATATTAACCATCGGTAAATCAAATACTGCATAGGAACAGTGTTGACAGATTGCGCGAATTTTTTATTTGATAGTCACCAATAATTTTGAGAAGTGATATTTGATATACATTACAGACGATTAATCGTCGATTATGTATATTAAATATCATTTCTCAAAATTATTTGGGACTGTTGAATAAAAAAGTCGCGCAATGTGGCAACACTGCATAGGTAATGAGATAAAGAAGTTTGATGTTGAGTGGATTTAATGTCCCAATAATCCTATGCACAGGGCTATTGATGATATTCTGAGATTTATCCTTAGGGATAGTTTAGACACATAGGGCCATAATTGTGATCTTCCATCAAGGAGTTCAAGAAAAAAAAAAAGGTTTGAGGTTGACGTTGAGTGTTTAATGTCTACTGAACTACGCAGTGGCAATTGACTACGGTCCGTGAATCACTAATAGGGATTGTACAGGGACATAAAATCATAATTACGATTTTCCACTAACAGGATCAAGAAAAAGGTAAAGATATAATAAATATTTTGTACGTTTTATAAATTCTAGTACCTAAGATGCATTTTAATAATTCCGTCATCGTTTAAAACCTTTTTCGTGCATTCTGACGGTGCCGTTGTTTTATCGATACGCCATTTTTAAGCAGTAGTTATTTTGGTGTATTTTTGAAGACATTTTATCGGATTTTCCATGGATTATGGTAATTTTTCCAATTTTTTCTTGAAATAAGGACTTTTATAATCAATGTACGGACATTTTCAGCTACTAGTAGAGAATGGTAAAAATTGTGTTTGTAAAACTGATACAAAGTTGAGCAAAAAGAAATTTTTTTTTTTTTTTTTTTTTTCTGGAATCGCACCAAGTATAATTTTATAATTTTACGGTATCTTAACGATTATTATTACTGTTATTTCAGGAATAAAAAATTACATGACTTATTTTTCAAATGTTTAGTTTTGGAATGCCTTTTATTCAGAAGTTTTCTAATAATTAACACAATTTTTTAGAACATTTTTATGAAAATAAATATATAATCTTTGAAGTTAATATTTTAATTTATATTTAATATGTGGAAGATTATGCAAGTAATGTGTCATTGTCAAGCAAACAAAACGAAGATCAATATCATCATACTGAAAATCATAATGTATGTAAAATTTCATATCATCAAAACAAAAGGTTTTGCTTATCATCGTTATCAAGCTTTAATAATTATCTCGAATACGTTTTTCCATTTTTGCTTTAAAATTTTATCTGTTATATCTCAAATATCTATTTTATTTCTAAGAGTTGTTCATAAGGAAGTGATTAATCTGTTTTAAATTTAACCCTGACAGATAAGCCTTTTATACACGCAGAATTTCTTTAAATATAAATATATAATGAAATAATGGATAAAATTATGTGTATTTAAATAAAACAGGATGAATTTTGTTTTCTTGCTAAATAATTATTGATTTATCATCTAAATGTCGACTACACAAATTAAGCAATACTAACATAAAAAACGGATTATTATAATTTCTTAATAACAGGTTAGCATTTCACGTCATACATAGATACCAACCGTTCCGATATTTGGATACCAGTATTTTTGCAACAGAAATTTTCACTTTATTTTATCCGAAAAAATACTACCAAAGAGTATGAAAAATTTTTATAAAAAAAAAAAAAAATGCCGGTAATCAAATCTAGGAATTGTTGGCAGATATGTATATATAGCAGATATAGCTTCTGGCAGATATGTTGGCATATATAGCTTCTACGATAAGTTATTATACTTTTAGTCAAACAATTTATGGCTCTGAGCGGTCAAAAATATCGTAAATATATTTTTTTAATCATAAAATTTGAAAGAATTAACATAATTTAATGTGGTTTATTGAAAAAGTTGTTCACATGAAGAAGACATACATATATATATATATATATATATTAATCGATGAAAAAAATAACAATTTACATTTTAGTCAATAGGTGATTTTTTTAGGCTCAATTTCTAGAAATATGCGAGGGTCCTACAAAATGAATACACGCAAATATGTTGGCAGATATTCTTCTGGCAGATATGTTGACAGATATAGCTTCTACGATAAGCTGTTATACTTTTAGTCAAACAATTTATGGCTCTGAGCTGTCAAAAATATCGTAAATTTTTCTTTGATCATAAAATTTTTGAAAGAATTACCTTAATTTAATGTGGTTTATAAAAAAGTTGCTCACGTGAAAAAGACTTTTTTTTAATCGATGAAAAAAAATAACAATTTACATTTTAGTCAATAGATGATTTTTTTAGGTTCAATTTCGAGAAATATGCGAGGGTCTTACAAAATTAAGAATGTACGATTAAGAGTTCATATCTGATATTTCCTGGTGCTCTTTCTTGCATAGAAAAGGTTTTTTTAATATGCTGTCAACATTGATGGATAAAGTTCTGTTGGTTTAGTTATTTTACCTGAACCATGAGACACTGATTCAAGCTTTACCTAGGTTTCGGACTTAAAAAAAATTGATGAAAAGCTCAAATAGTAATCTTTGATAATAACAACAACAAGCATCTAAAATAAGTTTCTAATTTTATAATATGATTGTAAATATTAGTCTGAAGTCTGCGCGAGAACAAATGTAATTTTGAAATGCCTCTATGTTATTTTGCGTGCAACGCACTCTATTTAATAAAATAAAACAAAAATTGCTTATTTTACTTCTTTACCAGAAAAGCTTCAATTTGAGGGAATGACTTTTTCACAAGCCATATAACGTCTCTTTCCATTTTTGAAAAAATTAAAAATATTTAGCGACTCACGGGTCATCGTATATAATCGAAAAATTGGTGATAAATGATAAAAATGAAGAACTCTATAAAAAAATACTATAAGATTCACTTCTGATATTCATGTTATTGTATTTTATGGTGTTTGTTTACATTATTATTAATATTATTATTATCACTATCTGCATTCTTTTATCTTTTCCTAGATACATTTTCTTTTTTTTTCTTTTTTATTCTTTTAAGGAAAATTTCTGAATTATTTATCTACTCTTTTCAAAAGCTGTCGAAAAATTTTTGCTTGTTGAAGGATATTCTTAAACTATCAAAGATGTTCAAATTCCAGCTTATTAAAAAAAAAAAAAAAAAAAAAAAAAAAAAAGTACATATATTTTAGTATTCAAATCTTGATTGGTGTTTTAAAAATTCGTAACTTTTTGTAGTCCTTGAATAATTCCTTTTCTTTTCTTTTTTTTTCAGCTATTATTACCTTGTAAAAGCAAAATAGTCGTATTCATATAGGATAAGTGTACCAGTGATTGACACTTTTAGAGCAATCTCTGATGTTTTTAATGTTGTAATATTCAGAAAATATTTTTAAAAATCTTAAGTTAACACATATGGCATGAAAGACATCCAGAACCACATATATATCAAAATATATACATTCGATAACAATTATTATTATTATTATTTTATTATAAATTTTTATTTGACACCCAACTCAATGTTCCAGTAACTGACACTGCCAGTTTTTCATTTTATCAGTAATTGGCCCCATGTGTTCCAGTGTTTGACACTGCTAGTTATTAATTTTACCAGTTATTAGCACCCTATGTTCCAGTGCTTGGCATAAAATGTTAAAATTCTTATATGTAAAATATATGATTTTATGGTTTTTCTTACTTATTAATTATTTTGGGATAGAGGTCAATTACTGGAGCATGCGAATCACTGGAGCACCTACCCTATAGCACTTGAATACATACTTTTTTTTCTGTGAATTCTTAAAACAGATATAATAAACATTACAAACATATAAAAATAATATTTGGTAGAAATAATTTAACAATTCATCAAGGGTTTACTTATTTCGACTCAAAACATTTATTAAGGCCTTTTAATTTTTTGTATTTATTGATACATTTCTTATTAATTAATTTGATTTTAATTCAGCGTTTTACATACTTGCCAACATCCTAATTAATATTCCGTAGCCGTGTTAATCCCGCCCTTTTTTTCACACCGATAATTTTTTAGTGAAACATTCTGCAAATGCAATTACAATTAAATAAGAAGAAAAATACTCTAAAAAAGAAACTGGTGTGAAAAAGAAGGCGGGGTTAACGATACTACGGAATGTTAATTAGTATATTGGCAAGTATGGTTTTATGTACTGAAAAAAACTTTCATAATCGTGGTGTTAAACAGAAAAAGTTATTAAAATATTGCACATGTCTGTAAGGGTTAAATTTATAAAATATATTTTATAATTTAGTATTTTTCAAAATATTTTATTAAAATATTTCGTAAATTAGCAAAATATCGAAAAGAAGTATATTTAAAAAATATAGAGAGAAATTTTTACTTTTCAGAAATATATTACATTATTTTATACTTGAAAGTTTAAAAATGCTTAATGCTTTATTTTCACAAAATTAAAAATAAAAATTATTTTTTTAATGGTGTATAAGCAAAATCAAAAGTAGGAAAGTAAAAACCATCCTTAAATTTTTAATTCAGTAGTAAAAACACTTGAAAATATATTATATGAAGTTTATTAATTATGCATCTCATAAAATTTAGAACTTCTCTAAAGTGGTTATAGAATAAAAGAAAATCACTCTAGCTACTAGGAAGAATTTTAAATTAATTTCTCATAGACTACATGTTGGTAGTTTTATTGACACAGCGTCCTGATCTTAATTTATTTTATGATGATTTTAAAAATTCATGAGAAATCTTAAAAATATATTTGATATAAATACTAAATTAAGATTATATTAGAGTTAATTTACTACATTCAACTTATGAGCAAAAATTATTGTTTCAGCTTTGTAGCATTCTTTTGTTTTTCTTTTTGTTTTTACAGTTTTAGAATAGAAATGAAAAAGTAAATTTTTCATCATTCGACCAAATAATGAATACTGTTAATCTATGTTGTAAAACTATACGTTGTACATTAATGTAAAAACTGTTAATATATTTTGCAAATATTTTCTATACTTTACTGTTGATCGCAATGCTGCGACATAATGTATGTAGTGTATAAATATATAAAAATAAAAAAATGTTTTTATTGTTAAAGTTGTGGTGTATTTTATTGTTAAACTGTCATAACTTGTGATCTTTACAAAAGAAATATTAAAAATTGCATGAAATTTCAACGTTTAAATTCTAATTTTTTTTTTTTTTTTTTTTTTTTGATGTATAAATTTGTGTATATAATCAAGGCTGCGATGATGTTTTTTTAGAATACTGTTGCTACAACTCAGACGGCTTATGATGGATGCAGTATCATATGAGAATGAAGAACCATTCATACAGTTTTATTTTAATTTTTGTTTTTTTAATTTTCAAAAAGTTTTCTCTCTCTCTCTCTTTTATGTGGCAAAGTAAATGTTGAGTTAATACAGAAGAAAATATACATTTGCCTAGCACTTTAACCAAAATATTTATTTTAAAAACATTTTTATTAAATTGCTAATTCTCATTAAACAATTTGATTCGAAATATTTTAACAGTACTCGAATAATATTAAACAACGGATTTTTAAATCGAACACATAATACATATTTATAAAATTCGTTTGTCAGAACAGCATAAAAAAAGAAAAATTAAAAAATATATATATGATTTCATATTCCAAACTACATATAACAATAATTAATAAAGCATTCAGATATTATTAAACACGTATAATTTTGTTTCAAAAACGCCTGAAAGCATTTACAATAAACTTTCAAAGATTTTCTTAATTATAAAAATAAGCATTAGTACTTTAAATATTCTATATTGCTATGAAAAGAAATGCTGAGAAAAAGCATTTAAATTTTTTAACTCATAAATTATTTAAAAGCACTTCAGAAATTTATCGATAACTAATTAAATTAGGAAAATATAAAATTCTTTTACATGCGTATCAGAAAGTTATAATTTCTATAAAAAAATAAATAAAAAAAAATCGCCATTTCAATCAATCATATTTTAAGTACCTCATCCCCTTAAAATGTAAAAATTCTTTCTAGCTGATCGTCTTGGAGTCATATAATATTTCGAGCAGGAGTTTCGTGTAATCTGAATGTTGTTTTAAACGGTCTTTGAGGTACACAGTACTAAAATTCAAGTAAATTCCAGGCTAGACGGGAACGTAAGCCTGCTAAAAATCTCTATTACGTAATACTGTAGAGCCAGTGTTACCTTAGCCCCGATTAACCACGTTCCGGGTTAACCGTGGTAGTCCTGAAAAGACCAGGCCCTGGAGGAGATGTGGCTTTTGACAAATGGTATAGAAAATTTCTGCAAATTTTACTATACATTACTGTATTTTATAATTAATATATGTATGTACTAGTTAGTTGTATGGCGACTAAGGCGCCCATTGAAAAATGATCATTTCATTTTATTTATTTCTCACTTCAAATAGTTCATTTACTAGCAAGCCCGTGAGAAATTTTTGCACTTTATTTATCTCTTCGTTACCTTTAAAATTTAAAATTATTATTATTATTTTATAGGCGTCATTTTTTCATATGCATGAGCAAATTTAATATTTTATAATTATTATTATTTTTTTTTATTTATTTTTTTTTTCACGTGAAAACATATTTCATTTTATGCTGAAAAAAAAAAAAATTGGCAACAATTAAAAATTTAAATGTCTATTTTAAAGCTGTTATTTTCATATTTTAATTAATTTTAAAAAATCTAATCAATTGAGGGGCGATTATTCTGAATCCGTCGGATTAAACAGCTTATTGATCGGACAATTAGATTTTTTTAAATGAACTAAAGTTTCAAAGTTAGGTAGCAACTTGTGTTCTCACCAGAGTCCAAGGAAATCTCTTAAGCCTATCTGCTTAGCATAAAACATGACAGAGTCAGGCACTGATGAGCGTAACCATATATGCTGATTGTAATGTATTTTTAACTGACTACATTTAAATATGTATTATTTTACTTCATGGACTACGTTTTATTCCGTTTTAAACTTTGCCGTATGTTTTTACCTCCGATTTACGACAGACTCCGTGTTATACGAGTTTCCGATTAACCGAGGTACCTTAGGTCCACAGTACCTGAGATAAGAGAGGTTCTACTGTACAATATATGTAAGTGTATTTGAAATTCACATAAATAACTTTCTAAAATGAAGTCTCCCAGATAGCGAAACAACCAAAATTCTATGCTCAAATCATAAACATTATGTGGGACTTGATTAGCTTTTCCAAGTTTCATCTGCTCAATCACGTGATCTAAGCACATAAGTATTTAATAGATGGGTCATTCTCTCAAAAGTGGGCTTTTTTAAAAAAAAAATGTTAGCTCAAATAAAATTGCTCCAATTTTTTTTTTTGAATTTTGTGCATATACACGTTAATAAAAATAATAAAAATACGTACACAGTTAATGAAAAATAATATTAACCAAGCTGTATCTGATAATTTTTGAAATAGTAATTATTTTTATTAATTAGAAAAATGAGGGAATGATTGTGAGGGAATGACAAATATCTACTAGAATCTGCTTTATAAAAATATTATTACGTTTAGCTATATTTTCAAACACTAAATATTTATTAAAACATATTTTTATTAATATAATAGCATAAAAAAGCAAACTTGATATATTTTAGTTAGCTTTATAATGAGTGAGGGAATGACATATAATAAAAATACTGTATTTCAATCTAACATTTGAGAGCCATATGCTATTCATTGTAAAATGTTTCCAACAGAACACAAAATGTTTTCTTTACTTTCCTTCTATATAAATTAAGTTTGACTTATATAAAGTACGTGCTGCCATTAATGGAGTAAGTAGGGGTATAATTACAGTTTGATGAGGGAATGATATCTACTACCAGAGACAACAATAATAAGTATTCTAATTTCTTCCATTGCATAAATATATAAATGTAGTATAATGGATAAACATTTAATAAAGTATGTTTAATAAATTTTCACTTCAAATAATCTAAATATAGATGCTTTAATACCATAAAAACCATTTTATTTACTTACATGTGGGAATGGGGACACAGTGAGGGAATGATATTTTGCATCTAAAAAAATATTTTAAAATTATATTTGAATTCCAATAACGAAAGAATAACAGTTTATATGCAAAACCAATTAATACTGATAGTTTGGACTGCTTTTTGTTTTTGTGCTTTTAAAAATATGCCCGCAAGACTACTGGGACATGAAATGACCACTTTACAGAGAATCACTCAGATACATTAGTTTCGTTTTTTCAAACAAGAATCTGGATCGTATCGAACTCTGGTGAGAAGTTAAATCATTGGAGCACGGTTATGATGGATGGTTGCCATACGATATATTATAGGACCTGCACTGAGAAAAAAAATATACCGCCTTCCTCTAGAATGAATAAGTGGCTATTTTCTAAATCCCTTAACTAGAAATATAGATTTCCGAGCTATGCGCATAAGGCACGCCAATAAACTGAATAGACGAAATTACTAAGAATTTCTATTTTACGCATTTCTAGATGGTGAAACAATATTCTGAATATTCCGAATATTCTGACTATTTTGTATTGCAAGAAATTCTCGCTTGTTTTTCTAGAATTGGGTCATAAACCAAGATTATAATTGCTGAAACCCGCCTCTTGTAGTATCATTTATTTGCAGAGATTTTTAAATAACTTTTCCCTCGAGAATATAGACAAACGCTCTAGAATTCTAATACAAGCTTCTAGAACTCGCTTTCCAAGGGGACTAGAATTTATAAGGATGACATGGAACTATTTTTTCTAGAGCTACAATTTAGATTCTAGATGTCAGTTACAGATTTTTTTCTCAGTGTGTACATGTAATAAAAATGAGAGTAAATGTTTCTATAAACTGTTAAAAAAATGATAATAATAATCATAACTTCGAGATTTAGATGAGATAAATAGATAAATAAAGTGCGAAAAATAGATGAATAAAGGGCTTCAAGATAAATAATAAAGTGCGAAAATAGATAAATAAATAAATAAAAATAGATAAAAAAAGTGCGAAAATTTCGCACGGGCTTACTAGTAAATGAATTATTTGAAGTGAGAAATAAATAAAATGAAGTGAATATTCTTCAACCGGCGCCTTAGTTGCCCTACAACTAACTAGTAGAATATATTTAGAGTTCAGATTTTCATAGGTTAATCTAAAATATTCAGATACATTAAGGACAGCACTTCCGTTTAAGTTGAGCCTTTAACAATTTTCAGTTGTGTTTAAGAGTGATTATGAATTCAATTATTCTATTTGTCTGCCTTTCTGTCTTGTCCTTTTATTGTATGATATTGAAGGCAAAGAACGTAGGCATTGAAGGTTATACGATACCACGAATATGTAAATTACGAAAGTGTTAACAATCAGTGCGTACTGCATGATTTTTAGTTCTTGTTTATTTTTCAAACAATATTTTCATTAGAAAATTAAATGAAAAATGTCAGAAAAAAAATTAAAAAAATTAATTAAAATCTGTTTTTTATAAAATAAATTGCCAATAATATTTTCCGTATTTTTTTTTTTTTTTTCGAATTATAATGGTTCTCGTAAACGAAAATATAACAAAAAGTATACCAATACTCTAACTAAAAAAAAGAGAGAAAAAAAAAATCTGTAATTTGTGCCGAATAATCTGCTTATTTGTTTATCGATATAATACTAACTTCCAAGTAGTTTTATAGAACTTTCTTCTAAATTTACTTCATTATTTAGAATGCTATAAAAACCTCTTGATGTATAAGAAAATGAACTAGATTAATAATGTCTTAAAAATATATTCAAATGTCACAAGTGAATTCTTCTCAGAATAACAATTAGTTGCTTCATTAAAATGCATATTTAATGATTTCACTTCATCAGTTAAATCTATAAATATATTTCACGTATGCATCTTATTAAAATAGACGTATGCTTCAAAATATTTCGCATGCAGTGCATGTTTGAATATCATGCAGATAATCAGTAGCCTGAGTTTAAATATGAATTTATAGTAGAATCGCAATTTTAATCAGTAGCGATTCCGATTAAATTGTATATTAGGTTGTAGGCTATTATTTGTTGAAATGATACAATATCAATGTATAGATTTCATCGCCAAGTGTATGATAAGTTTATTGAAATCTATTTCAATAAATGAAAATAATAATAAGGTTTTTTTCCCAAATTCTTATGTACTTACTGTCATTCACTACGGTATGTTTGTGAATCACAAGCTAATAAAAAATGCGTCTACATTTTAAGGTAAATATAAGCTTTTCATTTGTCTCTTCGTCTCTCAGGTGGTTAGAGCGCCATGTTAGTAACACGGTGGTCGAGAGTTCGATACCCTGAAAGACCGGAGCGTTAATTTTTGGCAGATAATTAGTAGAAAAGATGTTAATTGATAAAATAAAATTTTTCATTGACTACACAGTATCCTAAGAATTTTTTAAGAGTTTTTTTTAGGAAGCTTTTTTTTTTTATGTTCAAATGCTGAAATTTAAGGCAAAAATTTAGTATTCAAACATAAAAATGTTTTATAAAAATTAACTCATCAATAACTTCATAAAGTAGTACACAAGCATATTTAAAATATTTTTTAAAACTCAAGATTAAAAAATTGTATGCAGGGAGCAACATTGTATGCATATTTTTATAATTCTAAATCAATTATGCAGTTATTTACAAAAAAAAAAAAAAAATATATATATATATATATACATATTTACGTTTCTAATGACCGATAGATAGCACAACCATAGCAATAACTAATGGCCAATCATAGCAATGCATTGGTCGA
Source organism: Salticus scenicus (assembly GCA_963930645.1). Lineage (NCBI taxonomy): Eukaryota > Metazoa > Arthropoda > Arachnida > Araneae > Salticidae > Salticus > Salticus scenicus. The sequence continues at coordinate 108,900,254 of OZ005656.1, read as the reverse complement.
TGGATCAAATGCCTCAGAAAATTTTTGTTAAGAGAAAAGTTTTTAAATGTATTTTTAAATAGATTATTTTTAAACTAAATATAAATTTAATTTTGAAAAGAAACACCGCATAGTGAGTTTAACAATCTGACTGACTTTGCAAAAGGCAAGATTGCAATGATGTTTTCACTACACAGTTTTTTAAATGTCTTAAAGTAATGCTTATTTCAACTTGTGATTAAAAATGTAATTCTGCATATGATTCTATCCTTATCACTATTATTTAAGAGCTTCAGACGTTAAAAAAAAGCTGAGAAATCATAATTACATGATTATAAATTATAAATGTATTGTCGAAAAAAAAAACAGTTCAGTGACCAGATATATCCATCAATGGCAGCCAGATGGTTAATAATTTAACAAAAAAAAAAAAATTTACTTAAGAATTAATATATTCCTGCTTAATAACTGGAAACATGTTTCGATCTATACTGAGCTGCAGGGCTATCACAGGCGACTTTTACTTTTTATTATTTTCGTAATATTATTTCCATAATGTAAAATTTAAAATGAATTTGGGCATGTTCATTGCAGATTTATCCGTAAAAATGTATTATACACTATATATATATATATAAATATATATATGTGTTTGTGTGTGCGTGTATGTATATTAGAGGGGTGGGGGTTAGGGGGGTTGGTGGTACTAAAATAATATAAAAAATGTCGCCTGTGGCAGCCTTGCTGAGTATAGTTGCCAACATAGCACTTTTTGGCTAATGGAAAATTTAATTTAATTTAATTTAATTTTTTTATTTTACTTAATCAGTAAAAACCTTTACAGTTAGGTGATTAAATAAAATAAATATTTCTATTAAATTTTTAATTAGCCAAAAAGTGGTAAGTTGACAACTAATGCTGCTCAGTTACCAACACACAGTTTTTATAATTTATTCCGAAATATCCTTAGCCCCGCCTTTTTTTCATACCACTTTTTCAGTTAACTGCAGCACTCGTTCCCACTTTGTTCTCCTGACGAAGGGTCGTGCATTCTTTCGACCCGAAACAATTGTTGCGAGTTCTTGCATTTTATAGTGTTTATCGAAAATTCTGTAATTATTACATTCTTTTCTTCTTTTATTGTTATTGTATATTACAGAAACTCTTTCTGTAAATAACGTCGTGTAAAATAAAGGTAGGGCTAAAAATGATCCAAAACAAATTATAAAATTTTGGAACTCTGATTTTTTATTTCTTCTGTAGCACTGTCAGTACCCGCCTATTTTCCCCACTTTTTTTTTTTTTTTTTCTTTTCTTCAATAGTAGTTTTCATCTTTATTATAATTACATAATGGAGAAAATTTGTCTACAAAGAGGACAGTGTGAAGAAAAGGCGAGTAAAGTCGAAGCTCGTTTACGGGAATCTCAGGGGGAATAATAAATTTGTTCATGTTATCAGTAGTTCATGCTGTCAGTAACTCGGAAACTAATTTTCATTTAGCGGGAATTGTGAAAACCTTTCTTGTTAAAAGTAATTCACGTTAACGAGTTTCGACTGTACTAACAATGGCTGCAGAATAAATTAAAATATTGGCAGTACTAGATATACCGGGTGACGCAAAAGTCAAAGAAAAAATAAATTATTCAAAAAGTACTGACCGTAGCACTATGTGGTTTTCACTGAAATGCGCAGAAAAATATGGGATTTTTTTAGGTAACAAAAGATTTATTTAAAAAATTATTTAAAAATTTCTTTATCAGGTGGCGCTTTAATTGTAAAATTACCTTTTTACTGTGGCGCAGTACTTTGAAAAACGTAACAAGGACTATAAATGCTCAATGTGACAGCCATCTTGCATTAGAATGACCGTCAGACGTTTTGCCATTGAAAATTCTCCTAAAAATGCTTTTGCATTCGCACTATGACGTCATTTTATGTGGCATATTTGTTTACAATGTGAGAGGATACTGTGAATACAGCGCGATAGGTTAACAAAAATGCAACTAATATTTTTTCTTATATTTAAATTAAATAAAAAAAGAAGAAAAAATCATGTTTTTCTGCACATTCTAATGAAACCTGCATAGAGCTATAGTCAGCACTTTTTGAATGATAAATATCTTATTTTTTTCTTTGATTTTTGGATCACCTAGTATTTAAACAGAAGTTTAAAGAAAACTAACCGCAGCCGTTATTTCAATAAATATTTTTCTATATTAACTTAAAAATATATATATAAAATAATAAATAAATCTGCTTTTTTAATTCAAACATGTTTTGCATTGCCAGTAGTTTATTTTCAGTTTGATATAGCAGTCCACATGTTAAAATTAAGAAAAATGGAGTTTGAGAATTCTTTTTTTGTTTGAGACTTTAGTTGCCTACTTTTACGCATTTTTATTACCCCCATCATATCTGCCTACCTAAACCTGAGACCCCTACTTAAACTTTCGTATCTATCACTTTTTCCTCACCCCACTTAATTTTTAGAGTAATTCTTTTTTAAATATATTTACGATGAAATAAGAAAAAAAGTACTCTAAAAAAGACTGGTGTGAAAAAAAAAAAAGGCGGGTACTATAAGAATCCTCTGGATTATTAAATAGAATATTGGCAGTTCAGCACCATTTTTATAGAAAAATTGTTGCTTTGTTTAAATAATATAAATCTCCATATAGACAAAGAAAATAAATTTTAAAGTAGATAGCCTTCGCCCGCTTAGCGGTAATATTTACAAATATTATTAAACTTTTTATTATTTATTATAATCATTTTAACAATTGTTGTAGGTTTTTCTCTAACTTAGTATATTGTCTTGACTATAATTTGGCAGTTTTTTAGCGGGGGCGGGGCATAAAAAATCGCCAAACTTCCAAGTGGAGGTTCTTATATAATATTACATCTATTCTTTTAATTTATCTACTAGACTTATTTTATTTATTTCAAATCACGAATATATTTTTACATCAATACATTGTTGCAATTTAGACGTCCATTTTTCTGCGTCCATTTTTCTGCTAAATCATCATGACTCCGTTATTTTATTCCTTCCCCCTAACCAAATATATATATATATATATATATATATATATTTTGTAATTTCAGTATGAAAGAAACTAACCACAAAACCGCATCATTTCTGTATTAAGGAAACCTCAAAACGTGTAATTATTGGAAAACTCAGTGTACTGTTTTGGCAAGTGAAAATAATTATCATTCTTAAATGCTTTCTTTAAACAAGGTAGAATTTGTTAAATGCTATACTTGCTAAAATACATCAATTATATCCAATAGAAATGGGTGTATTCGCTTAATTTTGGATTTACAGTTAAATTGTCTGTAAAACTGCATACACAACTGTGTAACTAAATTTAACACAGTAGAAGAGACATATAATACCACTTGAATTGTACTTTGGGTCTTCCAGATATAGCCCCAAATAAACCCGAATTCATCTGGGAGTCCCTGCAAAAGAATGGTGAATCTCAAGGCATTTTCTATAATAAATAAGTTTTGTGCTTGTAAATAATATATGTGCATTTATTTAGTTCATAATTTGTTACTTTAATGCAGTCTGAAGGTGTTAGAAAGTGGCAACAGTAATGTTTACTTTTAGATTACTGTATTTGGATACGTTTGAAAACCCATGTACACGAAGTATGTATCCGATTTTAGTAAAATGTTTTTAGTAAAATCACTGTAAACAAACAGATTAAGAATACCGAATTTTGAAATCCCATCTAATATTTGTGTTTGAGACAGAGTGATCCTTACAAAACACATAATAATAATACTAATAATAATGTGTGAAAGTTCCTTATCTGAAAGATCGATTACATAACCATAGCTGCCAATATCGATTCGATTCTCGGATACCGATTTTTTTTTTTTAATAGAAAATTTTTTTATGAGTTTTTGTAGCAATTTTCTATAATTAACTTAGGTGATATATATATATATATACATACATATATATATATTAAATACCATCATTTAAAAATCAGAACGGTTGGCATTGTTACAATTTCCAATAGCAACTGATGTTTTGATTCTATGCTAACATGGAATGTGTGCGATGTCTTATTTAAGTTTTTGCACTGAATTTTAGAGCTAGCAAAGGTTTTTCGGTCCGAAATTAATTACGTTTGAATCAGATAGTTTAATTAGTTTAGCTAGGAAACATTTTTTAATAAATTCGTCCAAGGGCGAATTAGTTAAATGAATATGAAGATTGGTAATAATTTATAAAACATTAATATATTTTATGTATTCATATTAAAACATAGTTTATATATATATTTTTACCAAAACTTATTAATTTAATCAATGTTTAAACTGAAAATTGAAATAGTAAGTTTATACTCTACCATTTCATAAATGGCCGGATACTTTTGATTTCAGACGTGTTTGCAAATATCTATAAAAATTGTTGACGATTTATACTGATATTTTCAGCCAGTAAAGAACATATTACTTTTCATATATTTCAGCAAAAGTTTTGTGCCGAAAAAAAAAAAGGGCAAAAACTTACAGAAGAAACAAAATCCCTTGTGTTCACCCTGTAAAAATGGATGCTTAAAATGCGTTTTGACTATAGCATGTGATCACGAGGCTTCTTCTTGTTCTTTTTATTCATAACTGGAAACTATATTCATGGAGATATAAAGGTTTCTTTAAATAACTGTACAAAAAATACTCCTCTTTTGATTATCATATGCAGGATAATAAACTTAAAGCAATATGATTTTTAGGAAACTTTACATATTGCATTAGACCTACTGCAATCAGAAGGCAATTATTAAATACCTAATAAAATGTGTGCACTTTTTACTAAATAAATTTTAACTCCGCATGCACAAGCTTTAATGAAATTTTATTTGCATAATTATTAGCCAAAAATTTTAATTACTTCAATGAAAACTCTAACCAAACATCGTCAAAAAAATTCAAAATATATCGTTCATAGAATTTCATTCTAAATTTCAGTTTCTCTCACAAAAAAAGCAAAAGTATAAGAGATTTTACCCAAATTTTGATTTTGATTCAGTCATTGGCAAGAGCGGCTTTTGGCAGTCTTACTTTTGACTCCAAGGCCGTGACACGTGTTTTGAACCTGAAGAAGACAGGTCACGTCCTTTCGAAACAGGTAGTGCTTTCATTAATTTTATAATGTATCAAGAAGTTTTTAAGTTTAAATATTGATTGTATACCATTTCTTCAGTTTAGTATAACACAGGCAATTGTCAGGATAACGAAAACACCTGTAAATAAAAGTATAATAAAAGCCGTGAAATTTTATGTTTATAAAGGTGCTTCCTAACTGAAATTATTGACACTGGTGAATCCAGATGCTGACTGAGCTCTGCGGTTACTTTGGTTGCAGTTGTTTTCGTTTTAGATATAACAATCCACTTCAATATTCTTCCACCACGTTCCTTACGACCACGAGAGCCTCTGTTCAAGTGCTGACTCAGCGAGTCCTGTGTTAAAATAGGGGTAATACCATTTTTGGTTGAGAGAAAATTAGCGATAAGTGAACGCCGAATGACTGGATGTTTACTAAATCTCCACTTGTTGATCATTCTGGCAATCCCCTTCCTCAAGCGTTTAGAATCATCCTCAGTGTTAGCCGCGGAAAAAAATGGTTGCACTGTACCCATTTGTCTCTTTCACTCGGTTTCTCCTTAAGCCTACTATTTTGCTTTGTCGAGCTTGCCCTGTGTACGCTGTCATGACTTTAGACACTCTATCTCTAGAAAGGCCAAAAAGCGGGCTCTTACAAATTGTCCTCTTTAAAAATGCGTGAGGTCTGATTTTTTGCGCTTTTGTCAAAAATCGAAGACGTAAACAACTTCACTAAAGCACCGTAAAACTACTTAACACGCTGTTAGGATACCCAACTTTTGATCATTAATTGCATAAACGAATGAGAAATTTTAGCGGTTTTACTGCCGATTTCGACATAAACAAACATCAGGAACATATATTAAAAACATTTGCTTTGTCAGATTTTATTCCAGTTGCCAATGCCCTACACTTAGATCCCGTCGACAGTAAGGAAAATTTGTGTAAAGGTAATACCTATCGTGATGTATACTTTTTATTAACACTTAACTACACGCGCTGGTGTAAAAAATACACCAGAATGTAAATGACCTTGGGATCCCCCCCCCCCACACACACACACTGTGTGCGCATCTTACCTATCATTAAAGTGTCTTTAACATGTTCCGTCAGTCTTGTAGCATACTTATAGCATACATATTTATAAATTTTTTAACTTATTTTTATTTGACATTTTGGTAGTGTACAAAATACACCACGCTTGTACTTGTGCTAAAATATTAAGCGCGTGTAGTTAAGTGTTAAGAAAATTGTATTTAGGATTATATTTTAACACTTACAAAACGCATTCTTGAATGTCACTTTTATTCATAGGTGTTTCCACTCATTTGGTAACCACCTGTATATTAATAGAGTATGGTTAAAATATTTTTCGAAAATAAATGAATAATGTAAATAATATAGTACCTAAACGTTAAAAATATAACTATAGCATATTTTACTGATATAGCAATTAAAACTAAATTTATGTACTTTGAGGTATTATTAACATAATAATTCAATTACACTATAAATATACTATAATCATACTATAATACTGCAATTACAGTTACAAACGTTCATCAAAGGATTATTGGAACAAAATTACTTCATTGTTGTTACTTAAGTGAGTCATCATATATTAATGATCTATCAACCTTGATTATAAACTAGAGCGCAAATATATCTCTGTTACTACTCTATATTGTAAAATAATGCATGTTTATAAACGATTTACAGATTTCAAGTTTATTTGATATTTTAACGACATCCATAGCAAATTGGAATTAATATCCTTGCTTAAGTACTAAGTGCAATTTACAATGCATTTTAGAGTTTATGAGAAGGATTCCAAGTTTTCGTGAATTAATATAGGCATATTTCGTATGATTCAATTTCCTTTTACAATATTATACTTTAATTATTATAATCACATGTAAGATATCCATATGCGAGTTATCGGAATATATTTTCTTTTTAGTGCTTTCATAAAATTCACAATTCAACGTTCCCAGATTAATAATATAGATAAATAGATTAAGAAAAGCATTATTATATTGGTTTATAGCTAAATACTGTTCAAGCAATGCTTAACTAATCGTACCCTTCAATACTTTACTCTTCAGATGATTTAAGATCTCATTCAAGTTAAGTACAATTTAAGCATCTTAGATATAACAGCAGTCTCTGATTTAACGAACTTTACACGTAACGTATAAACTTGTGCACGCTTTATACTACATAATTATTTCATTAAATGTATATATATGCATTGATATTCAAAGTCGTTTAAATATTAATATATATTAAAATTAAAGCATTAGCGTTATCAAGCAAATACCAGGTGATTCAAAAGTAATAGAATATATATATGTATATGATAAACTACATTAATATATTATAATTTTAAGCATAGTAAAATAAGGAATAATAGATAATTAAATGCCACTGAAATCTAAAATAACTAATGAGAATTAATTAGTAACTAAATACAATATCCCAGGAATACAATAATACTTTAATGAAAAAGGTTAATACATTTGACTTCATTGATTAAGCAAAATTAAATTTATTAAAAACAAATTTACCTTAACTATATTTATTTTCTGCAAATCATATAGCAATACAAGACGTTGATAAGAGAGTGAACCAAGATTAAACATAAAATGAAGCATTGAGAAAGTATTGACAAAAGGACAAATTAAAAGCATATTCAAAAAGTATTGACCACATATCTATGTGGTTTTCACTGAAATGGGCAGAAAAGCATGAGATTTTTTTTACACATAAGAAAAAATATTACTTACAATTTCACCAACAGATGGTGCTTTATTTTCAGTATTCTCTCATAATTTAGGAAGATCCACTTTTCCAAATGACGCCAGTTTGAAAATGCTAATTAATCTGAAGTTGGCATGTGATTTCCTATGCTCTCGAGTATTTAAGTACAATATTTATTGCGTATTACTGTTGTTTATCATCCTAAAAAGAAAAGTATGATACAGATAAGAGTCATAGCATTGTTAGATAAGCTTTATGGTGAGAATTTCCAGTGCATAACGTCTGACAACTGTTCTCATGAATGACGGTCGTAACACTGAACTTTGGTTATTGGATGTACCATGCCTCTGTAAACTGGTATGTTCTGGCCACCACAACACTTTCTTCTATATTTTCCTATACAAATTCACTCAGTAACAATATTTAAAAAAAAAAAAAAAAAAAAAAAAAAAAAGATTTTTTTTCCAAGTTTTTTTTCGTTAAAAGTAAAAAAAAAAAAAAAAAAAAAAAAAAAAAAAAATCGATAACTTTGTTTTAAATGATCACATATTTATAGTTCAACAATTCGTTTTAAAGGTATTGACGAGACCTTTCGAAAGATATCCATCTTGAAAATTTATCCCCCCCGGGGGTACTTCCCCCCAGGGGGAGCAATGCCCCCTCATGCATAAAATTTTTTTCCTCATTAACTACTACTATTATCAATAATTCAAATTAATTTTACAATCACAGGTTAAGAATAACTCTCATTATGTACATTTATACGAAATTTTGTCCTATACTGCCATGTTAAAAATTTAGAAAAATATGATCACAGCGCTACCTGTTGAGCGATTGATCCCCAAATCTAATCAGCACCTAAATACTAAGTTTGGTTAAATTTCGTAAAAAAATAAATAAATAAATAAAAATACGATTTTTTTTTCTAAGGTTTTTTTTTTTTTTTTTTTTTTTTTTGTTAAAAGTAAAAAAAAAACGATAACTTTGTTTTAAATTATCACAGATTTATAGTTCAGCCATTCGTTTTAAAGATATTGACGAGACCTTTCGAAAGATACCCATCTTGAAAATTTACTCCTCTCGAGGGGAACTTCCCCGCCCCTCCCCCCTCCCCCAGGGGGCTGGCGAGTCTCCTACACATACACAATTTTTTTCCCAGTTGCCTATCTCTATTATAAGTAATTCTTGTAAATTTCATAATGATTACTAAAAAATAATTCTCTTTATGCACATTTATACAAAATTTTGGCCTATATCACCATGTTAAAAATTATGAAGCGGGATGGCAACGCAACCTGTAAGACAATTTTTACTAAAAGTTGATAGGCACTAATTTATGTCAAGGTGCAACTACATACCAATTTGTATGAAATTCTGTGCAATAGTTCCTGAGATACAGTTGCCACAAAATTTTATCACACACACACACTGACTGACAGACCGACAGACGTTTTCTAAAAATGGTCCAATCGTGTTCTACAGCTCTCAAAACGTGTAAATCCATCAAAAACCCGAGGTCGAAAATTTTTATGAATCCAATACTTTCTTCTATTGAATATAGAAGAAAGTAAAAAGTAATTTTACAATTAAATTTCCATTTTCTGAACAAAATTAAACTAATCTGGCTATAAATCTTTTGATACATTAAAAAAAAAAAAAAAAAAAAAAAATGTCCCATGTCTTTCTGGCGCATTTCAGTGAAACTGCTTCGTGTTATGGTCAATACTTTTGAATAACATTTTTTTTTTCTTATAACTTTTGGTTCACTATGCATATTAATAAAATGTCTGTGATTAAACATACCTGTATCAATACTTGTGAAATTCATTTTTAATACAGGTAAATGTAAATCATATCAACAAGTATTGAGATATCAGCATGACTTTTCAGACACAAGAATAATACAAAGTAACGATTTTTAAAGCCATAACACAAAGCGAAATTAATATGTTGCAATTATTTAGTTTATTTATTTCATTAAGTTTATAAAGAAAAAAAAAAGTAACATAAAAATTTAAAAATTAAAAAAAAAGTTTTTTGCTTGTTTTAGAGTTATATTTATGCCTATAAAAATCACATTATTTTGGTACGATCAAACAAAAAGGTGTATTGGTGTTTGGGAATAAAGTCAATTAACTTCTCTTGCAAACCAAACGAATTTCAGTTTTATGAAACTATTAAATATGACTTACTACTTTCATCTATATTCAATAGAATAAAGAATTGGATTTGTAGAAATTTTGGACTTCCAGTCTTCGATGGATTTACAAGTTTTTAGAGGTACAGAACACAGTTTTACTATTTTTAGAAAATGTCTGTTTGTTGGTTGGTCTGTGCGTGCGAGACAAAAATTTTGTGGCGACTATATCTCAGGAACTATTGAAAAGAATCGCATATAAATTTATATATACATGCATCTTCACCTAAATTAGTGCCTATCAACTTTTGGTGCCAATCTCTCAGTAGGTGGTGCAATCCAGCGATATATAGCGATATAGCGATTTTCAAAATTTAAGGGAAGGTTATATCACAAGAACTAGTGCGCAGAAATGCATATAAATTTATATGTAGATGCACCTTGCCACATATTAACACCTATCAGTTTTTGCTGCCAATCGTTCAACAGGTGGCAATGCTATATAATAATTTCCGTATTTTTATCTCGGATTCTGTTGCATATATTCGAAATAATTGATATGTGAGAAGGACATAAAATATTATGCTGATTCGATTTGAATGCATATCAGCATGTTGGTGGCGCTGTAATTCTGCAATTTTCCCAGAGAACAAGATTGCTATATCTCAACTCCTAAGGAATATAACTGTACGAAATTCGATGTGTGATATAATCATTATGAAAACGCATTTATAGGATGTTATAGAGAAATAACGGTCATTCTTTGTATATTTAGTATTAGATTTCTCTGAGATAAAAATTGTCAGCATTCATCATTGCAGTTAATATTAATAAATAATAGTTTTAATAAATTATTTGTTCTAAGTGAATTTGTATAGAAAATATAGAAGAAAGTCTTGTAGTGGCCACAACATACTAGTTTTTATAAAAGAATTTTTTACTTTATTAGTAGAAATATGATGCAGACAAATAATTTACTAGAACTTCTTTTTTGTAGAATATTAATTAAAAACTTTAGTTCTGTTGCCCGGTAGATCGAAGATTTCACTTTGAATTTCATGAAATTGTTTGACAGTTGTTTGAAATTAATTGCACTGTCATACATTAAATGTATTCACCTACATGTGAAAGTGAAATTGTAAATGAAGTGTGACTATCTATTTCAAATACTTTTGTATATCAGCATAATAAGTGCATGTATGCAAGTACTAAATAATTTCATGTTCGTTTGATGTCTTAATAATAAGCAGACGGAATGGCAATAGATATATATAGCTTATGCATTAAATTTGCCGGCGAACTGCGACCTTAATGAGATGGGAATGTAATGAATGTAAATCACGCATAGGTATGTTTATTGAGAAACAATTTACTGATACGATAATAATCTTTAGTAACAATCAATATATACGCGGTGGAATTTAATTAACAAATTACGTCTACTGAACATAGGTAGAATATCTCTTTTTACTTTTCAAACACTATAGTGAAGAAAGTATTGTAATCATGTCAAAAATCCGAATTTGAGATTTTGATGTTTCTATACGTTTCGAGGTCCCCTTAGTCCGTCTTCACTATTTTTACGATGATATATGTATGTGCGTGTGTATGTATTTTTGTATGTATGTGTGTAGGTACGTGAGTGAACACGCTAGCGTCTAAACGCTTTGCTCGAATGAGCTGTAAGTCTGTACGCATGTTGAAAGTCACCGTAGCACGAACCCTATTGATTTTGATGAATCTAGCACTTATAGTTTTTTTTACAGGGTTACAAGGAAAAATTCTTCATCATTATGGCCTATGGGACCAAATTTTTAAAAGTGCAATAGCATCTAAACGCCTTATTCAATTGAGCTGAAACTTTACGTAAATATTATAAATCGCTGTTGCACCAACTATAAGCATTTTGGTGAGTCTAGCATTTATAGGTTTTTACAGGGACACAACGAAAAATTCTTTATCATTATGATCTATGGGCTCAAAGTTCAGTAGCGTTAAATAAAACATCGTGTAATATATGGAGAAAAATACTCAAACATTTTATTATGGTTTTATCTCTTTTGTTTGTTTAACAACTCTTCTTTCTTTACTTTATCTACAAAACTGTTAATTACTCAATGTTCGGAAAGTCGAGTGGAGTCACTCCAGATTTTTATGATATAAAGGTTCCTGGCACATGTCTACTGTGTAGTTTTCTAAACATATACAGGTTGATACAAAAGTCACAAAAAAAATACTACTCAAGAAGTATTGGACGTAGTATTATGCGATTTACCCTAAAATACATAGAAAGACACGGAATTGTTTTAGGTAATAAGAAATTTATTATTAAATCAGTTTAAATTTTCTTCAGAAGGTGGTGTTATAACTGTAAATTTACTTTTTTATAGTAGCGTAGTACATTCATGAGCGTAACTAGTATTATAAATGCTCAATGTAATGGCTGTAATTTTTTAGAATGACTGTTATACGCTGCTCATTGGAAAATCTGCCATCTATAATTATTCTTTTAATGCATCGTCAAGTACCAGATAAGGGTGCCCAGATCAAAGGAGTTTAATCTTATAAAGATTCGTAAATAGTATTAATTAGGGCACTTTATTGTTTTTATATCCCAAAATCATTCAAGAAGTGAAAAAATAATGTAATTTCAAAATGAAACAATGTAAATATACAAGGAAATAAATTTATTATTATCCTAAACTTTCTTCAAATAACATTTTATAACATTGTATATTTTTCTCCTTTCAGATAAATGCAGTGACGTGTACTTTACAGGCACCATCAACAACAAAATGTCAATAAAGTCGAAGCCAACCATATAATTGGATGGATTCTTGGAATGGAACCTTAATTTTCGTTTTCAAAGGAAAAAAAATTCCCCTACATTCAAAAGTTTTATACGAATATTTTTTTTTTCTTTTTTAATTCTCTGTCAAGGTTAAAATATTTATTCGATCACATATTTCAATTTCTTTTTCACTAACAGTTTAGAAATTTTATCGGAATCTTAAGTTTCATTTTCTATAAAAACTACACCAGCAGAATTAAATTGCTAAATAAAGCAGTCTGTAACTATTTGGTTCATTACCAATATTTTTATGTAATTTATTTCTACTTTTCATTTAATTGTGAATACTTTATTAAATAATATATTTATAAATTTTCAATGGTGTCAATTTTCTTTCAATATACTAGGTGCCCCATAAATCTGTAGACATTTTAAAAATTCATAAAAATTGAAGGATTAGGTAGAATTAAACGTGCCTTGCGAAAAAGTTATTTATAATATTGATTTTGTTGAATTACAGATGACGACCGATGATCTAGTTGAAACCTAGACTTCAAAATAAACACAATAACAGTTCTAGGCAGAATGAAAGGCTGAAACTTGAGGAGCGGACTTCAGAATTTATTATATTTCAAATATAGTTGATTACAACAGGATATAAATTAATATAAATACTGCCTTAAAAATTATAGAAAGATGTTCGGAGATATGCTACAAAGGGGAATGAGAGAGAGGGGTAAACTTATTAACGTGCTACTCAGTCAATCGATGCTAGGTGAATGTGTGGGAAGAGCAAGGATTGCGCACAATTTCCACAGCCAAAGCTGGTAGCCCGGCGAATCTCTCGCTAAACAATCGCCAAACTTACTTCTTTATTCTTGCTATTAATCTAATGTAAACTTTTAAATTTTGAGAGTCGGTTTAAATTATATTAACCTAATGTTGGCATGCTTGATTACAGCCAAATGGATAGGGGGATTTTTGATATTACGACATAGGAAATGAAATAATTACATCTACATTGCACAGCTTAAAAAAAGGTTGCATCAGAAATATCAGAACTTTTGAGAATAAAATCTAATTTAAAAGAACAATTTATTTTGCAAACCGATGCGAATTCTTCTAAAAAAATTGAGAACAACTTTTATTAGTTTTATTTAATGTAGGAATTTTAAGTTAATCTTTTATTTTGAAGAATAATTTATTAATAAAGGGATACATTTTTATTTCGAAATAAATGAAATTTTAATTTAAGGGTTAAATTTATATTTTAAAATAAAGGAAATTTTGATTTATGAAAGCTGTATTTTAAAAAGATTTATTTAATTAATCTATATAAAATTTATCTTTTTTTACTATGAATTGAAATGCAAATTACTTTAGCATTCGCAAATATAATTTGAAATAAATTTAATTTTTAAAAAGAAACTTTCCTCATGAAAAATGAAAGAATTTAATTATTCAGATTTTAAAAGAAATAATCTAAAAATGAATCTATGTGTGTAAAATCCTCCACATTATTCTCGTGATTTTTTTTTTTTTTTTTTTTTTTTTATTTTTTTCATAACGAAAAAAAAAAAAAAAAAAAAAAAAAAGTTAAATTTTCTATTAATAAAGAGCGTTGTACGAATGCGCAGCGAGAAATATGCATATCAGAGTCCTATAAAATGCACGGTTTTAAGATTACACATCTTATTTCTTATTTTGTCTCCTACTTTCGCATGCATGAAGTTTTAATTCGGATGCTGATTTAATAGATAAAGCATTATTCATGAAGATGTTTTTCCTCATGTAAGAACCGCTGACTGTAGTTGCAATGAGCGATGTTTTAACTCGTTTCCAAACTGTAATTTGTGGTGATGGTGGGCACATAGAATAGGATTTACATACCTATATATGTATGTAAATAAATACATTTTTTCATGAAAGTGAATGATTTGCTCACATACAGCGCCCTCTATCGAGGAAATTTTTAAGTATTGTTTCTTAGTTTTCCAAAAAGAAAGAAGGAAAGAAGAAAAAAATCTTCTTACACGAGAATAACTTTTTCACAAACTGCATTCAATTTTACTTTATTTTTCAATTTTTATGATTTTTTAAAATGTCTACAGACTTATGGGTTACCCGGTATTTATCGCCTTAACATTTATAAGTTTTGTACTGAATCCGATCATTTAACATTTTTTTAGCAACACTTTCAATATAATTTCATTGTTTTAATCGATTTTTAAACTTTTATTCCTCCTCTATTCAATAGATAGCAACGTGCTCCAAAATTTATGAATTAACGTTTCAGAAGAAGCTATATGAAGAAGTTACGGAAAATTTCTTAGCCGGCGCGATTGTCCCTTCTAGCTTTGAGGATGCACTCATGTCATTTTTTTTCACCTGAAGAAGGACAGTGTTGTTACTTTGATTTGAAATAACTGGCGAGATTTTTTGAAATTTATGATGTTAATTACAATTTTCAATTAAACATTAGATGGATCTGACCCCAGCTTGTTCCGCTAACCAACCCACGAGTGAGGCTTCGCCTCCCCCGGGCTCTCTTCAGTTATTAACCCCTCCGGGGCTCTGTCCGCCTATTCACTGTTTTGCTTTTACCTGAATAGGATTATAAATAACACAAAACAAGAGGGAAAAAAATGTTATAGAAATCCCCATATTCAGTGTCAAATTGAAATACATAATATATTCGATAATTTTTTTTTTTTTTTTTTTAATGAAATATTATTCTAAAAATCAGTAAATATTTTTCAGAATTGAAAG
Organism: Salticus scenicus; assembly: GCA_963930645.1. Classification (NCBI taxonomy): domain Eukaryota; kingdom Metazoa; phylum Arthropoda; class Arachnida; order Araneae; family Salticidae; genus Salticus; species Salticus scenicus. The sequence goes on along the minus strand of OZ005656.1, from coordinate 108,884,693 downwards.
AAAATCGTAATATCTAGACAATTTTGTGTTACAGCTTTAGTATGTGACCCACTTGGCGACTTTCACATTTTTGTCACTATTTGGCGATAAATTTTTTGATATAATTGCTTGTTATAAAAAGAAAAAGAGAAAATCCAGTACTTACGTTTTCTAATTCCTATACTTTTTTTACTATTGAATTTTTTATTTAATTTAGGACAATATAATAGTCAATATATATTTTTAATGTACTACTAAAGTATATTTCTAATGTCTTTAAGTGTACCCTAAAGACAAAAAGAAACGGAGCTCACAAAAAAGATAATTTTAAAAAAGAGTAAATAATCCAATTCATAAAAAATGCTACTTTAGAAATAAAATTTCCAGAACTAAATTCAATTAATTTTTTAAAATCTTGATATCATACAAATGTAAATATCGAAAATATAATCATCTATATTAATAAAATCAGACTTTTGTCTGTAAATTTGTCGGAATCGAAAAATTTTGCGATACCTTCACGTTTCACACCCCATGAAAGCCGAAAATGACTTCAGAAAATTTTGCCTGTGTGTGTGTGTGTGTGCGTGTGTGTGTCATCGCGTCCGTATGTCGCTTTTTTTGTCCGGGCATCACTTGAGAACGGTTGTGCGGAATTCAACGGCACTTGGCAGGAATTTAGGTCTTCACCCAACTTAAAATTATATCTATCAACTTTTCAGAAATTCCCCCCCATTCCCCCCTGGGGGGTAAAAAACTAAAACACGTTTGTCCGGGCATCACTCGAGAACGGCTGGACGGAATTCAACGGCGCTTGGCAGAAACTTAGGTCTTCACCCAACTTAAAATTATATCTATAGAAATTTTCAAAATTATGAATAGTGTTTAAATTATGGGCAAAAAACGCCTACGCTTGCGCCATAAATAATTTTTCACTAAAACGCTTTGAATGGAAAAATAAAATGTAAAAATAAATTTTTAAGTTAAAGACTTTTTTATTCGCGTGATTCGGACTACAAATTATGAAAAGATTGAAATGAAGTGTTGCCATCTAAGTTTCATACTTTAGTTAATTTTAAAAAATCTAATTGTCGTATCGAAAAACTGTTTACACCCCAGGATTCAGAAAAATCACCCGTTTCATTTGGTACTGAATTTCTAACGATAAGTCTGATACTTCTAATTTATTTTTCCCTTTTTACGTTTTTCCGTTGCCACTTAAATTTCATACTTTAGTTATTTTTAAAAAATCTAATTGTCGCATCGAAAAACTGTTTGCACCCCTGGATTCAGAAAAATCGCCCCTTTCATTTGGTATGAAATTTATAAATATAGGCCTGATATTTCTAATCTATTTTACCCTTCTTCCGTTTTCAACCCAGATTCGGTAGAAGGTTTTATATTTATATATATTTTTATTTTCCAGAAATAAAATGAAATATTTTCAATTTCACGTGAATAATAATAATAAAAGTTAGAGAAAAAAATACCTACAAAAGTTTTTTTTTTAATCAGGAATTTGTATGTGGATAAATATTTTCATAGAGATATTTGGCATTAGTTTAATATTTTTATTTAATTAAGCAGCACTTTTCTTTCCTGCAGTAAAACAAAATTTTTTGTTGTTATTATGTACCTTATGAGGTTTTTTGTATGTTCTCCCCTTAATTGTAAATGATTATAATTTGGATTTTATTAAGATTTTTTTAAGATTTTTTTTCCTTTCGTAAATACCAGAAAAGAGTTTTTATTTTATTTTATTATTAGTGCTAGAGGCCTATTTCAGTCGGTACAGTTGTCGAATTTTTATAATACACTCTTAATAGTGCTAAGGGCCTATTTCAGTCGGTTTATTGAATGGGGATTTATTGAATGAAGTCCCCCCAAGGCACAACTTTGACATGAGTCCCCCCCAAGGTACCCCTATTTCAGTCGGTACAGCGTTGTCGAATTTTTATAATACACTCTTAATAGTGCTAAGGGCCTATTTCAGTCGGTTTATTGAATGGGGATTTATTGAATGAAGTCCCCCCCCAGGCCCAACTTTGACATGAGTCCCCCCCAAGGTACCCCTATTTCAGTCGGTACAGCGTTGTCGAATTTTTATAATACACTCTTAATAGTGCTAAGGGCCTATTTCAGTCAGTTTATTGAATGGGGATTTATTGAATGAAGTCCCCCCAAGGCCCAACTTTGACATGAGTCCCCCCCCAGGCCCAACTTTGACATGAGTCCCCCCCAAGGCCCAACTTTGACATGAGTCCCCCCCAGGCCCAACTTTGACATGAGTCCCCCCCCCAGGCCCAACTTTGACATGAGTCCCCCCAAGGCCCAACTTTGACATGAGTCGCCCCCAAGGTACAACTTTGACATGAGTCCCCCCCAAGGCACACCTCCCCCTCATTGGGAAAAAGATAAAAAACGTTGTTTTGCGGCTATAAGATAGTTTCGACTTCCAACGTTATTTGTTACAATATCTGCAGCTGAAACACATTGGTTTGATTTAATGAAAACTTTATCATGGAATTTAGATCGTCACGAATTAACTAAAGAAGAATTTGTCGATATTAACAAGTTTAGCAGTAGGCCTCTGGCACTAAATTAAAATCTGTCAATGTCAGATTTTCATGTTTTAAATAATGAAATAATGTCGTGTCTGTATATATAGATATATATATATATATATTTATTTGTTTATTTTGTGTATGGAACAGCTTTAGTATTGGATCCCTTTGGCAAAATTTGAAATTCGGAACCGTAGTTGCTCGGACGTTTCTCGCCAAGATCTTTAATTGCGCAATTGAGATAGCCAATTCAGTTCATCGCAAAAATGGCTTAAAATATTTAAAGTCACCAAAGATTTCCCATACTAAAGCTGTGCGTTTTGTATTTATTTATTTATAATATTTTCTATTAAAGACTTCTGTGGTCACGAAATTTGGTGCGTAAATTGTTTGTTTGCATCCGGCACTTATTGTAACTGGATTTCACGAAATTCGAAATCCCCTCCCCTCCTTCTCAGAGGGCAATAAACGGTATAACTTCAGTACAACCCCACAGCTGAATTTGGCGATTTTTCTTTGGCGCCGTTTTGAAGGATAACGATGTCGTTCTGGAGTGTTTGAGATATAATATGGCAGCCTAATATGTTGTTTATTTTGGATTTATGATTTGGATTATGATTTTATCATTTATCATATATGATTTATGATTTAGCCATAATCGCCAGCAAAAAAGTCGTCAAATATCGTTGTGGGGTTATACTGAAGTCGTTCCCAATAAACATGTGTAAAAACATGTTTTTCCGTTTGAATTCGCTTTGAATTATCTTAGAATGGCGAATTTTGGTGTGCGGATATTGATTAAGTGTACGCATTATGTACATTAGTGGGATTTTGCAAAACTTCGAACTCACCCGTTGGGGAAGGGGAAGTAAGAAGTGGGTAAGTTGCGCCGAAGGCAGTGGGGACTCAGACTGGATATTGATTAAGTGTACACATTATGTACATTAGCGGGATTTTGCAAAACTTCGAACTCAACCGCTGAGGAAGGGGATGTAAGATGTGGGTAAGTTTACCGAAGGCAGTGGGGACCCAGACTGGATATTGATTAAGTGTACGCATTATGTACATTAATGTGATTTTGCAAAATTTCGAGTTCACCCGCTGAGGAAGGGGAAGTAAGAAGTGGGTAAGTTGTGCCGAAGACAGTGGAGACCTAGACGCCTCACTTTGCGAGCGAGAAAACTTGTACCAATCACAGCGAGAACTTAGGTTTTTTATAAAGATATGGGATTTTGACAACTCATTTAAGTTTAATGTCCAGCGAAGCGGCAAAGCCTGCTAGTCGAAAATATAATCAAAATAAATGCTTACGTGCAATGTAAAATGGGGTTCATTATTCTGCAAAAAAGAACATAAAAAAATTGATAAACAACATAAGAAATTACCAGTAAAAAAATAAATTTTCTTAATAAAAACATTGACATTTATTTATTTATTTTTTACACCATAGATTATATTTTGATTTTCTCCGTGGAAAATGACTTCATAATAGAAAAACAATGTCATAAGAGGAACATTTTTCAAAGCAGCAAATACAGTGCTTTTATAAACCTGCCGTTAATACCTGGCTTGGAGTATTCCACACACATTGATACCTCTCTTGACGCGGAGAACCTTGCCTTCCGCGTAGAGGTGCGGTCGCAGACCAAAAAAAAAAAAAAAAAAAAAAAATTGACGCCAGCGACGGAACCTTTTATATATATAGTGATTAAACTAATTGATTTCTGAATTTAATCAGATTATCATATATATGTTTCAAAAGAAAAAGAATTCAAAATGCCAGTTTTTTAATTTAATTAATTTAATTTATTTATTTATTTTTCTTATTAATGATTAGTTATGTGTTTTATAGTTATTTTTGAAATTAATGTAGCAATTAAAAAAAATTAATTAATGTAGTGAATGTCAAGTTAAGGAAGATTACTAACTATTGCTAAAATAGCTCTTTCGAATTTACTGAGTTATTTCTATTTATTTATTTAGTAAAAGCTTTTGTTAAATTCTAATTTTGAACCTGTTCAAAAACTTATGAGTTATGTATAATTTTATAAAACTTTCAACTGTAAAACATGCTATAATATATATAGAAATTTCTTCCCTCGCAATAACAGAAAAAAAATTCATAATTTTTATTCCTGCCATCCATATATAACTGTGAAAACCTGTATGTATGTTTGTTTGTTTTTTTATAAATCCACACATTTTAAAGATTTAGAAAGTAATTTCGCATGTATGTTCTTTAACAAGAGAAAGGAGGTGCAATTTGGGAACCACTAGGGCTAGATACTTAATCTTTTGCATGGAAGTTTTTAATTCAAGTTTTTATTCATTATATTGTTAAAAATCCCCACCCCCTCTAAAAACAAAAATGGGTAAGGATGAAAGGGGAAAATAACAACTTCACATTCAAATCCATATTTAAGTTTCTTTAATATTTATTAAACTTCCTACATAATAATAATAATAATAATAATATAGCAAAAAAGATAGTTTCTCCTTTCTTTTTATAAAATATGAGAATCACTTGAGCTAGAAACTTGATATTTGATGTGAAAGTTCTTCATTTCTGTTCGTATGCATTAAGCTATTTAAACATCAATTTAAATGCAATCTAAAAGTTAATCAGTCCGTTTAAATGGGAGTAAAATGGGGTTTAAAATAAGGTGTTTGTTGCTATAATTTGACAACTTCTTGGACAAAAATCTTGATGGTTGCTATGAATGTCATTCACAAGTTCATTGATAGCATACCCTTTAGTTAAACGCGGGGTGGCGGAAGATGCCCTAGAAACTATGGAAAATGAGTAGAAGAAGCTGTAGCTTTTGATGAATTACCGATTTGGAAGTGTGAAATTTATATCTTCAAAACTGCAGAGATTTATGCTTCAACAATGAAATATTGAACTGAAAAACTTCTTCTTTTTTTCCCCCTCTTGTAAACAGAAACAGAAGATTTTTAAGAAATCTGAAAGTATATTTTATAAATTAATACAATTATGAAATATGATATACATCTATGATTTTTTTTCTTATATTAAATTGTACTACAATAAACATCTATATTTTTAATAATTTAAATTCTAAATGTAAATAAAATTTTATTTACAAAAATGTAAAAAAATTCTAAGAACAATTCAAAAATCTATTGGTATGCTATTTTTATAATGATTAATTATCAAAATCCCATGGCTGTACCGAAATACTGTCTTGCTAACTATATAAAAGGCAGCTTATTGGTATGTAGATTATATTTTCTTTAAAGGACAGTGATTTACATATAGCTTAACTCATCAATTCCCAGTGTCACCTGGAGGTGATAGATGTTTAGTATTTTTTTCTAACCATCAACAATGATATCTTTGCATACTATTTATTTTCATATGAAGTCAATACATTTTCTTTTTGCAATTGTTTCCACGCTATTGAATTGATATCGTATTTTAGCATGTGAAAATATTATATCCAAAGCATACGTAGTAGAAACTTTTTTTGTTATTGTGTGTAATAAATAAATATATAAGATATAAAATAAATACCTTCTTGCAAAGTAACAACTCAAGTGATGTATGAGCAATATAGATATTATCAGATATTACCAATGTCGCTTGTAGGTGATATCATTGTAAAAAAAAAAGTAAAGTTTGCAACCAAATATATATATATATATATGTGTGTATTTTTTTACCCAAAATATTACATAAAAGTAACACAAAATAAAGGGTTTTTTTTTTTTTTTTTTTTGTAAACAAGTAATAGGAAGTAACGGGTTGATTTATTGAAGACAAAAAAACGCCATCTATTGGTTGAAAATTAAATTATTGAATCATAGTGTGCATAAATTAATTACACTATTTGAGTATTAAAGGAGTCGGCGCAGTCGTATTTTTTGAATACCACAATTTTTTTAATCAATCTTCGTATTACTCAAACGCATATAACAACTCCAAACGATTACTAAATTTTTCTATTTATAAAAAAGTGACCACACCGTCCTCTTAATAGGTATATATGTACTATTTTATCTAGACCGAGTTATTTTAACTAGAGTATTTATTTAATCTCTGAACAATGATCTAAAATAAGAAATTTTATATAACTCTATTGTACATAATTTAACGGAAATATTTTAAGCAGCTTAAATAATCTTTATTTATATATTAAATACCTTTTTAAATTAATGTAAACATATGTAATATTTTCTTTAATTATGAAATATGTTATAATTTAACACATGATCTGGATTGGTTTAAATTACATATACCTTTTTACTTTCCGAAAATACTTATGTAAGGAAAGTATTGTAATCATGTCAAAAATCTGAATTCGATATTTTGGTGTTTCTATACGTTTTGATGTCCCCTGAGTCCGTTTTCACTATTTTCACTATGATGTATGTATGTGTGTGTATATGTGACGCTAGCGTCTAAATGCTTTGCTCGAATGAGCTATAAGTTGGTACGCATGTTGCAAGTCACCATAGCACGAACCCTAGTGATTTTGGTGAATCTGGTACTTATAGTTTTTTAACAGGGACACAAAGAAAAATTCTTTATCATTATGGTCTATGGGACCAAAATCTTGAAAGTGCGATAGCATCTAAATTCCTTATTCAATTATACAAAATATTTATACACATATTATGGGTCACAGTTACTCAATCTGTATAGATTTTGAAGAATCTAGAACTTATAGTTTTTTTTCAGGGACATAAAGAATATTTCTTTATCATTATGGCCTATGGGACCAAATTTTAAAAAGTGTGATAGCGTCTAAACGCCTTGTTCAATTGAACAAAAAAAATATACACATATTATAGGTCACAGTTTCACGATCTCTATAGTTTTTGGTGAATCTAGCACTTCTAGTTTTTTTAGAGAGATGCAACAAATAATTCTATATCATTATGGCCTATGGGGTGAAATTATTTAGAGTGCGATAGCACCTAAATGCCTTATCCGTTTGAATGAAAAATTTATATACGATTTATAGGTCACCATCACACAAACTGTATAGATTTTGGTGACTCTAGTACTTCACGAATTTTACAGGGACACAAATAAAAATTGTTTATCATTAAGACCTATAGGCTCAAACTATTTAAAGTGCGACAGCGACTAAACGCCTTATTCAAATGAACTGAAAATTTATATACACGTTATACGTTACCGTCACACGAACTTTATGAACTTTAGAGAATCTAGCACTTATGGTTGTTTTTACAGGGACAAAATGCAAATTTCTTTACCATTGTGGCATATGGGCTCAAACTCTAAAGTGCGATAGCGTCTAAATGCCTTATCCGATGGAGCTGAAAATTTATATAAATATTATAAGTCACTTTTGCACTACTATAAGCATTTTAGTGAATCTAGCATTTGTAGGTTTTTACAGGGACACAACGAAATATTCTTTATCATTATGATCTACGTGTTCGGTAAAATAGCGTTAAATTAAATACCATGTACTATATATAGAAAAATACTCAAACACCCTATTAAAATTTTCGCTTTTGTTTATTTAACAACTCCTTTTACTTTACTTTTTCTACAAAACCGTTAATTATTCAATGTTCGGAAAGTCGAGTGGAGTCACTCGAGATTTTTAATATATTCATCAATATGCATGAATGAATTTTAAAGTTGAATGTACCCTAGTTTTCTCTCTTCCCACGCATTTAACTAAGCTATGATACACCTTTGAGAAAATAGCTATATATTTCGTTCTTGGTGTTTATTTTCCTTAATTGTTTTCGTTAATCAGCTGTTAGAAAATTCAGTATTGAACAAAATGTACAACAACACAGAAAGAAAACAATGCTAATAGATACAATTATGTGGATATTTTCCCTAAATACCTTATTTATATGTAAATTAAGTAATTACTTTGCTTTAACAAACCGAATTCAAAATTTTCCGCAAAAGACTTCATTGTAAGCTTAACAAAATGTAATTTAAATGTTAAAATAGTTCTTCCAAACATTAGAATTTTATCAGTTTAGGTCCAAAGTAATCAAACATTTTTATGCAGCTATTTATTGGACACGTTTAATTAACCAGAGTGCAACATATGGGAATAAATCTGTTACAACTGACAACTTATTAAATATTTTAATAATTTATTATTTTGATTAAAGTGACACTTTTCACTTTTGACAGTGTCACTTAAAGTGACACTGTCTAAAGCATACAATAAGTTTTACCTATCGTAGTATCATAAAATTTTGTGCATATATTACATGAATGCATAAAAAAGGTTTCTGTAATTATAAAAAAATAGAAAAAAAAAGTAGTACAAAAGATCCCTATAGAAATCGTCTGTAATATGTATAGTTGACAACTTTGCGCCGTTTAGCTACCGCAAAAAATTTCACAGAAATACTTATTTTATATATATATATATATATTAAAATATATATAAAATAAGTGTTTATATATATATATATATATATATATATTAAAATACATATATATATAAGTATTTATATATATATGTTAAAATTTTCCAGTATCCAAAAGGTCCTAAGTTGCCAACTATAGTAAAAGGGTAAGCGTCAACTTCTGATGGGTGAATCTATATTTCGAAATGACTATTATATAAGTTATTTAAGTTACATAGGATGATGAGAGCATGATAAAATTGTGAACTAGGATATGCTGATGATTTTTTTAATCGAAACAGGTTGAAGATAAATTACAATGCTAAAACAAGTAATGTGTTTCGATAGATAGATCCGTAAGCTTTTGTCAAACATAAAGCTTTTTGCTGGGAAAAGTTTAGTTACGACGCAAATCTATATACATGGTTTCAAAATCACCCATTCAGCCGATTACTTTTAATTAAATTTTAACAGAAAAGGTGAGAGCTTGGAAAAATACCACTGACAAATATAGTTTAATATGCCATAAATATTGAACAGGCTTCCTGTTTTTATTGTGTGTGTGTGTGGGGGGGGGGCGGATGGTTGCAATAGACCACCTTTCCATAAATGTCCGCAGACTCTTTATATTTCTGACGTTTTGTCAAATATCTTAAAAATGCATTAATTTGTGAGTTGAAAGAACGTGTTATAAAAGAAGTATAAGAAGTATTGTTTATTCGTTGTGGTTGTCATGTGATTATAAGGCTCTTTCTAATTATCAGTATTCATTTGTATACGATTAACGCCTGTATTAATGAATATATAAAAGTTTCTTTAAAAAACTGCGAAAAAAGGGCATTTTTTGTTATAAAATGCAGTAATTTAATGTCAATGGAAAGCCATTTTTAGGAAACTTGACGTAATATAATAGACATAATTTGCTGGAACCATAATATAAAAATATTAAATATCTAATAAAATATGAGACTTTTCACGAAATTATTACTTTCTTCTATATTCAATAAAAGAAAGTATTGGATTCGTAAAAATTTTCGACCTCAGGTTTTTGATGGATTTACACGTTTTGAGAGCTGTAGAACCCGATGTGACCATTTTTAGAAAATGTCTGTCTGTCTGTCTGTGTGTGTGTGTGTGACAAAATTTTGTGGCAACTGTATCTCAATGACTACTGCACAGAATTTCATACAAATTGGTATGTAGTTGCACCTTGACATAAATTAGTGCCTATCAACTTTTGGTAAAAATTGTCTTACAGGTTGCGTTGCCATCCCATTTTTTCTAAATTTTTAACATGGTGATATAGGACAAAATTTTGTATAAATGCGCATAAAGAGAATTATTTTTTAATAATCATTATGAAATTCACAAGAATTATTTATAATAGAGATAGTCACCTGGGAAATTTTTTTGTATGTATAGGAGCCTCGTCAACCCCCCTGGGGGAGAAGTCCCCCCTCGAGGGGAGTAAATTTTCAAGATGGGTATATTTCGAAAGGTCTCGTCAATACCTTTAAAACGAATGGTTGAACTATAAATCTGTGATAATTTAAAACAAAGTTATCGATTTTTTTTTTACTTTTTACGAAAAAAAAAAAAAACTTAGAAAAAAATCATAATTAAAAAAAAATAATAATAAATTAACAAAATTTAACCAAACTTGGTATTTAGTTGGCCCCTGCCATAAACTGGTGCTGATTAGATTTGGGGATCAATCACACATCAGGAGGCGCTATGATCGTATTTTTTCTAAATTTTTAACATGGCAGTATAGGACAAAATTTCGTATAAATGTACATAATGAGAGTTATTCTTAACCTATGATTGTAAAATTAATACGAATTATCATTAATAGTAGTAGTTAATTAGGAAAAAAATTTTAGGCATTTGGGGGCATCGCTTCCCCTCCCTGGGGTGAAGTACCCCACGGGGTAGGGTAAATTTCCAAGATGGGTATCTTTCGAAAGGTCTCGTCAATACCTTTAAAACGAATGATTGAACTATGAATATGTGATAATTTAAAACAAAGTTATCGATTTTTTTTTTAACTTTTAACAAAAAAAATACTTGGATTTTTTTTTTTTTTTTTTTTTTTTTTTTTTTCAATATTGTTACAGAGGGAATTTGTATAGGAAAATATAGAAAAAAGTCTTGTGGTGGCCACAACATACTAGTTTTTAATTGTGCTTGCACAAGCGTTAAAATTTCATTTGTATAATTTATTAGCCAAATTTATTGAGCTAATTATACGAAATACCCTGCATGTAATAGTAAAAAAACAATACTTCCATTACCTACGGTAGTAGGGTAATGGAAGTAAAAAGGGAAATTTTATTTCATTTTCTTTAAGAAAATTTTTCTATTTCCGTGAATGAATTTTCTAGTTATATGCAAAACATAGTTAAGTTGTATTTATAACCACATCTGCTACAAATTCGCAGTTTAATACGGGTTACATCTTCAGTATTTCAGTACAATTAGTTTGACATTCCTACTCACCATGATCTTCATCGTCCGACTCTCCAAGCAGTAGATTTTTCCAATTAATTCGAAATAATCGATATGTGAGTAGCCAAGGTATTGAGTTTGTCTGAGATTGCTCAACCTGTACTCACAAATCCCTTATTGCCCATTGAGCGTCTTCTAAATGAGGCAAAATTTTACTATTGGTTTCGCTGCATGGTTTTTAAAATCTCCCAAAACAATAGTTATTTCAGTTTTAAACTAAACAAGAACGAAAAATAATGCAGTACGTAATGATTATTAACAAATTCCAACACTATTAAAAATAATTTCTTAAAAATAAGCTAAATTGTCTCAAAATAGCTCCGAAACAACATATACTTAAATGTGAAAACCTATGTACTCATTTTTGAGTATATTGACATGCTCAAAAATGAGGTTGACCAACAAGAATCCCATTATTCCCATGTTTGACATGTCAATATAATCAAAAATGAGTATATGGGTTTTCAAATTTAAGTATATATTGTTTCAGAGCTATTTTGAGAAAACTTAGCTCATTTTTAAGAAACCATTTTTAACAGTGAACTGTGCGTACTTGTTGTATCGTATAACTTTCAATATTCTTTGTCTACGTTATCACACAGCAGACAGACAGAAGGACTGAAATGTATGCAGAATGAACAACTAAATTTTAAAACACTCTTAGATATTGAAAATACAGTCATTAGATTATAATTGCAGTCCTTAATGTATCTGAACATTTTAGTGTAGCCCTGTGAACCTGGAGGTTAATCATGTCCTAATCTATACAAGACATTATTTTAGAATATTACCAAAGCATTTCAATTTCTTTATGATTTTTACAGTAGAAAGTTATTTAAATGTGATTTTTAAAATTATCTGTCCTAAAACACAATGTATTAGCATTTTTCTTTCTTTCTTTCTTTTTTCTTTTCTTTTTCTTTTTGTCCCTGTACACAAACTAGTTGTACAGGACTTATTACTGTCATTTTAAATACGGAACATTCAGTAGGGAATTTCATTAATATGTATCATTTTTTAAAACGTCTGAAAATATTTACCGAAACAGGGGGCGAGATACAGAGAGATTAGACAATTAGGTAGATAATTAGGTAGACAATCGGACAGACAGATAGAATAATTAAAATCATACTCGAACTCAAAACTTGTTTGAAAGCGTTAAAAATGCTTAATGTAAACGAAAATGTAATTTCAGCAAATTTTTATTAATAGCTCTTAATGTAGCTGAATATTTTTATGTGGCCCTGTAAGACTATACTAATCATACCATATTCTATAGAAAGCATTCTTTTGTGCATTTTCAATATCATTAAGTTTGTGAAAAGTAAAGTTACTAAATTTAGTTTGTAGAAATACATCTCATACAACGCAATGCTTTGAAATAGTTTCAGGTGTCCCTTACACAAACCAGTAGAGGTATTCAATCCATTTTCAATTGGGAACATCCGATAGTGAACGGGAATAACATAGTTTAACTATATCAGTTTCAAGATATTCCACAAATATTTACGGGAGTTAGAGCGCGGACAGTCACACAGATGGACAGACGAATAGACAGACAGATACGCAAACTGAAATCACATTCCCACTTAAAAATTATTAGAAAGTGTTAAAAACGCTTAATGTAAACGAAAGTGCTATTTCAGAAAATTTTTATTAATAGTTCTTAATGTAACTAAATATCTTTGCGTAGTCCTGTAAATTTAATACACTATATTCTATAGAAAGCAGTCTTTTGTGCATATGAATAACATATTTCAATTTCATTAAGCATTGGGTAAAGTAAAGTTATTAAAATTTGTTTTGTAGAAATACCTCCCAAACAACGCAATGCTTTGAAATACTTTCGAGAATCCCTGTACACAAACCAGTGATAGTATTTACTCCATTTTACATAGGAAACATTCGATAGTGAACTTGAATAACATATTTGAATTTCATTAAAACCTGTGTACAGTAAAGGTATTAAATATGGTTTATAGAAATACCTCTCATAGAGTACAGTGCTTTGGAATACTTTAGAATATCCCAGTAAACAAACCTGTAGGGATATTATCTCTATTTTTAATAGGAAACATACGACATCGAACTTGAGTAACATATTTCAGTTTCAAGAAGTTCCATAAATATTTACGGGAGTTAGAGCGCGGACCGACAGACAGACACACCAAAGTCATTAACACTTTTCAACCTTGTTGGAAAGTGTTAAAAAGAGACTAAGGATTTCAAGATAAACCTCATGTGACTTTCATACTTAAAAAACAGGCTAAGAAGAGTTAATTATATATATATATTTAATTATTAGTGTATTAAGGGAAAAACTACTGCTCAATGTACGGAAAAATAGTACGTATCAGCCGCTCGCAGGGCTAATCTTTGCTCCCTCTCTCTTCCTTAAGTCCTTTATTTATTTATTTATTTATTTTTTGTTATCATTTGTAAACATTTTAGTGTAGGTGCTCCAGTGATTGGCATGCTCCAGTAATTGACATCTATCCCGAAATAATTAATGAATCAGAAAAATAATAAAATAATATATTCTACATATAAGAATTTTAACATTTTATTTCAAACACTGGAGCATAGGGTGCTAATAACTGGTAAAATGAATAACTAGCAGTGTCAAACACTGGAACATAGGGGGCCAATTACTAATAAAATGTAAAACAGGCAGTGTCAATTACTGGAGCATTGAGTGGGTGTCAAATAAAAATTCATAAAAAAAATAATTGTTGTCAAATGTATATATTTTAACGTATATGTGGTTCTGAATTTCTTTCATATCATATGTACTAACTTAAGATTTCTAAAAATATTTTCTGATGACTAGAACATTAAAAACATCAGAGATTGCTTTAAAAGTATCAATCACTGGTTCACTTACCTACCTCATATCTCATTATGCTAATCTTCGTTATTTCTTTTGATAATTAGAAGAACAAGTGAGATGCAAGCAAATAGATCTAGCAAAATGCGCATCAGAATTTTCACTAAAAATAGTTATCTGAAAGTAAAACAATTTTTAAATGTTTTATCAATACTTTAAATTCCTATGCATTAGGAGTATGGCTGTACCAGATTTCTGATCTAAAACTTAATTATTCTTACTGACCCGATACAGCATATTTAAAATCTTATCTTTTCTTACATTCTTAAATTTTCTAATAAAATATTTATTCTTCTAAATAATAAAATATGGATGGGTCTCACCTGAAAACTTCTAATCCAAGGGTCCGGGTGTGGATGGGGCAACTATCATCCATTAAAGAAACTAGACTCGATGAATGTAGCACTTCTTAGATGAAAACAGAATTTTTAATGCTTTGTTAGCATACATGTAAAAACGAAAACAGAACAAAAACTATCTACAGTATTTACAATTAAATATTAAAGTCTTTCTTAACATTAAAGTCTTAAATTGTCATTAGTTCTTAAATATTTATTCTAATTCTTAAAAGTTTCAATAGTTCTGTTTTAGGACCGGGGCGTCTGTAAACAAGACGATCTTAGCATAGCCCCTTCTCTATTCAAGGTCCTGTTCTGTTCTGCTTCTGATTCTAAAAAGCACCTTTTCTCGAAAAAAAGGCGCCCGTCTGTCTGGAAAGGCATTTGTTCTGAAAGCAGAAGAATGAACGGGGGATTCCCGACATCCTCCCACCTTGAGTTGCGACTAATCGGAGGAACTCAACAATCCAAGTTGAAGTCGTTGAGGAGGTTTCACCACACGGCCAGTTCGGGAGACCACCGGGGGATTGGAAGTGGGATCATGGGTTCTGGAACTGGTAGGTTCTGGAGGGTCTTTCACAGGTTCCTTTTCTCTGGGGTTGAGTATCGGTTTCTGTGAGAGGTTCTTGTTTTCAGAAGTCGAAGGACTTAAATTTTCTTGGAGAGACCTATGTAAAGTGGGGTGATTCTTAAGTTCGGTACTGTCAATTTCTAAAGGAAACAATCTTTGCAATGGGCGCAGAAAAAATCCATTTTCGGTCTTCACTTTAGCTAGGCGTATGACATTATCTTTGCCTGGGTAAATCTCGATCACTCTTCCCAAAGGCCAGTGAACACGTTTCTTATTGAAATCTTCTAATAGGACAACATCGCCGACTTTCAATTGTTTGAATCTTTTGGTCTTAGATGCGTGTTGTCGTAATTGTCCTAAATATTCAGCTCTGAATCTGTTTCTTAGGTTTTCTCTGATTATGGCTCTGCGGTTAAGATCTTTAGAATCCAAAGCATCTAGGTCAGGTACTCCTGATGTTGGCAGTTCTCTTAGGAACATCATTGGGGTTAAAGGTAAAGGATCTGTGTTATCTTCGGAAACATAGGTTATAGGCCGTGAATTAATCACTTGTTCACAGTCACATAGCATGGTGTAAAGTTCTTCGTTTGGGTCTTCTTCTATTTGAGGCCATTCATTTTCATGTAAATAAAGCCAACTCGGACCCTCCCACCATCTCGATTTCTGTAGTTGTTCAAAGGAACATCCTCTAGACGGGAGGTCCGCGGGATTCAAATTTCCGGGTACATGTCTCCAATTGCAAACTTCGGTCAGATTTCGGATTTCTAATACTCTGTTGTGTACAAATGTACCCCATTCTTGTTTTCTTCTAATCCAACCTAAAGCAGTGGGGTTGAATCTGACCAAAACATGGTATTTACATGTAAGTTTAAATCGTTTTGCACATTTTTGGCCAACCTAGCGCCAATAAGACAAGATAACAGTTCAAGGCGGGGTATGGTCAATTCCTTAATAGGTGCAACTCTACTTTTCGCATTGATTAACTGGATCTTGATCCCTTCTGAAGTCTCTACTCTTATGAATACGCAAGTGGCATATGCTCGCTTGCTTGCGTCAGAAAAAACCTGTAATGATGTTTTCTTTTCTTTCTCTGGGTAAATGTTAAGCCACCGAGGTATTTTAATTTGGGATAAAAGATTTATTCCTTTCAGCCAATTAGAAGATTGTTGTTTTAAAGTTTCAGGGAGCTCTTCGTCCCACTTCACCTTCTGAATCCACGTTTCTTGAAGGATTAGTCTGGGAACTAAACTGACAGGTGCTGTGAATCCCACAGGATCAAAAATTCTTTGGGTAACTGATAAAAGTTTTCTTTTTGTAAGGGGTTCACTTATCTTTAGGGGTTCTTCAATTTTACAAACTAAACTGTCATTTTTCAAATCCCAGAGTAATCCTAACACGGGAGCAAACCTCGGTTTATCTTCAGTTTTGTCGATCATAACCTGGGGCCAATTCGATCGCCAACATCTCAAATTGAAATGTGCCGAAGCCAAAATTCCTTGAGATTCTGATATGAATTTTTCTGTTTCTTGAATCGAATTCAGGCTGATGAGGGAATTATCTAAATAGAAGGAATCTCTTAAGAGCCTAGCTGTCTCTCGACATTGTTCGGGAACATTTTCTAAAAGGTGATTTAATGTTGCCATAAGCAAAAAAGGGCTTGAAGTTAGGCCGAAAACCACACGACAATGTCTATAAATTTTTAATTTATTTTCGCTATTAAACCAAAAAAATCTCAAAAAGTCGCGATCTTTCTCTGTTATTTTAATTTGCAGGAATGCTTTCTCTATATCGGACGAAATTCCTATCTTGTATCTGCGAAATCTATTCAAAATGCTAGGTATAATTTCTACAAGATTTGGTCCTTTTGTTAAACAATCATTAAGGGAGGGACTGTTTCTAGTGTGTGCTGAGGCATTAAATACTGGACGAATTTTAGTGGTTTCACTAGATTCTTTAACCACCGGTCTGTGTGCTAAATAATGTGCCTTGTCCCTTTTCTGGTCCAATACCTCTTCTATAATCTGATTGTTTTCCCAGAAATCAAAAATTTCCCCATATTCCCTTTTCCTATCAGATTTGATTAATTTATTATCCGTCTTGTACAGACACTTTTCTGCCAACGAGTAATTATCTGATAAAATCGAATGGTCAACTGTCCATGGTAAATTGACTTCATATCGGCCGCTTTTATCTTGTTTAACAGTTTCTAGAAAATAATTCTTGGTTTCTTGTTCTAAATCCTGTTTCGATTTATTATCTTCATTAGTAATTCCTAGAGTGTCAAGGCGCCATAAATCCGATAAACTGGCGTTTGACATGTGTAATGACAAAGATAGACCCACCAAAGAATTGTCCTGCTCACTCTTGTGACCCTCTGTCTTGCCCAAAATGGTCCAACCCAATTTAGTTCTGAATGTAGTTAATCCCAATTTTGGAAAATATTTTATGTCATTTGTGAACAGTTTAGCGGACATATCAGCTCCCAAAAGTATATGTACTTCGTCTGGATTTTTCTGATATAAACAGGATTTATTATTTCTAGGGACATCTGATAAATATACACCTTCCTTTTCTAAGAGTTTTACTAATTTATCATCGCGACATAAATTCACGCCTGCGCATATTTTTTCTTGATCTAGTGCTTGTATTTTACACTTAAACTTATTATCTAAACTCCCAATCGTAAATTCATAACGATTATGTTCAGCTGACATTTCCATGCCCCCAAAAAGACCATGTCTGATTGTTTCTTTTTTCATTCTTTTTAATTTTAACTTATCAGCTGCAAACTTACTGTTATAACTATTATGAGATCCGGAGTCAATAATTAACCGAATATATGATGATTTACTACCATCTCTGTTAGAAATTGCTACTATTAACGTCTGCAAATAAAATTCGCTTGTAAATTATGATTCGATAACGCCAATTTAGATTGATCATTTCTTTCGTAATTACTTATTTCCTGTTTCAAATCTTTATTTCCATTACACATTATGTCTGAATGTCTACGATTACATAAATTGCATAAAGTTTTTGATACACAGTGTCTAGCTAAATGTGAAGGTTGAAGGCATAAATAACACAATCCTTTCTTACGCAATAGATTAACTCTTTCATCAAATGGTAAATTACGAGTTTTGACACATTTGTTACTTAAATGCGATTCTGAGCAAAAATTACACCTATCATTTTTATTCTCATTTAATAAATCACAAGCAGTAGGCAATTTCCGGTTCTGAGTATCAAATTTATTAACGCGGGGGGGAAAAACATCTCTACGATTTTGATTATCTAATCTTTGAGCTGGGGGGGAGAAATGACTGGCGCCGCTATCCTCTTGTCTGGTAGTTATTAAGCATTCGCGCGATACGAGTTGTTTATTTAAGAAAGATAATATATCTTTTACGCCATAGTTAACACCGTGAAATTCCATATTAAATTGTAATGCTAAATCTTTAGGTAATATTTTTAGTAATATCGGCGACAATAAACTGCCGTACCTATCCAAAGAAACATCTAATGATTTTAAACTTCTAATGTTAGTTTGGATTTCATCGTAAATTTTCCTGAGCGATTTAATGTCACTTGAATGTTTTAGTGGGGCAATACTTAATAATTTATTCAAATGTACATTTACGAAGATGTCTTGTTTGCCATACCTTTCTTTTAAAATATCTACTACTTTTATGTAATTACTCGCGGTGACAGAGAATCCTTCTATACATTTTAAGGGGTCAGGTGCAAAAAATGATTTCAAATAATTAAATTTATCTACAGGATCTAAATTTTCATTATTATGAATAGCCGTTTCGAATGACGACCAAAAAGTCAGCCATTCGGCTGCGTTCCCGTTAAATTTAACTGGATCTAGCGGTGGTAATTTGATGTGTATTGCTTCTTTTGAAGTATTTCTTCTTTCAATTTCTGTTGATGAAATACTTGTTTCACTTTTCTTTAGTTCTTTTAATTTTCTGTTGGCTCGAAATCGCCAAGCAATTATTTTTTCACGATATTCATTTGCCGTTTCTAATTCGGCTTCTAATTGGAGTTCTTGAGTTAAATTTTTAATCTCTGCATCTTTACTCTTTAATTCTATAGTAGTTTCATTTAATACTTCTATAGTTTCCTCTAAATCTACAGCATCTGGATCTATATCATCAGATAAAGTTTTTAATTTCTCTATAAATTTATTAATACTGTCTCTTATGACAGCTCTCTCTTTTTTGGCTATTACTAAATTAGCCATAATAAATACAAAAATTTAAAATTTTATAATATTATCTATCTTTTCAATTATAAATAATGGATTCAATTATAAATAATTATAAATAATAGCTGCCCACATCCCGTGTATGGGATGCCACAATATATGGCTGTACCAGATTTCTGATCTAAAACTTAATTATTCTTACTGACCCGATACAGCATATTTCAAATCTTATCTTTTCTTACATTCTTAAATTTTCTAATAAAATATTTATTCTTCTAAATAATAAAATATGGATGGGTCTCACCTGAAAACTTCTAATCCAAGGGTCCGGGTGTGGATGGGGCAACTATCATCCATTAAAGAAACTAGACTCGATGAATGTAGCACTTCTTAGATGAAAACAGAATTTTTAATGCTTTGTGAGCATACATGTAAAAACGAAAACAGAACAAAAACTATCTACAGTATTTACAATTAAATATTAAAGTCTTTCTTAACATTAAAGTCTTAAATTGTCATTAGTTCTTAAGTATTTATTCTAATTCTTAAAAGTTTCAATAGTTCTGTTTTAGGACCGGGGCGTCTGTAAACAAGACGATCTTAGCATAGCCCCTTCTCTATTCAAGGTCCTGTTCTGTTCTGCTTCTGATTCTAAAAAGCACCTTTTCTCGAAAAAAAGGCGCCCGTCTGTCTGGAAAGGCATTTGTTCTGAAAGCAGAAGAATGAACGGGGGATTCCCGACAAGGAGTGAGAATCTGTAAAATTTTTATTGAAAATACTCCATCTTTAAACTAAAGAGCAGAAACAAAGACTTGGGATGTGATACGGCACAACTACTGCTCCTGTTGGATCAGGATTCTTGCAAACTCCTAAAAACTTCAAAAAGTTTAACAAATCAAAAAAAAAAAAAAAAAAAAAAAAATCTAATGAAAAAAATTACATTTATGTCTTTTCAATATAAAAATCTATATTTTATCGAAGACACAACTCGAATAAAATAACTTAATCTCTCAAATAAGACTTCTTGGGCGAAACTGACTTATCTGATCTGCGGATTATACACCGAAAATACTGTTATTTTAATTAAAAAATAATTGTTTTTTAATACTGAATGGGTAATTTAAGAGAAAATACTTTTTTAATTTAATTCGGAAAATATTATTATTTTTTATCAAAATATGCTCGATATGAAATATAAAAATGAAGAATATATTGAAATATTGTTTACCTATAAAGAAGAAAAATCATGCTGAAAAATAGAATTTATTTCCTAATTAATGTAGTTTATGTTATTTATAAATTGTTTAAATAATTAATTGTATTTAAAAAAATATATTTTTATAAAATATGCTAATTCATTTTAATGCTTTTTAAATAATTTATTTTTTCTGTAAGTGCTGCAACCCATGATATTAATTTAACGAAAACTTTTGATAGAGTGGATTATATCGATTTTCCGCACTTTTAAAAAATCGATATAGGATATTACTCTCCCATTATGCATGAGAAAAAAAAAATCAAACTATTTATTTTTATTATTTTTCCTGGTTTAAGGGGAAAATAAGTAAATATATATCCTGCGGTTTTTCGATTACCGTTTTTCTTCATGACTCCGTAATTTATATTTAATAGAAGGAGTTTCACATGATATTAAATTGTTATTTTTTTTACATTATAATGTATGGTTCTAATTATTAATATTCAATCTAATGTTGTCATATTTCTAACAAGAGACTTTTTGGTTTTGTATCTTTGTTATAGTTAATACTATTCTACTGCTAATTCAATTGTTATTTTCTGAAACTTGTTATCATAGATAGACTTTGCTCATTTCTCCATCATATATATGTTCTCATAAATGGCATACTATATTCATGTTGAGAGAAATGAATTTGACCGATTGCTTGACACGTTCGCAGACTGAAATGCTACCCCACCCCCTCCCCCAAGTAGGCTATCCATCTTTTAGTTCGGTACATTTAACTTTCCTAATATGCTGGTTTATTTTATTAGAGTTAGGTTCGTATTTTAGATATCATTCAATTCTCTATTATCTCCTATACTGATAAATTTGGTGTTAGTTTAAACAAAAACTTGGTACTGAAGTAGCTGCAGCCCCCCCGATGGTTTAACCTTTTACCATAATTTGGTAATTTAATGTTAAACCAAATATTGGTTTTATGTTTTAAATCAAAAATAAATCAAAAAATCAAAAAATCAAAATTCGCCTGAGACGAGGATCGAATAGAAGATATTTTTGTCTCAAGTCAAACCTTCAGGGACTGTGCCACTCTTTCTTGACCGTTAATTCTGTGGGTGTTTCGTTGATTTTGATAAAAGGGGCTATATTTTCTCTTATCATGGCCAATGGGTGAGTTGTTAGACAATATTTGCAATTTATCCCACGTTTTCGAACACGTTCTTTAATTTAAGCTTGGTTTGGTTTTAATAGAAATTTTACTGATTCATACTTATCTTGTAAGTAGGTGTATGAAAGCTCTAAGTTTTGGTGCAACTTAAATTCGATCGCAGGAAGTAGAAAACTTAAAAGTGAGGTTTAACTATATTATGGTATAAGATAGATTCTGATTAACTTGAGATATAGGAAAAGGGTCGCAATAAAACTCCAGGAACAATAAACTGTAGGCCGTGATGAAGAAAAACTATTAATTTTGCAGCAAATATCTTTATTAGGCAGCATGGAAATCAAACAAGTTCTTTTAATAAAAAGTGTTTTAAAAAGTCTATTATTAAGTCTAACAGACATACAGAGGGTTAGATGAGAGAGAGAGAGGGCTTCGCGATTACGTGTTTTTACACCAGTCGATAACAAGCGAATTCTGTAGTTGACTGAGTCGCAATCCAGACCGGACTCTTGGATTACGCCAAGATTTTTGAAAAAGTGCCAAATTTTATAGCCAAAGCAAATCCATTGTTTCTAGATCAAATTAATATAAATATTTTGAATTTAGCAAGTTCGTTACAACAGTTTATGCCGATGCTTGTGCCAAATATTATCGCCAGAAAACCGTTATTTAAGGGAGACACTCAGACTAGGATTTATTGCACATCCTGTGATAAAAAAAATATAATTACCCTTTAATGATATCATAATGTAAATTATAGCCTAATTTATTTATAACAAAGTGGACCTGCGCAATTTTAAAGAATGAAAATGTAATTATGTATACAAAGGTTTATAAATGTAAATAATATTTTTTTATATTTTATTTATTAAATGATTTAGGAAAGATTATTATTCTGAGAGATGTCATTTAAAAAGAATATGTTTTTGTCCTCAGGAGATTTATTAATAGCATACGGGATAAAGTATTATTAGAATTAAGATATCTATTATAGACAAAAGCCAATAAATATAAAAGTAATTTAGAATTTCGTTATCTATTTTTATTAGCTATTTAATTTATTGAAAATATAATAATTACTTATTGCCTTTATTTAAGGTTCTAATCAAAACTCATACATGTGAAGGAACGACTTCACATATGGTATTACTTATGATTTTACTCCATATAGTGGTTCAAGATTGAACTGAAATTTTTTACAGTACACTATAAAAATATGTCCCATTTGCTGTCAGAAATTCTCTGTAATTTGAGAAAATACGCGTAATTTACGAAAAAATTACGTTGTCAGAACGTATTTTCTCAAATTACAAAGAATTTCTGCTGGCAAATAGGACATATTTTTTACAGTGTATATGCAACGATCTCTATAATGCAAGTTTATGTGAAATATTGCTTTATTCTGCCATGTTAGAAAAATCTTACATTCCATATAACTTAGAAAGTTTTAAAATCAGAATATTTACAATCAGTTGCTTTCAAGTCATTGTCATCAATGGTAAAAGTGATCTGATATCATTACGATAAAATAATTCTTATGATAAATGTTTATCTGAAATTTTGCCCTATTCTGCCATGTTAAGAAAAATCGTAAATTTAGAATGACTTTCGCAGATTTCAAAGTAAAATTTTCAAGGTTAATGATGCTGATCCAGTGTACTAAGTGATAATTAAAACTGATCCCCCCTCTCTGTGATCATTTTTTTGCGAGATAGCATGACACAGGCTGAAAAATTAACAATCTATCACATTATTAACATACTGAAACTTTTCAGATGGACACCATACAGATTATCGGATTCCTCACACCTATAAGCGTGTAAAAACCACATCAAACCGAGTTCGAAAATTTTCACGATTACCTAAGTTCCTTCTACTTATAGTATACCGGTATGATGGGGGAACTAAAAAATTATATTGACAACGATATTAAATAAGCCGTTTGTAAGATTGTACTTTAAATTAGATACGAGTGATATTCCGAAATTGATTTTCGTCATTTTTTTTTCCCACACAAAAACTTTATTACCAAAAAACAATATACCATGACCTCATGGACCTTATACTACTTTTAAACATAGTCGCCACGAAAACTGAGTCATTTATCGTACCGTAAAATCAATTTGAAGACAGTACTCTCGCAAAACTCGAAGAAATTATCGCACAGCCATCTCCACCTCAGCCGTCCCGAAACGTCTGTCTGCTGACACCATGTCCTTTATTCTAGGTTTTCATTCGTAGATGTGAAGGTACGTCATTTTGACTTTGATCATCCACACTCTGCTTTCCCTGACTGAACATGCAACTTTTGTGAACAACCATTTGGCGGGATATGACATCTTCACTCCATACAATCTGTATCAGTGTTGCCAGATTTTGCGACTGTTTTATTCAATAGTCACCAATAATTTTGAGAAGTAATACTTGATATACATAATAAACGATCAAGCTTCGATGTCATTAGGCAATCGTTACAATAAAATTTAGTGGCGAATTTTGAATAAAAAAGGTGACAAAATCTGACAACACTGATCTCTATGCGTACATATATAAGGGATACACTAGTCCCACGTGCCTTTTTATACCATGTCGCTAATGTAAGAGTGCGACATAATAGCACACACATTAGCGATCACGTTGTCAATACACGTCTATTTGCCACCGTGATTTAAACTCGAATAACATGCCAGTCTGCTGTTACACTCTGTTCATGCGTCTTTCCTCCTCCGCTGATGCTCTTTCCGATGTTGAACCAGCAAGAGGTATGATTTCTTATAGCAAATGTTTGTTTCACCTAGTGTACAAACTTCTCTTTAAAAAAAAAAGAAAGAAAGAAAGAAAAAGAAATGAAATGAAACTTACTTTCGGAATGTCCCTCGTACATTAAAAACTGGAACAAAATATTAACAATAAATAAAACAAAAATAATAATTGAAACAAAAGACTGTTATTGAGAAAAAAGAAATACACTCCTGTTCGAAAGTTTAGCGAGATTTGCAAACGTAAAGTTTTTTTTTTTTTTTTTCAATATAAAATCTTATCCCTCGATGAAATGTTTTCAAACATTGGGTATTTAAAGAACTTAGTCTTCCTCATGTTTTGCAGTGAAGATTGGTTTAAGACAATATTTAGAGGGACGGAAACAAATTGAGCAAAATACAATGTTTGTGATCACCCTATATCGTTAAATGAACGAAATGATCTGTAACTTTAGGATATGTTAATATAGATCCAATGAAATTTATGGATGAGTTTATGTGACGATAACCTATTAAATAACGGAGATATAAGTTTATTGTAAAATTCCCCCCAAAAAATCAGCATGTTTTTTATTCGTAATAAACAGAGATTTTAGCTAAAATTATTCCTACTTTCAGATAAATTGAAAAACACTTTTGAAACAATATACTGCAATCGGAATACAAATATCTTAAATATCTCATGAAATATGAGCATTTTTCTGAAAAACGTTTTCACTGCGTATGTGCAAAAGATAGAAACATTTTTAATACATAGAGTGAAAGCTATATATATTGGAAAACTTTTGTCAAAAGTTCATTTGAATAGAGTAAAAATTAGGCAAATTGTTCGCAAAACCATGATCTAGATTTTAGGTATTTTCCAAGTGTTAAAATTTCATAAGGGGTTTTTCGCATGCCGCGTAATTAATTTGAAGATACAATTATTTCACCCACTTTCCAAAAGTTCTTTTCTGTGAAAAACCCTTCATAATTTCATAAATCTTAGTAAATAAACAAAAATGTGCTAGAGTTATAAGCTTAAAAGGGGTTTTCCACAAAAAAGTACTTTTGGAGCGTGGTTGATATTATTGGATCTTTAAATTAATTATGCAGCATGTGAAAAGCCCCTAATGAAATTTCAACTCTTGGAAAATACCTAAAAAAATACCTTTCTTGCTTTTGCCGACAATTTGCTTAATTTTTACTCCACTCAAATGAACTTTTGACAAAAGTTGTCCTATATATCTAGCTTTCACTCTATGTAATAAAAACGTTTCTATCTTTTGCGCATACGCAGTAAAAACGTTTTTCATAAAAATGCTCATATTTAGTAAGACATATAAAATAATTGTAATCCGATTGCAGTATATTGTTTGAAAAATGTTTTTTTTTCTTTTTTTTTTTTTTTTTTCATACTATCTGATAGTGAAGATAATTTTCGTTTAAAACTCTGTATATTATAAATAAAAAAACATGTTGAATGTTTTGGGAGTTTTAAAATAAATACTTATATTATTTAAGATGCTATCGTCACGCAAATTCATCTACAAATTGTACTGGATCTATATTAACATATTCTAAAGTACAGATCATTTTGTTCATTTAACGATACAGGGTGATCACAAACATTATTGATTTTGTTAAATTTGTTACCGGCCCCTTAAATCTTGTCTTAAGCCAATTTTCTCTGAAAAACACGAGGAAGACCAAGTTCTTTAAATACACAGTGTTTGAAAATATTTGATTGAGAGAGAAGTTTTTAAATTGAAAAAAAAAAAAAAAAAAACTGATAATTTGCAAATTTTGTAAAACTTTTGAGCAGGAGTGTAGAATGAAAGAAAGAAAAAGGAAAATTAGAAACTTAAAAACTTAAAAACTTAAAAAAAAAAAATAAATGTTGGGAATAATTTGAAATGAAACAAATTTTATATTTTAAGACACACACTTGAGTTATGGTTAATTGTCCTTTAACAACTCCATACATCTCTGTGGATATGAGTGAGTGATTAAAAGACTCTTTGATGCTTTAAAAATAAATTTTAGCTCGATAAAAAAATAAATAAATGAAAGTTTTTTTTTTTTTTATATATATATATTAAAGTGCTACCAAAATTTATGCTTTTTGTGATTCATACATTAAAATCGTAAAAAAAAAAAGGAGTAATTTTAAAATGAAAATCAAAAATTCCTTTAGAGCTATAATGACGTCAATTTTACTCTGCAAGTTTAATTTTTCACAAAGTTTTATATCAATTTTAATATGTACACGTGAATTTCTTTTCATTTAAAAAAATTTTTAAATCAACTTGTAAACTTTTTTGGTAATAATTAAAATTTAAATTAAATTATGTATTTTTGTCTATAAAAGGGCTTCTTAAACTTTTTCGATATTGTCCGTTTCGATACTGATTATTATTAATTTTCTTTTCTTTTTCTTAAAAAAAAAAAAAAAAAAAAAAAAAAGAGATTTTCATGAAATTCTGGCAAAAGCAGTATTTAATTTAGTACGAAGGACTATTAGTTTTTTTTTTTTCAAATTATAACATTGCTTTCAAATTTACATCTTCGATCGATAAATTTTCAATTTCGATAAACGTCAAACCATCGTAAAACTGGTGACAACGTTTTGTCCGTAGATTGAGACTAATAGCTCTCCGTACTAAAAATATATGATTTTCTTAGATCATAATGAGATAAAAATTTCTGGCGTTTAAATAGTAATAATAACAATAAGTAATTAAAATTGTATCGGAATATATCGTATTTAAACCTTTCACTTTAAAGAATTTTATCTTTGATGTGGATGAAACAATGAAACACAAATATGCTTATTTGAATAACTTCAAATTTGACTTATATTTATTTTAAACAAAATTGAATTCAAACTTTCTTTTCAAATAAAATGCTATGAAAATAAAATAAAATAAATAAAATAAAATAAAATAAAATAAAATAAAATAAAATAAAATAAAACTGTTTCAGCTTTAATTGTTATTATCAGTATAAATAAATTTATTCGTTAAGTTATTTTATTTAAATTTTTAATTTGGCCGACTCCACAAACAATTTGGAGAAAATGACATATTTTGATTAAAAAATTTTTACTAACATGTAGAATAAATAAATTTGCACGAAATTACATGAATTTTGTTACTTCAGTAAATATTCATCTGATAAACTTGCCTTTTTTTTTACACACATCTTTTTATTCTGAAATATGTTTTAAATTTTAAAAATGAACTTCACCAAATAATTCTTCCACCTCTGCATATTAATTATTCTCGGCATGAACTCATATATATGCACTTGCTTCCCACATTATTCTAATGAGAAAAATTTTATTGTTATATTATTTCATAAAATTTATAAAGTTCATAAAAGTTAGTTTTTTAGCTTTTCAGAATAATGTGATTTATTTGATTTATTTTATATTATGTTGAAACTCAGAAAAAAAAGAAAAATTCTTCAATAAAATAAGTATTTGATATTAAAATTCCATGGTTCATGTGTGGTAATTTTTTCGAATCGGTTTGTCCAAATATATTATGGTTAGTTTCTCGAAACCTAATTAGAATTCTGGCAATTTAATCCAAAATTTGCCTCTGATGTAAGAAATTTGACTTTAATTATGGAATCTGTCATATTTGTACATTATGATATTTTCACAATTTTAAAAATAAACTAGAAAATGAATCATAAATTTCTTTGAATTTGTTAGTCCATATATATAACGGTCAGTTTTCCCAAGTCTAATCAGTGATCTGTTAATATCCAAAATTTTCTTCTGATGTACATGATTTGACTTTAAATTTCAAATCTTTTATTTTTATACATTATGAAATTTCGATAATTTAAAAAATAAATCATATAATGGTTCTCATAATGTGATACTAAAACAAGTACCGAAACACTTTATCATCAATAGAAATCTACTGAACAGACAGAAAATTAAAAAATAAATTAATTAATAAATAATAATACTTTTAAAACGTAAAGTGTGAGATTTAACTCTTAAAAAATGTCATATCACTCTTTGAAAATGCTAAAATGGGACCTACTGACGACTGAAAAATCTTGTCTCAAAAGAGTGAGATTTTCTTTTCTCTCTTCATTAAGAGTGATGTTATTGTAGGTCATTCAACACTTTTTGATATTTTTTACATAAGTATTACACTATTATTAACACATGATTACAAAGGACAAATATAATTTATGTGATTTTTATTTTATTTTATTTCATATTTTTATATACATAGGAGTAAATATCACGTGATTATTAATTATATTTTTGGGTTTTTACATTTATTTTATACAGTGAATTAAATATTTTACATTTTCTAACTGTAACTATGATCGTTCCAAATTAAATGCTCTTCTTTATCATACAAAAGAGAGAATATTAATAATATTTTCCAACGTTATTTGTAAATATTAAAATTGTTAAATTAAAGATTTTTTAAACATTAGGTAAAAATTTAAACTGAAAGAAATAATCGTAATAAAAATAACTAATTCTAAACAGTTTTCTATATTTCATATTACTACAAAAAACTTGTCGACTTTCTTGTGTGAGAAAGTAGTTCTTAAAGAAACAGGAAGGTTCCAGTCGATGAATGCTCTTTATTCAACATAACTTCTCGAATTAATACAACAAAAGTGTAATTGCAACGAATATTTTCGAAACACTCCAATAGTACTGTTAATTTATATAATATTCTAGTTTCAGTCCACTGAAGCTGTCACTCGTTTCGTAAAAGTTACTATTCGACGAATGTTCTAGAACAGTCCAAAAAAAAAAACAACCATTTGTTCGACAAGAGTAAATCAAGTAACATCAAATACTCCAAATCAGAAATTTTTTGCTAGCTCACTAACAAAGTTCAATCATTTGGTTCACAGTCTTCAAAAAGCTATCGCTCAGAATAACTCTCTAGACAACTCTGAATCACAGTGACTACACATTCTCCCTGCAGAACTCAACTCACTTCTGTTTATACCTTTTGTAGATGGCGTTTGACGGTACTTCTATCTAGAATACTATAGAAAGTTCTATAGTCTGTTCGCGGAGAACTGATACCGAAAGTAAACATAACGGTTGCTGTTTTATCACCAAAGTATGCCACTTTTACGTTTCCTCGCTGAATGCGCGATTCTGTTTATATTGACCGATGGTTAGCTGCCTCTGCCTTGTAAGTGAATATAGTTTCCAAGAGCTGGATACAAACTATTCTCTGGGTTCACTGCGTTTATCTTTCCTTCCGAAGACTTTATTCCATGCTTTCATTTTCCAAAATTCTAATTAAACATCTGAAGAAAGGAAAACACCGCTACGAATTAAACAAACGAAAAAAGAAATCGTTCACTTGTCAGAGAAACGCCATTTGTCTTCAATCCAATGCCAATCATTCAGCAGTATCGCCAAGAATCACGCTGCTTTATTTAGTTTCGCTATCAGTTCTCGGCGAACAGAGTATAGATCCCAGCTCCCGTCCATCGTAAAACTTCA